>WOXC01008879.1:92500-673642 GCA_011680675.1 Gymnobelideus leadbeateri | reverse complement strand
CTGGAGCGCTGTGGAAGTGCTGTTTCTATTCCTCCATCTTGGCTCCGTCCCTCTCATCATTTCTTATAGCACAGTACCATTCCATCACAATCGTATACCATAGCTTGTTTAGCTCTCCCCCAGTTAATGGGGATCCTCTCAATTTCTAGGGTTTTTCTCTACCACAAAGATAAATATTTTAGATCATATAAGTTATTTTCCTTTTCTTCTGATCACCTTGGGATAAAGGCCTAATAGTGGTATTCCTGGGTCAAAGGCCATAGATTGACTTCATTCCTAATTGTTCTCCACAGTCGTTGGATTAGTTCTACCAACAGTGCATTAGTGTCCCGATTTTTCCACATAAAGTCAATTTTTAATACTAATTTAAAATTTTCTTTTGAGTTCCCAATTATTTTCCTCTTTTCTCCCCTCCCCAAGGCAGTAAGCAGTTTGTTATATGTGTGTAATCATGCAAAAAAATATTTCCATGCTGGTCATGCTGTGAAAGAAGATACATAACAAAACAAACAAAAAAGTAACATAACCACCCTGAGTATTCTCCCAGTTCCTGGTTCAAGACAAGTGCCAAAACACCTACAGGGTAAAACTAAATGTTCCAGATGGAGAAGAGGGGGGAAAGAAGTGAACCAAAATTAAAGTTGGGCACCCTCTGACTACAGCGTCATAAAACAAGGATCTATAGAAGGATGGAAAACTGACTTCGAAGCAAATTCACAAAAAAAGAATTCCAAAACTGTTTTAAGCAAAATTAACTCAATCAATGGACAGTGGTCATATGAATAGTACCTTTGGGAGAGAGAAGGATAACATGGCACAACAGTATAGGAAAAATAATGCTTTTCATACTCTGATTGCTTTCTACTTTTCCAGGCTTATTACACACCCTGTCCCCTGCCATACTAGCCAGATTGGCTTTGTTGTTTCTCAAATGTTACACTCCATCATCTGCCTCTACTTTTTCATTGACTACTTTTCTTGTATCTGGAATATTTTTCCTCATCACCTCTTAGAGACTTTTTATTCCATTTCCCCATTGTTACTAATAAGATATATTCTAAAAACCCTTTGAAACCTGTGTGTTTACTTTAGTGACAGGAAAATAGGGGAAAAGCTTTTTGGGTGTGTGCTGGACTTTAGTAACCCAGGGGGAAGAGAAACCCCATTCAGAAGCAATAGATAGTAGGAATAGAAAGGGAATTCGGTAGGCCAATTTTTGAGACTGTTAGAAAGAAGGGGAATGAACAGGAACCTTCCTGAGACCAAGAATTGTTACCAGTTATTTATACTAATTTGAGAGATTTCTGCTCTTGCTCAAAATCTGCCTCAGCCTGTAAGAGTGATCACTAGTATCTTGGGGCTCCATTCCCAGAGCCAGGCAAAAGGAAGAAAAAGGGAAGGACATAATCTTATTTCAGTGGGAATGTAATTGATGTTCCAAGTTGGGACTCTTTATGACATTTTTCTATAGAAACTTTAACTTGGGTTAACTAAGATTGACTTCTCTGGTTAACTTGAGTAAGAGGAACTCTAAAGCTTATAGTAAGCTGAGGATAATGATACATACTAAGGACAATGAAAAGGACTCTTTTAGTTATTGCACAAGAGGAAGGATTTGTATCATATTTAAGAAACATTATGGGTTAATTTGGCTCTTGTGGGCTGATCTAGTGTCCTAACTACTATTTATAGCATCAATTGAAAATGGCAGGGGGAATGGGGGGGGGGAGCCACACACATACAACTAACAAACCAGATTCAGTAAGAGTAACAAATGCAACACAGGAAGATCAGTAGATAGGACTGATAATTTACCAAGGACTCTATCTAAAAAGGGAGATAATAATGAAAGATATGGCCCCATATAGCTGTACATAAATGCATAAAATAGAGGTATTAAATCGAACTTGATCATTACAGAAGCACTATAATCCAAGCCCCTAATCATTGACATAGAGTAAAATATGATTCCTGATTAAACTATGGGAATGGATGATTATATCTTATTCAGAAGGAACATATGTAATAAAAGGGGCAGCATCATTACATATCAGAAGTGGGTGCTCACATGAGGAAATCTGGGAACAATGGTAGAGAATGTTTGCATGATGATCAGTGCAAAGAAAAAGGAAGTGATATTGTGGGGGGAGCTTATACATGGCCCAGCCAGAAGATGACATAGGTGATGAGTTCAGGAAATTGATCAAACTTCTTGCACAAAGAGTAGTCATAGGGACTTCAGCCATTTGAAACTGGCACAAAGGCACTTAGTAAAAATGTGTTAATCTGGAGCACTCTGCTAAAAATTTAACAAGAGGAACTGATGTATTCTTAATTTTTAATTCAATTTATTATGCATTTATTAAGCTCCCTCTATGTGTTAGACTCTATAGTAGGTCATGGTGGATGTAGACAAAAAAAAAAAAGCTCATAAAGTGCTTATTATTTTAGTGACTTACTGCCGTGATAATTTCATTCATTAAAAACTAGAAAAATGAGGAGAGGAATTGCTATCCTGAACTTATTTGTGATCATTAAAAGGAATTGGCTGTCAAAATAGAAATGAGGGAAATATTGGAAGGTTTTGATTATTAGGATTAGAAGGATTAGAGTAACTGAAAGATAAGTAGATGAAAGCTAGGCATAATTTGAAGCATATCTAAAATTTGAGGTCTGCAAATTTTAAACATTTCAGAAAAAGAGTAGGCAAGATCCCAGGGACAAAATTATACAAAAGAATGGGATACTTTCAAGAATTAAATTCTTATTTTTTTTGAGGAAAGTTTGGAAATTAAAATGGTATAAAAACAAATCAAAAATGTCAATAAAAATTTTAAAATGAAAAAAGGATTTGACCTAAGAAAGTTAAACCTTGGTTAAATAAGAGTTTTAACCTCTCTTTGTGATAGAAGTTGACCCTTGTCCTAGATTACCTCAGCCTTGGGTCCCACCCAACCCTGTATTAATCTCCATTCATTAGTAGCTACTGCAGGCATATGGAGCTGCTTCAGAAGCATCTTGGTTAGGGTTCAGCTATACCTACAGGAGTTCACACCAGCTTGGGAGAGGATTTGTTTTGTATGTTCAGATCTGTCATAAACAAACAAAATGCTTGTCACATAATGACAATTTTTGAGCAATTGTGAGAGAACTTTTCTCATACCAATAAAGCCAAAAGGAAAAATGCATACCAGTTGATTGGGGAATGGGTGAACAAATTGTGGTGTGTGGTAATGGAATATAATTATGCCATAAGAAATGGTAAATATGAGAAATTCAGAAATGTTTGAAACACTTCTGTGAACTAATTAAAAATGAAATAGCTAAAATTAAGAGGATAACATGTATAGCATACTGAACAAAAGAGTAAGAGAGAATACTGAATTTCTCATCAAAATTCAGATTTGTGTAATGGCCTATCTTGATTGGACTGGTGTTGAGAAACATTTTTCCCTTCTCTCTACTGCATATACTGTTAGATTTGGTCACTGTATCCATCGTTTGCCATTAAAACATTAAAAAAAATGAAATAGAATAGAAAAAACTGAGCTCATATTATCCCAACTTACTCAGCAAAGAAACAGATTTGTCTGAAGACAAATACAAGTGATTCTGATGAAGAGAATGAACTGTATAAATTTATTGACTAAATTAGAATTTAAACAGACATGTTTAGAAGATTGAAGCAAGGATAGGTAACTTTGTATGAATACTAAAGTGTTATGGACCTCAAAGAATAAAAGCTGTACTGTTAAATCTGGAAATGACCGTGCTGATGAATGCTAAAAACAACAAAAAGGACTTATTTCCCCTAGATTCTAGAGGAAAAGAGAAAGGTCAGAGAAGAGACATTGATGTCCTTGTGACATTGGTAGCTGATGAAGAGAAGGATTTTAAGTTTCTATTAAGGCATTTTTTCCTATTCTCATTCCAAAGATGGTTATTATTATTTTGGGAACATTTCCTGTGTGTATACATAGTATTATGTAATAAAATAACAAAAGCATCTACAAATAACTTGGCATTGAATCCACTTTGATCAGATTATCCCAACAGCATTTTAAAGTGAAAATAGGAGGACAGTAGACAAGAACATGAAATACATCAGCACAGATTTTTTTTTTTTTTTTTGGTTTTTGGAGGGCACTTGGGGTTAAGTAACTTGCCCAAAGTCACACGGCTACGTTTTTGTTTGTGTATGCATTAGGTGTCTGAGGCCAGATCCGAACTCAGGTCCTTCTGACTCCAGGGCTGGTGCTCTACTCACTGCACCACCTAGCCGCCCCATCAGCACAGATTTTTAACGTTTTTATTTGTGATGAAAGTTTTCCTCCCAAAAGTTATATATTTGATCGAAATAAATTTTATTAATAGGTATGAACATTTTGTTGAAGTACAATGTTTTAATAAGCTCTTCTAGAATTTATGTTTTAAATATTTGGTAATATAATTATTGTGAATTCCTTTAACTACTTTTTAAACTCTCAAAACCAAACTCTTTAAGACCCTATTAATAGTATTATCAAATTGCTCTCTTTGGAGCTGTGTCAAAGAATATTTATTTTACCAATTAGGAGCCTTTTGTGGCAGATGAGTACATTGAACGTCTGGTATGGAGAACTCCTGGAGGAGGCTCTCGAGGAGGACCTGAAGCTTTTGATCCCAAAAGGTGAAGTGAAAATTTCTGTAACAGTCTATCTTTTGATGTGGCTACTTTTTTTGCTTTCGAAATAAAATTTCTATCTGAGTTGATTTTACCAAACAGTTATAAACAAAATCTGTAGGGTTTCAGAAGTTGTGTTTTCTTTTAAATGGTCAGTGTTTTTGAATTTGTATAATGACTTCATTTTGAAGATTTTCATCTCGTTTATTGACATGATCATTTAAAAAAAGCTTATAATAAGTTATATTATAAATATTTACTTTCTAAAACAGAAATACAGTAAACATTTGTGTTAAGTACAATCAATTTCAATGATGTGAATAAACTTGAGCACTTCAAATTGTACAAGTAATCAAGAATTAATATATGCTGGGTTTTAGAAGGTATTATTTGATTTGCAACACATTTTGTCTTTCTTATGATTTTCCTTGGGCTTATATTAAAATTATTTTGTAGTTTCTGGGGACATATCTCATGATTGGTGGGCACTTAGGCCCAGAGTTAAAATTTCAGCATGATTTATCCACAGAACAGTAATTTTCATTTCAACAACTAAGAGATGTATTTCTGAAATAACATATATATATATATATATATATATATATATATATATATATTTAAAGTTTTAAGTCCTGAATAAGACCAGGAAAAAAAGTATGAAATAATGGAAAGATTTAAATACTATGGTTGAACAAAAAATAGTTTCCTAAAAAGATTGTAAAGAAATAAATATGCTGTGGAGTTTTTTATTTAGGTTTGGATTGTATTTGTGAATTGATTTATTAGTAAATTCTATTTGAACTTAACTGTTTTTGTACTTTATAATAATTCTATTTTAACAGATTGTTAGAAGAATTTGTAAACCATATTCAAGAACTTCAGATAATGGATGAAAGGATTCAGAGGAGGGTAGAGAAACTAGAACAGCAGTGTCAGAAAGAAGCCAAGGAATTTGCTAAGAAAGTACAAGAACTCCAGAAAAGCAATCAGGTAAAAATTAGGTTATGGTGTCTAAAGGATAAAGAAATAGACATGTACTTCATCATTAAGTTATTTCTTTCTGATTCCCAGTTTAAAAAAAAACCCACCGATATAATGAAATTTCTTTGGTGATATTTTCTGTTTGTGAAGTAAAAAAAAAAATAGTGATCTAAAATTGTTGTCTTGGAATCAGTTACTCTTGTTGGGTTTAATAGTGAATGCTGGTGCCAAATCAGACTGCGTATTCTTTTTTTTTTTTTTTTTAAGCATTTATTTATTTATTTTTTTGCAGGGAGGAGGGCAGGGCAATTGGGGTTAAGTGACTTGCATTTTTTCAAAGCTTGGAAGTTTCTGTCTAAAGTCTAGAGAATACATATTTGGAAGGATTATTCCCCCTAGAGATATTCTGGTCAGCATAATTTAGAACATAATCAAGCCCTTACAGTATCTTCAGGCCAGAGAAGACCCTTTAGCCCTTTACAGACCAATTTTATAACTTGTCTGGACCTAAATTAACCTTTAAGATTTTAGAATGGGGAACATCCTTTAAGCTTTGGTGCCCCAGTTGTATCTTAAATTTTTGAGCAACCTGTTCTTAAGCATTAATGCAAAGATTTCATTAATTCTTCTTATATTTTTAGATGTAAAAAATTATCACTTCAGATTTTCTGCTTTTATGTTTTCAGAATTCAAATATAATGAATTAACTGCCTGTGTGCAAGTTACTGTGTTCTCTATCACAATAGCTTTGCTAAGATTGTGAAAGAAATGTTTAGTCTATTTAAAATAGTGCCCCAAAACTCTAAGGCTGTCCCATTTGCGTTTAATTAAAGCAGTAATTATAGATGGATCCTGTCTGTTTAAGCAAGTTCTGTAGGACAGCCTGTGCTTGGCAGATCTGTATCCTTATATTACAAAGCCTGGATATTTAGACTCCTTTGCTTTCCCCAGAATCTGGATATTGTGATGCTATTTCCCTTTTCACTAGCCAGCCTGGGGCTCTCTGCAGGGTTTTCTTTACTACTGTATTCCTTCATTGAGAAAAAAAGTGTGGTAGAATAAAAACAATCATGGGAAACCTAAGTGTGAATCCTGCTTTTTGTGCTTAACAATTTGTGACTTTAGTTGAGGCCCTTAAACCTTTCTGAGTCTTAGTTCCCTCAGTGTAATTATAAGCCAGGCTTGTTTCAGATCAGTCTTGGTAGCATGGGCTTGGGTTTGAAATGAAATACAAATTCTTAAAAATTTCTGGCAGTTAACAAAAGGTTTATTTAATCATAACAGGGAAAGAAGATTCAGTAAGGATGCAGCATTGATTCAGTTAGCTATAACTACTGTTCTGTGTTGCCCAGGCTGGTTTGCTTATCAGGATCCTGAGTGTGGGAGTAGCTGTTGATTCTTTTTGTTTGACTTTCTGAACCGAGGCTACTAGAAAGCAGCAATCTGAGCCTCCTCAGGCTCCTGAGCCAAAAATGTTAGTAATCTTTAGGGAAATCTTTAGGTTTAGGGAAAACCTTAGTTTGTGTGGAATAGGGCCTGGGATGTTGCTTCTATCATACTTGTCTATAAAGTGATAATAGTAATACTTATGGTACTTAACTTACATAGTTGTTAAGATCAAATGAAACAATAGATATAAAATTGTTTCCAATATTATGTAAACGCTATGTAAATATTAGCTATTATTACATTCTATTTTTTTATGAAAATGTTGTTTTTCTTATCTTTTTTGATGGATTTCAGTTAAAAACAGTCCTGGGACAAATCATGATCCCACTGCTATTCTTTTATTATTATGTTGTCATTGTTATTATATCATCTTATCTTTTTCAATATGGTTCAAGTTGTTATCCTGCTGTTATTTTAGATTTTTATAAAAACTTAAGAACAGCAGTTTTAGGAGTGGTCACCATACCAAATGCTCACAATATCTGAGCTACATAGAATATAAAGTTTCCAGTATATAAAGAAATTAAAGTTATGCAAAAATAATATGAGGTATTTATCATCTTTGTTACACTATTTACTACTACAGCTGTACCAAGGGTGTGTTTGTATTTTAATACTTTTATTCAGTTATAAGAAAGCAGTTGTTTTAACTACCTGTGCAGTAATCTGGAGAACACCTGACTTTCAAATGACAAAGACTCTCTTGTTTGGGTCCAAGGCTAACTCTTAAGTTAAAAGTGATTTTTCCTTTCTGTACTCATCTGTGCATGTGCATTTTCTCTCCTTTGAGTAGTTCAGATGAGTGAGAAATATTAAGTGTATCCCTTACCCCTTTTTTCTTGTTTATATAGATTTCTTCACTTCTGCTTGTGCACCTAACTTTCCTCATCTTCCTCTCCCTTTCTTCCTTGCTTTCAAACCCTTTTCCTGTCCTTTGCATGGTTATTTTAAGACCATCAAAACATAACAGAACTACCCCCAGGCCCTCTGTCTAATTAAATTTCCTCCAAATTAGGGTCTTGAAGGGATATGTGTGTGTATGTGTGTGTGTGTGTATCATCTCTCCATATTAGAAGGTAAGCACTTCATCCTTTTTCTTTTCTTGAGATTGCTCACTCGTGTTTAAGTTTTTGTTTTTCTCTTGACTCCTATGTTTGCACTTCAGAATTTCCATCCAGCTCTGGTCTTTTCATCAGGAATGCTTGGAAGTCTTTTTCATTAAAAATCAATTTTTTCCCTTGTAGGATTATGGTTAGTTTTTCTGGTTAGTTTATTTTTGGTTGCCTTTTGCATTATTGTATTCTAAGCTCCCTCTGCTCTTTTATGGTGATGGCTATGAAAAACTTGTATTCTTTCTTTCTGACTGCTTGCAGTATTTTCTTCTTTGATCTAAAAACTCTGAATTTTGGCTATAATATTCTTACAGGTTTTCATTTTCAACTTTCTGTAGGTGACTGGCGAATTCTTTCCATGTCTGTTTTGCCCTCTGGTTCTAAGAGTTCTGTGCACTTTTCATTTATGATGTCTTGACTCTTTTTTGTTTTGTTTTGTTTTGGCTTTCAGGTAGTCCAGTGACTCAAATTATTTCTCCCTCATTCTGTTATCGAGATCAGTTATTTTTGCTATGAGATACCTTATATATTTTTATATTTTTTCAATCTCTAATATTTTTCATTGTTTCATGAAATAATTCGATTCTATTTGGCCTATTCCAATTTTTCAAGACTCTGTTGCTTGAGCAGCATTTTGCACTTCTTGTGCCAAGCTATTAATACCCTTCCCAATTCTTTCTTTCATAGCCCTCATTTCTTTTCCATTTTTTTCCTCTAGCACTTATTTCATTTATAAAAACATTTTTAAACTTTTGTGCTATCTCTTTTAGGAATTCTAGTTGAATTTGTGCCCAAATTATGTTTTTCTTTGCTTGTAGATATTTTGTATCCTTTATTTTCTTCTGGATTAGTGTCTTGACTATTTCTGTCACTATAACAGCTTTTTATGGAGGATTTTTTTTTTTTTTGCTAATTATTCCAGACTGCTTTCTGACTTTGGATTTTCTGTTCAGGTCAGTTTCTGAGTCAGGTTAGACGAAATTTATGGAAGAAATATCTGGGTTCATCCAACTGCTTCTCTCTTGGGGGGTAATGAATGGTGAATTATTCTAGGATCTCAGGGACAACTCAGGACCTGCAAGCTTTCAGTGCTCTTAAAGTGAAAGTGCCACTTTACTTTTTTGTTTTGTTTTGTTTTGTTTTGTCTTGGCTTTCAGGTAGTCAAGTGACTCTTAAATTATTTATCATCATTCTGTTATCGAGATCAGTTATTTTTGCTGTGAGATGCCATACATATGCATATATATATATATATATATATATATATATATATATATATATATATATATATATACACACATATATGTATGTATGTATGTATGTATGTATCCAGGAAAAAGTTAGATTTATGCTTTGCAGGTTGCTAACCTGGGTTTGCCTCTGAGCTGTATACCTGTGAGTTTGTCATAGTTGGTGTTCTAGTAGTTTGCTGCTGGACTCAGCCATTATGTTCTGCAGGTTCAGGTTTGAGATTTCTGACCTGGTAATTACACTAATGACTTTAGTCTAGAGGCTTTGACTGAGGCCCTCCTCTGCTCCTGGGATCTAAGCCATGCAGCTGCAGCTTGCTTCTGAACTTACTCCATTCTTGGTACACAGCTTAGGGACCACAATTTATCCTACGCTAGACTGTCACAACCAGGCACAGGTTCCCTCCTCAGGCAGCCCTGGATTTATGACCTAGAACTGGGTAGTGAACAATAGAGTTGTCATTTGGCATCTATTCCTGTAACATGACAAGGTCAGACCTCTCTGTGTTCAGCCTGGGACCTGTTATTGCCATGGTACACAGCCTTTTCCTTCTGGCCATTATTGGCTAGACCCCTATTCTAAGCATCCATGATCCTATCTGTCTCCCTGTGTTGACCTGTGCTGGAAAAATGACTCACTGTGATTTTTGTTTTTAATTTCAGAACTTATCTAATGCATTTTCTAAATCTGTTTAGAGACATTTTTTTTTCCAAATGCTTTATCAACTTCTGGTTTACATCATTCATTTCAACCAGATTTTGAGTTACAATTTTTTCACCTACCCACCACCCCAGAATAGTAGTCCCACAGGATATGTCCTCATCCAATCTGCTCTCTCCCATATCTTCTCCCATACCTGCTTCGACTTTTCCATTAGGGCAAGGTGAATCTCTGTGCCCCAATGCCTGCCCATCTTATCTCCCAGTTACATGCAAAATAGTATTAATAATAGTATTTATATATTTTTAAAACATTTTAATTTTAAAACTTTGAGTCCCAGATCCATTCCCTTCTTCTCTTGTCACCCACTCCCACTGGGAAGATATGCAGTTACACAGCTGGTATAGCTATGCAAAAGTCAGTATATGTTGTATGTGTATAGCTATGCAAAACATTACCATAGTAAATATATTGTAAAAGGCTGACTATATTTCCCTCCCACCCATCTCACTCCCCACCTGGTCCATTCCCTACTTTGATCCTGTCCCTCTTAAAAAGTGGGTGCCTCCAACGTCCAGAATGCCCTCCCCTCCATCCTACCCCTTCTCGTCCCCCTCCCTCCTACTCTTCTGCAGGGTGAGATATCCCATTTAGTATGTATGACATTCCCTGAGCCAAATTCAATGAGAATATGGTTTTGCCTTTTTGCCTTCCAGTTCTTCCCCTCCCCTGCTACTACTTCCCCTTGCCTCTTCTACATGAGATAGTTTACCCCTGCCCCCGTCTCTCCCCATCTCCTCTTGCCACATTCCTCTCTCACCTCTTAACTTCGCCCCTTAAGTATCATCTCTTCCCACCAAATTCAACCTGTGCCCTCTATCCATGTATAACTGTAAACATATATACACACATTCACATATGTATTCATATGCCCATATACCCTTCTTCAATTATTTTCATACTGAGAAAAGTTTCATCAGTCACTGTTATTTGTTTTTCCATGTAGGAATGTAAATAGTTCAACTTTGTTAAGTTCCTTTTGATTTCTTTTCCCTCTTTACCTTCTCAAGTATCTCTTTCTTCTTGTTTCTAAATGTCAGGTTTTTTATTCAACTCTGTTTTTTTCCTCAAGAATGCTTGAAAGTCCTCAATTCCACTGAATGACCATATTTTCCCCTGAAACAAGATACTCAGTTTTGCTGGGTAGGTGATTCTTGGTTTTAATCCCAGGTCCTTTGCCCTCTGGAATATCATATTCCATGCTCTTTGACCCCTCAATGTAGAAGCTGCCAGATCTTGTGCTGTCCTGATTGTGTTTCCACAATATTGAAATTGTTTCTTCCTATCTCCTTGTAGTATTTTCTCCTTGATCTGGGAATTCTGGAACCTGGCTATAATATTCCTCAGAGTTTTCTTTTTGGAATCTTTTTCAGGAGGTGATCGATAGATTCTTTCAATCTCTATTTCCCCCTCTGGGTCTAAAACATCAGAGCAATTTTCCTTGAGGATTTCCTGAAGGATGATTTCTAGGTTCTTTCTTTGATCATGGCTTTCAGGTAGTCCAATAATTTTTAAATTGTCTCTCCTGGATCTATTTTCCAGGTCAGTGGTTTTTCCCATGAGATATTTCACATTGCCTTCTAATCTTTCAATTGCTTGGATCTGTTTAACAGCATCTTGATTTCTCATAAAGTCACTAGCTTCCATTTGCTCCAGTCTAACTCTGAAGGAATGAATCTCCTCAGTGAGCTTTTGAGATTTCTTTTTCCATCTGGCAAATTCGACTTTTTAAGGCATTCTTCTCCTCATTGCCCTTTTGAGCCTCCTTTGTCTTTTGAGTTAGTCTATGTTTTAAGGTGTTATTTTCCTCAGTCAGGATGTTGACTCTCATTTCATACTTTTCCTGCATGCTTCTAATTTCTCTTCCCAATTTTTCCTCCACTTCTCTTATCTGCTTATTAAGGCCCTCTATGGCCTGTAACCTGCTCAGATTTTCATTTGGGGCTTTTGGTGCAAGATTTCTGACCTCAGAGTCCTCCTCCTGTTCCATGCTTCGATCCTCTTTGCCCCCAAAATAGGAGTCTAATGTTGCATTTTTCTGTTTATTTTGTTTCCTTTGCCTAAGCATGTTGCCACTTAATTACTTGACTTTTGGGCTTGTTGCCACAGTAGAACTCTCCCACCAGACAAGGGAGCTTCTGTCCCAAATGTTGGGTCTTCTCGACTGCTGGAGGTATTAGTTGGGTGGCCTCTGTGAAGCCTCCACACGCTCTGGCAAGCTGGACACACACCCCAAGACCTCCACCACAGACCACAATCCAGATCCAGGGAGGTTAAAGCAAGAGTGATACCCCCCCACCCAAGACTGATTGTTGGATCCCCTTACAGTTCGCAGGCCAGGAGCTGAAGCTGCAACTGAAGTTGCAAAATGGGGGCTGTGCCACATCTCCTTAGCTGCTTCTCGCCCCCAAGAGAAGCTAACAGCCCACATGTTCCCAAATACTGATCCCAAATTCCATAGGACACTAACCTCTCACTTAGTGTTGGAAATTATGGAAAAGTCATACCTGCTGATGTTCTGGGCTCCCTCCAGCTGACTTCTGGTCCAGTTGTCCTGGGGCTAAAACCTGTGACTCACGCAGTCTTGGGCTAGGCTCCCAGAGCACTGGACTGTCCTCAGCAGGAGGTTAGCTTCTCTGTGTCATTCTGTGGGTGATGGAGCTCCAGAGATTGTTCAGAGTCCCCTTTTACATGATTTTGAAGTGGTGTGGGCTGGAGCGCCATGGAAGTGCTGTTTTTACTCTGCCATCTTGGCTCCACCCCCTGTTTAGAGACATTTGAGGGGAACTCTGCTATGTTTGTTTTTGATACTTCATCATCTTGGCTTCTGATTCTGGATTATTTTTAATATATAATACTTGAAACATTGTTTAAAAAACATTTTTAATCCTCTGAATTAGGAAAATAGATTAAAGATTTAGTTTATTGTGTAATTGTTTAACAATAACTTTTTTTTTTCACTTTTACCAATATTTCCTTATAGGTTGCCTTTCAACATTTCCAAGAATTAGACGAGCATATCAGCTATGTAGCAACTAAGGTCTGTCACCTTGGTGACCAGCTGGAGGGGGTAAACACACCACGGCAGCGAGCTGTGGAGGCTCAGAAACTGATGAAATACTTTAATGAGTTTCTAGATGGAGAGTTGAAGTCTGATGTTTTTAAAAACTCTGAAAAGGTAAGAGCTGTCAGCAGGATAAAAGCCATTCATTAAACAGCACAGCCCTAATTACAAGCTGTTGTGACTTTAAATGGTGAACTTCAAACCAAAGAGTGACAGACTTTTTCTGAAAAGCTTTGTTCTGAAGTGGAAATCAACACTTGACTGTTGATTGCTGATAAAGCATTTATGTTCAGTAATTCTTAATGTGGTTATATTGACGCTTTTCACTTGTGAAATTATATGAGATTTATAAGTGCTGATACAGTTAGTTTTAGATTGCAGGTCTTTCCTATAATATTCTTCCACAATGCATCCATGTTTGGAATATGGCCTCCTAGAGGGATGAGGAGAAGCAGTATGAACTAAATAACTTATAATCAGAAATTTTTTCCTATGTATTAAACTGATGTAATTCAGAGATATGGTCCAAGACACTTAATTTTCTTACTAAAGGCATATAGAGTTTAGACCCTGGAAAAATGAAAAATCTGAATTAACTATTTCATCTTAATCCTTTTCATAGCACTAGTCACTTAATCCTGGTCTAAGGGTACATGGTATTGGCTGCTCTACAGTCTTGAAAAGAAGGTAAATTTAGCTCACTTTTTTCCCCTCAGGAAAAGAATCAAAATGCATGAGAACTTAAAAACATTTGTGGGTAGCATATGCATACAAAAGTATTTCCTAAGAATTTATTTTGAATACAATAGTAATGAATTATTCCAATGCGCCCAGAGGTGAGTATTGGGATGATTTCTGTCACCCTAAATATTGGAGTGATTTTTATCTAAGTGGCAGTAAAACTCAGTGTCAGCAACAGTGTCCTCTTGTTCCATGTGTGTGTAGGCAAAATAAAACCATAAAACTGATAATAAAATCAGAAAATTAATGCATTGCCAGTTACACGTGACTGTATTTCTTTGTAGACATATTGACCTTTTAATATGTATAATTGTCTTCGTATTATCTGTAAAATAAGTATTTTAATGAATATGTAAAATAGTAGCCCAGGCCAGTTTCCTTAAATGTGGGGTTTCAACTTTATAAAACCAATTTGATATGGTAAGATAAAAGGGTAACATGCATCTCTGTGTGCACATATCTGTATATATACATTCCATTATATCTGTAATGTAGTTATTTTCCCTAATGGGAGCTGGCCTGTCTCTGCACGCAGTTAGCCAGAACCTAAAGAAAGAAGGCACACCAAGCTGAGGCAGGTCACATGGCTTCATGTTAGTGATCAAATGTGGATGAGTTGTAAGGTTCCAACTTAATTTTAATTGTGTTTCCTTTAATTTTTTTATTATACACCCAGTTGTGAAATTGTAAATGTTGTGTACATGTCTTCCTTAATCTCTGGAGAACGTTATAAAAAACAGGAGTGAGCATTTTTATATTCTAATTACACACGTGAAGGATTCTCCTGTCCTCAGCACCTCTGCGTCCTCTACTTTTCCGTCCTTTCTGAACCTCTGGCACTTTGACTTCCAATCACATCCGTCAGTGGAAACTTCCTTCTCAAGTTGCCAGTGACCTCTGCATTGCCGGATCTGATAGGCTCTCTCACTTGATGATATGATAGCTCCATCTAACCTCTGAATCCAGACCTCGTCTCTCACGGAGCTTTAGACCTGCACTGCTGAGCCTGCTGGGAAGCACTCAGCCCCCTTTGGACCTCGCCAGCTTCTGCCAGTGGCCCCACCGTCTTTCGAGTCACCCCAATTCACAACTCTAGTGTCATCTTCTTCTTTCTCACACACTTAGCCAGTCATTTGCCAGGTCTTGTTACTAACTTCTCTTAGGAATCTCTTATGGATCTTCTTATTTACAGAGCTACCACTCTACTAGTTGAGTTTCCTATCACCTACTTCAGACTACTGTAGTTGCCTTCTCCATGGAATACCTTACTTAAGATCTCTCCCTACTTCAGTGCATCTTCCCCACGGCTGCCAAAATGATTTTTCCTACCAGCCCGATCATGCCTTACACCCCTGCCCCCCCCAATTCTCAGCCACCCTGACACACACACACACACACACACACACATACTCTCTTTAAGCTTCAGTGATTCCCTGTTAACTTTAGGATCAACTATATGTATTCTATATGAGATAGTTTACCCCATTCTGTCACTTCCCATCTCCTCTTGTCCTCTCTCACCTCTTAATTTCACCTTTTAAGTATCATCCCTTCCTATTGAATTGGTCCTGTGCCCTCTGTGTATGCTTGTAGACATATATGCACACATTCAGATATGTATTCATATGCCCATATAACCTCCGAGATTATATATATACTCAACTTGTCTCCCAGAGCACTGTGCTGGCCGCTCCTTGCCGGGCTGCCAGGCTGTCCTCAGCGGGAGGTTAGCTTCTCTGTGTTATTTTGTGGGTTCTGTCAGTCTTCTTTCTTTAAGGTAAACTACATTTTGCAGGTTTTCTCTGTGAAAAGGCTGTTAAAGCATACAGTTGAAATAATTTCCACAACAGAGAATTGGAAATGTTTTTCCCTCTACTTCACCATTCCCTGATTATGACCTCTAGCTACTTTTGTCATTTAGGCACTTTGTTCAAAATCTTGGTTCATCACAGTTTTTGTGGGTTTGTTTTTTTTCCTTTTTGGAGGGCAATTGGTGTTAAGTAACTTGCCCAAGGTCACATGACTAGGTTTTTGTTTATGCGTATGTTAAGTGTCTGAGGCCAGATCTGAACTTAGGTCCTTCTGACTCTAGGGCTGACGCTCTACTCACTGTGCCACCTAGCCACCCTCTGTGGGTTTTTTAAAAAACAATTATTATGAGTTAGAAATGTGACTGTCCCAATCTAAGAATTGCTCTTAGACAGGTAGATAAGTCTATCTTTTGGTTAAACTTTTTGATTTAATGATAGCAGAGCAAATGAAACCCATAAGGAAAGAGGTTTGTGATCTTTTTGTATCATGGACCCTGTTGGCAGTGTGGTGAGGGCTATGGACCCCTTCTCAGAATAATACTTTTAAATACATAGAATAAAATGCACGGGATTACCAAGGAAACCCAGTTATATTGAAATAGTTATCACAATATTAAAACTTCTTTTGGGGGGCGGAGCCAAGATGGCAGAATAGAAACAGCGCGTCCAAGCGACTCTCCCCCCAGATCACCTCTAAACTATGTAAAAGGGGAGTCTGAACACCTTCTGGGGCCCCAGCACCCACAGAACGACACAGAGAAGCTAACCTCCCACTGAGGACAGCCCAGCAGCCCTGCAGGAAGGACCAGCGCAGCGCTCTGGGAGCCGGCAGCGCAGTAGGCAGTGCGCAGGGAGCCTAGCACAAGTCTGCTTGAGTCACAGTTTTAGCCCCAGGGCGGCAGGGCCAGCATCCGGCTGGAGAGACCCCAGAACACCAGCAGCTGCGGCAATTCCAGAATTATCAGCACAGATATGCCTAGGACAAAGTGAGAGGTTAGTGCCTGATGGACTTTGGGACCAGTATTTGGGGAACTCGTTGGCGTCCTCCCCTGGGGGCTAGAAGCCACTGAGGAGACACGCCATTTTGTAGTTTTCAGAGGCAGCTCCAGCTCCTGGCCTGCGAACTGTAGGGAGATCTAGCGATCAGTCTTGGGGGGTAATCGCTCTTGCTTTAACCTCCCTGGATCTGGATTGTGATCTAGGGTGGAAGTCGTGGGTGGGTTTACAGCTTGCCAGAAACGGAAGTTGCCCCCCACACGTTCGGGACGAAAGTTCCCCTGTCTGGCGGCCTAGCCATACTGTGGCAACAAGCCCAAAAGTCAAGTAATTAAGTGGCAACATGCCAAGGCAAAGGAAACAAATTAAACACAAAAATGCAATCTTAGACTCCTACTTTGGTGGCAAAGATGATCAAAGCATAGAACAGGAGGAGGACTGTGAGGTCAGAAATCCTGCTTCAAAAGCCCCAAAGGAAAACCTGAGTGGGTTACAGGCTATAGAGGACCTTACGAAGGACTTTAAACATCAAATAAGAGAAGTGGAGGAAAAATTGGAAAGAGAAATGAGAAGAATGCAGGAAAAGTATGAAATGAGGGTCAACAATTTGACTGAGGAAAACAACACCTTAAAAAAATAGACTAACTCAAATGGCAAAGGAGGCCCAAAAGGGAAATGAGGAGAAGAATGCCTTAAAAAGTCGAATTTGCCAGATGGAAAAAGAATCTCAAAAGTTCACTGAGGAGATTCATTCCTTCAGAGTTAGACTGGAGTAAATGGAAGCTAATGACTTTATGAGAAATCAAGATGCTGTTAAGCAGATCCAAACAAATAAAAAATTAGAAGGCAATGTGAAATATCTCATGGGAAAAACCACTGACCTGGAAAATAGATCCAGGAGAGACAATTTAAAAATTATTGGACTACCTGAAAGCCATGATCAAAGAAAGAACCTAGAAATCGTCCTTCAAGAAATTCTCAAGGAAAATTGTCCTGATGTTCTAGATCCAGAGGGCAAAATAGAGGTTGAGAGAATCCACAGATCACCTCCTGAAAAAGATCCCAAAAAGAAAACTCCCAGGAATATTATAGCCAGGTTCCAGAAAACCAGATCAAGGAGAAGATACTATAAGCAGCCAGGAAGAAACAATTTCAGTATTGTGGAAACACAATCAGAATAGCCCAGGACCTGGCAGCTTCTACACTGAGGGATCAAAGGGCATGGAATATGATATTCCAGAGGGCAAAAAAGCTGGGATTGAACCCAAGGGTCACCTACCCAGCAAAACTGAGTATTTTGTTTCAGGGGAAAATATGGTCATTCAGTGGAATTGTGGACTTTCAAGCATTCTTGAGGAAATAACCAGATTTGAATAGAAAATTTGACATCCAGACACAAGAAGCAAGAGATGCCTGAGAAGGTAATCAGGGAAAAGAAATCAAAAGGAACTTATCAAAGTTGAACTATTTGCATTCCTATATGGAAAAACAATAACTGTGACTGATGAAATCTTTCTCAGTATGAAAATAATGGAAGAAGGGTGTGTGGTCATATGAGTACATATGTGAATGTGTGTATATATGTTTGTAGTTATATATGGATAGAGGGCATAGGTTGAATTTGTTGGGAAGAGAGGATACTCAAGGGGGGAAATTATGAGGTGAGAGAGGAAAGTGGCAAGAGGGGATGGGGAGAGACAGGGTAGGGTAAACTATCTCATGTAGAAGAAGCAAGGGGAAGTGGCTGCAAGGGAGGGGAAGAATAGGAAGGCAAAAAGGCAAAACCACATTCTCATTGAATTTGGTTCAGGGAGAGAATGACATATATACTAAATGGGGTATCTCAACCTGCAGCAGAATAGGGAGAAGGGGGATGAGAGGAGGGATGATGGATGGGAGGGCACCCTTAGGGGGAGGGAAGGTTGGAAGTACCCACTATAAAAGAAGAACAGGATGAAGTAGGGAATGGACCAGGTGGGGGGTGGGATGAGTGGGAGGGAATTATAATCAGCCTTGTACAATATATCTACTATGGTAATGTTTTGCATAGCTACACATGTACAATATATACTAAATTACTTATCTTCCCAGAGGGAATGGGTGACAAGGGAGGAAGGGAATGGATATGTCATTCGAGGTCTTAAAATTAAATGTTTCAAATATATATAAATACTGTTATTAATACTCTTTTGCTTGTAATAGGGAGATAAGATGTGCAGGCATTGGGACACAGAGATTCACCTTCCTCTAATGGAAAAGTCGAAGGGGATATGGGAGAAGATATGGGAGAGAGCAGATTGGAGGAAGCACTATCTTGTGGGACTGCTATTCTGGGAGGGTGGGTAGGGGAAAAACAGGGGGTGGGAAATAATTGTAACTCAAAATCTGTTGGAAATGAATGATGTAAAACAGAAGTTAATAAAGCATTTGTTAAAAAAATATAGCAAAAGAAAAATTTCTTTTTCTAAATTTAATGCCATTAAGGGTTTTTGTTTTGATTGATCTGGTTACCAGCTTTAATGTTTTTAATACCTAGTCTCATATATAAAGCATGAATCAAATTTTTAGTACTTTCATTATGCACAGGGTTTAACAAACATTGAGATCTGTTTTTCTTGGTATTTTCTTAAAATAATCTTTTATTTTTAAATATTAACAAATTGATACTTATCTTGATATGACATGATCAAGGCTTCAAAAGATACTAGAGGTCAGTGTTTTGAATTCGTTTATGTGTATTCATTTTTCTTTCACTGTGATACTGTTGGTTAAAATCTATCTCTGAGATTTATCAGTTATTTTAGTCTTCATTCTCAGTTATAAATTTTGCTAGGACATTTACATTTATTTTCATTATAAACTGTCAAAATTTGTCAATAGGTATGGGAGAGGATGCTAAAGAGAGATTCTTGATTGTGACATATAGATCATTAAAAGCTTTTTTAGATTTGAGCATAAGGAACAGAGAAATCTACCGCTTCTTAGCTGTCCTGGAATGAAGAGGATACTACAAGGAAGGATAAAACCAGAAGTTATTCTTGACTTTGTTACTGTCAGATTACAGATTTTCTGCCATGCCTGAACCACAGGAGCAATCTGTCACCAAGTTACTGAGCACTTTTAATTCCTCTCTTACTTTAGTCTCTTTGTAGTTTTTTTTGAGTCATATTTTCTCTTCCCCTTACACACACACACATGCCCTTTCACATGCAGAGACACACATGCACACACACGCACACACACACTCTCTCTCTCTCTCTCTCTCTCTCTCTCTCTCTCTCTCTCTCTCTCTCTCTATTCCTCTCTATTCCTGTGATAATATCTTTACTGATGTTGTGAAAACTCAAGGCTTCCTGTAGAATTAAATTATTCCTACTTCTCTGCAATTTTATAGGGATGAAGATATATCCTAAAATACAGAGAATACCTACTTCCCTTTGTATGTGTTATTTACTAATATGATAGACTTGTGTGAGATAACCTGATATTACAGTTGTGACACATATAAATCTTACCCAATCACTTAAGTACTTCTACTGTCATCCTTCTTCATTCCCATTCCTCTGTCTCCTATCTCTTTTTTTCTTCTTCTTTCAACTCATACTGACCAGCTTACAAGATTTTAGCCAGAATAATCTGTGAGGGCTAGATTGAGTCCTGTCAGTGGGTGAGACAGAATAATTTATATGTCTTATGCTTACCTTTGCTTTGGAAGTCTAAGTAACTAAGTAAGTTGTGGTCAAATAATCAGCCAAAATTAAAAGCTTGGAATGGTGAGATCCTGGTATACATTTGTATAGGAAGTTCCAGTTCACCATAGTTCTAGGCTTGATTTATAATTATTTGGTTGCCTAGGAGACTTTAATATGTTGGAAAATAATTACAAAGGCATTTTCATAGGATGAGATTTGTGTAATGTAAATATGTAATTTTTTCGGGAAACACATGAATTTTTGTTGTTGTTTTTTTTTCCCAGATAAAGGAGGCAGCTGACATTATTCAAAAGTTACACCTAATTGCCCAGGAGTTACCCTTTGATAGGTAAGTTTATTTGTCAGAATCTACTATGGATATAAGAACTTTTATTGTAAACTACAATTTTTCCTATGAGATTTTTAAAAAACTGAATTAAGTAACAGTATTTTAAGATTTCTTGTTAATTTGTGAACTTATTAGATAAGTTTAAAAAAAACTCCTCTAGTATATTTGAAAGATAAAATTGACCAAAATTTAAGTGTTAATTATAGTGTAGGATTTTCTAGATCTTTTGGTCCTCATTCTTTTCTTTCTGATTTTATCTGTTTTTGATACCAAAGGGTGTCCATGTGTAACACAAAGAGAGAACTTGTCAGTCAATTTTTGAACAAAATGAGGTAATTAAATTATGAGTTGTTTGGCTTTATTGTTATCATTCCCTCAGTGCCATATATTTTGAGAATTGACTATAATTCCAGTGCTTGTTTGTCCTGTAAGTATTTAATTTTTCTAATCTTAACATTTAGTGATGCATTAATATTCACCATTTTTTGTTTTGTTTTACAGATTTTCTGAAGTGAAATCAAAAATAGCAAGTAAGTGAAAGTCACTATTTTTTTCTATTTAGAAGCATAGAATTTTAAGCCTAGAAGAAACATTATAGATCATCTAATCTGAGTTTACTGTCTGATTACAGATTGTGACACATTTGTTGTCACAAATTTACAGATGAGGAAAATGAAACCTTCAGGGGTTGACATTGTCTTAACCCTTGTCTCTAGACTCCCTGGCCAATACTTTTTTCCCTATACCATGAAGATCATCCTTGCAAGTCAAAGCATTTGAAAAGTTCTGACTTGATACATTTCTGAGACTAATTGACTTCTGTCTTAATGCTTGATTTTAACTGAGAGCCAATCCTGGATTGGCTTTCCCAAATACCATGTGTTAATGCGTTATAATTTGGGTCACTGTTTGATTGGACCATAAAAGAACAATGAAACCACATGCTTGCCCCTGGAGACAATTCTGATAATTAGGATCTACTTTTGAGAAGTATTGTTCCTGGGATCAATCTCTGTCAAGCCCTTTCAAGTTAGTTTAGCCAGACTTAAGCTGACTTCAGTAGTATTGTTCGTCAGATTCACCATACGGTGGGCTCTAAATTATGATGATTAGAGAATAAGTTCAAACTCATCAGTGCCTATCATTGTAGTACTCAGAACTGGATATGATATTGTAGATGTGGTTATTGTATTTCTGTCAGCAGCTTAAGATTGCATTACACATTTTATTTTGACTTCTGCATTGAAAAATCACTTGTTGGTTCATATTGAGCTTGAAGTTCCCTAAATTTCTTTAAAAATTTTTTAATGTACATCTGAGCGTATCATCTTTCATCACATATATATGCAGTTGTTTTTAACCTAAGTGTGGTATTTGTTCACTTATTTCTATTACATTTCATATAGTGGGGAGTAGTAAAGTACTTGGAGTCAAGTGAGACCTGTGTTCACATTCTGCCTGTCCTTTATTAGCTGTGAGTCATAAACAAGTCACTTCGTGCCTCTAAGTCTTACTTTCTCCTTCTTTGAAATAATGATACTACTTGTTACATCCACCTCATAGGGTCATGGCAGAGATCAAGGGAAATAATGTATGCCTTTGTAAATCATAAAGTACTATTTAATTATTAGCTACGTAGGTTGAGTGGTTAGGAAAGAGGGAACAAGCATTTATGAAGAACTTACTTTGTGCTGGACAGTGTATCTTACAGAGAGTATTCATCTGTTACTCACAACTGTGTGAGTTCTTTAATCCCTATTTTACAGTGTAGGAAACTTGAGGTAGACAGAGGTTAAGTAATTTGCAAGGATCACATATTTAGTAAACATCTGAGCAATACATGAACTCAGGTCTTTCTGCCTGTAGGCCCACCCAGCCTTCTATGCATTCACTGTGTCACCAACTGTCTCCCTTTGGTCTGTCATTCTAGTGCATTAGGCTGTCTCCTAGCTTTGTGTTATCCACAGATTTGATAAGCATTTCACATGTACCTTCATCTAGCAGTGTTGAACAGAACGTAGTCAGAAGGAAAGCATTCTGTTAGTGCAGTAGAGGTCTTTTTCCAGGTAAACTTTAAATAAGCAATCATTTTTTAAGAACCTGTTTGTTATGTGCAAAGCATTAAGGGGCATGTAGCTATGGTGATGGTGTTAGTGTTGGTGAGTGTTTGTGCAGAAATAACTAATATTAGATTAGCATATAATAATTCAAAGGAGAGGTCTGAGCAAATTGCTATGGAAAATTTGAGAGGAAACCAAGGAAGGTGAGATGAGGAAAGAAGGTAATTGCAGGAATAGGAAATGCATGAAAAAAGGAACAAATGAGCATAGATAGGAGGAAAATAAAGAGCAGTTGAGTTTTGTTGGATCATGGTATGGGGTTGGAAATGTAATCTGGAGCCCTTAAGTCAAAGGGCCTTAAGTTTTGTATTTTATTTTGAAGTGACTGGTACAGCTTAAGTACTTTTTCCATCCTTTGTATTTTATGCCCAACACCTGCTGCAGCACCCAATTGACCATTCTAGGAACCAGCTGAACGTTTTTGAATAGGGGAATAAAGTAACTAACACACATTAGAAATATACCACATTAGTGGAATGAAGGATACATTGGGGAAGGGAGAGACTAGTGAGAAGACCGAGGAGGAGATTATTGAGATAGTCTAGGTGAGAAGAGATTAGGTTTGTTTCAGTGTTAATGAAAAGAAAGGTGCTAGAGATCATGATGATGGCAGAATCAACTAGAATTTGCTAACTCATTAGACCTAGAGAATGAATAGGAAGGAGGAGCCAAAGATAATCCTGAGATTAAAGGTTTCACCTTATCAATTGGAATAGGTGGCTAGGGAGAAAGACAAGTTATATAGGAAAATAGTGACTTTGCTTTTGGGCTTCCTGAGATTAAAATTCTTATGGGATATCCAGGTGGGAGATACTCAGTAAGTGTTTGAACACATGGAACTATGATTTTGGGAGTATTTAGGATGAAGATACAGATTTGAGAATAATTTCTGTTATAATAGAAATAATTGAAGCCATGAAAGTAGGTAAAGACCATCAGATTATGAATGTAAAAAGAGAATAGAGGATCAAAGACAAGTAAGATACACGGGCAGGAAGATGAGCTGGGGAGAGGGAGTTTCTAAATAACCAGATGTGCTCACCTTTCCTTCTCATTTACTTTTGTCCATATCCCCCTGTAACTTCTCCAAAGGTGGTTTATTCAGTGTGCTGGGGCCCTTTTCACCTTACATGGCTACCAGTTACCCCCTCTTGCTTTCCAGGATGTGGTCTCTCATCAGTTATCTCCTGTTCTCCCTACATGATTGCTCTGACTCCTCTTCGGGGCTCTTTGGTGATATATCCTCTATTCTATTTCTTTGCAGCTCTTCATTGGTGGTATGCTGCAGCCTACTAACACCTACCGTGTGCTACTCCTTGCTTTATGGGTGGCTTACAACTTTAGTTTTTCAGAGATTATAGTATTCCATGGTTTATAGCCATATGGCATCCCAGATATTCAAGTAGATCTATGCTTTCATTGACTTGCGAGTCCCCTTCAGGAATGTAGGCAGCAGCACATCCTGTGCAATGCTGATCTATAATTTCCTCAGAAGTTTGCCATGAGGTCTTCTCAATGTTTTGGACGTCTTCCTTGTTTTTTTCCACTATCTCAAGGGTACCAGATGAGCCTCAGTCCATCCAGCTGTCATCTTTTACTCTTGCTACATGACCAACCCAGCTTCTCTTCTTGTCACATAGTTTCTTGATGATATCCTTTACTCCTGTTCCTCTTCCAAATTCCTCATTGGTTATATGTTGCTTCCTGCCTTTTCTCAAAATATACTTCTCCATTGCTTTTTCTGTGATACTTATCTTTAGTTTTTTGGAGTCATGGTGTCCCATATAGCAGTTGGTAAAAATATTAGTACTGAAGAGATGGTCAACTTGTCATGGGAAGCTTGGGGTCAGTAATAGAACTTTTCAAATTCTTGATAGCATTCCATTCTGGGCCCAACTTGTCCCTGTCCATATGTATTATTTGTTTAAAAAGCACACACACATGCATATACACTGTTGGACGAAGTCTATGTGGTACTTGTCCAAATGTATGTTGAATTCTACACAGCAAACATTCTTTATGTATTTGATCTTTCCTGGATAGACATGCCAAATTCCTTGAATGATTATATCTCCTGTTCCAGAGCTTAAAGTTAGCACAGTGTCATCCAGACAGTAGCATCTGGAGGTCCTCATTTTCTTAATTTGTACTTTGTGCTCGATGTTCTCCAGCAAATCCCTTTGGCAGGCGTACTTCCTAACAATGTCTTAGTAGACATTATTTATCAGCACACCATAGAAAAATAGTTATTGTTAAAATTTTCAAGGTTATCTTTTTTATTTTAATACATTCTTTTGTTAGAGTATTGCCTTTAAGGTGGCATTTTGTTATATTGAATAAAATTACTTTTTTGTGTCAACAAACAAAATAACTAATGGATTTTCTGTTCTTCGCACATTTCATACAGTTGTATTACTATAAAGTCTTGGTCTGTTATAGAATACCATTCAGAATAGGATACCTTGTTATTTTCTTTTACCTTTCATCACATATTATGTGTGTATTTTTTTTTTTTAATCCAGACCTGTGATTTAATATCCTCACTTATTCAGGGGTCTGGTTCCCTGTTAGCCATGTGTGTTCTTTTATCTGTATTCTGAAGATAATTCTCCTTTGTAAAGAATACAACTAAAATCGGAGTTAGTTCCTTCCCACAATTATCCATTGCACTTTTTGTATATACTGCAGGCAAGGGTGCTATCTGCTTTTGATCTTCCTCATCAAACATGACCAAAACAAACAAAAACAAAATCCTCTTTGTTCATAGCTTTTATTGCCAGCTACAGCTTCTCTGACTCTTTTGTTATAGAACTATAATACTTTTTAATATTCTTTGTCAGTTACTTGTACTGGATTCTGTCATTTGTTCATTTTCTTTCTGAATGTGAGCTTGTTCATTAACTTCCCTCCAGCTACATTTAAACAGTTTTCCCCTTTATTCTATGTCATTTTTTATTGTGTCATTTGGTTTTCATTTTTGATGATTTCTCAGTACTCTTATACTTTCCCTTTTATTTAAGGTGTGAGACCCCATTCAACCCTACCTTAGATCTCTTAAAAATTTACTATGCTACACTACACATCTGATCATGCATATCTGGTACTCCTTACCTACAGCTGACTCTGATAATATGGTCACCCATTCACCAAGTAATTTGTCCTTGTGCAGCATCAGGTCGAGAATAGTAGTTCTATTTGTTTCTTCCGCCTCCTTCTGAAATTTGAAAGTTAGCAAGACCAATCAAGAATTTACTAGGTGTTTTGATTTAGCAGAGAGGGGTGCCTTGTAAATGTCCAGCTTTTCCACCACAACTATATTAATTTCAATTCAGCAAACATTTGTATTGTTTGTGTCAGCTTTTAGATCTGCTTCTGGAATTAGCTGGTTGGATGATCTATAGTTAGTCTTCAGTTATTACCACAATATCGTTTTTGTTTTTCCCTTTTTTTGTCTTCATCCAAAAATTCCACTGTGTTTCCCTTTTCAGGTTTCATGTATTTCAGTAAGTTTGAATAATTTTATGAAGAGTTCCATTCTACCTCTCTTTTTGTTTAATTATTTTTGGTTGAACAGTGTAAACCTGTTCTGCCATGTTCTAGTCATGAAACAGAAATCAGTGATTATATATACTTTAGAAGTCATATTTGCTTCTTTGTTCTAGTAGCTCTTGTTCATTTTTGTTTATTTCCCATGTGTTGAAGATTGTCATGTTAGCCATGAGGGCATGAGTATTATTTCTTCTGTTCCTGGTTATGCTATCTTATAAATTAATGAATATTTGTATTTTATTCTTCCTCTTATATCTGCTGTTACCTGCCATATCTAGGTATTTTACTGCATTTTCTTCCCTTTCTTGTTTTGATCTTTTTGATCAGATCAATTAAGTGTTTAGACAAAAACATCATTTTCTTCTTTATTCATTGTTCTCTGTTTCCAGACAGAAACCCTTCATCTCTCATTCCTTTCTTCTCTTTTTTCTCTACCCCTCTTTTGGCAAGGTTATGACAGCTTCGTCTTGCTTCTAGAGCTAGCAGGGGCTCGGTTATTAATTAAGTGATATATGTTTAACCACACATTGATTTGGGGAAAATTTCTGATCTTAAAACATTAACTTTTCTATATAGTAGATGCACTAATTTTATACTACACTTATTTTATATACCATGTACTTTTTCTATTCTCCAATTTTAATGATAATCATTAAATTTTAATGATTATCATTAAAATAGGGCTATATCTGTCTTCACTATCACTCTTAAGAAGTTCATAACTCTTAACTCTTTGCACGTGACTTTACACATGATATATTTTGCACTTGACAACCTAGGAAAAGCTGACCGATTTTTTTTTTTTCTGTTTAGGTAAGTACCATGATTTAGAATGCCAGCTTATTCAGGAGTTTACCAATGCGCAAAAAAGGGGTGAAATCTCTAGAATGAGAGAAGTGGCAGCAGTTTTACTTCACTTTAAGGTAAATACTTAATCTTTTTTTTTAAAGCAATTTTAAATTGTTGCACGTTTAAGACTGAATTCTGAGACATCTGAAATCTTTCTTTTGGTCATAAAACATTCTGCTTTTCTCATTTTAGTAGTAAGTGCTTCAGAATGGTCATTTTGAATTCTCAGTGATTTGAGAATATGTGTCATATCTTTTGCATTAATAATCTTAAATATCAGGCACCAAGAAATACTAAATTGCTAATTTAAATACCTATTATAGGTTTGTGATCAAAATGTGTGTTGCTTGTGTTTCTTAATTTCTCTGTATATATGCTGATTGCTGTGGGAAAAAGTCATAGTGAAGGGGACATTCAAGTTTAAGGATGAACATGTGGATAGAAATAAAACATATTTCCAAATTTCTTTGTAATAAATTAGCAAATGGAAACCAGTGCTTTGAAATTTTGGAAAGGAAGGAAAGAGGTACTAAGCATATATCATCACCTCAGCCTTCCTCCGCGCTCCTGAGCTGTTTTTGCATTGGTGTTCTGGTCTGATGGGTGGATTGAGAGGTGAGTTTTGGGTTGATTTTGTAAAATGTTAGAATCCTTAGGGTTAATGGGTTTATGTAGAGTCCTTCTTGTAATGAGATTTTATCTGTCATAAAAATTTATGTTGCTCAGGTATCATAATTTATGTGTTTTTCCCTTTCTCAGGGTTACTCTCACTGTGTTGATGTATATATTAAGCAGTGTCAAGAGGTAATGCTCCAGGGTTTGGGGTTGATTTTTTATTTTGTAGTTATGTTATTTGGTGTTCTTTAAAGACGTGTAAACCCATGGATTTGTTCTGCTCTTCAGAACGCTAATTTGGGAAGTGACATATTTGAAGACACAGCAGCACTCTGCCAGCGCGTACACAAGCAAGTTGGAGACGTGTTTAGTAGTCCAGAAACAGTCCTGGCCAAACTTATACAAAATGTGTTTGAAATCAAACTGCAGGTAATCTTTAAACACTCGTTCAGTTAAATAATCTTTTACTATGTTTATTTGGAGGGAAATGTTTTCCAATTCAAAAGATTATAGCTTGCAAAAGTTATGTGCACTAGAGATTAGTCTTAGACATACCTCCTACTTAATTAGAAAAAAAAAAGTACCAGTTATCATTCTGCTGTAAAGTCACACTGTCAGAAAGACACATGTGTCTGAATTGTTTTCTAGTAGTAGGCATGGACTGTACAGAAGCACTTGCCCCCTTTTTACTGTTTTACTCTCATAGCCAGTATTATCTGTTTTTGAAGTTGGTAACCTGGCATTGCCACCTATGATTGTTGACTAGAGTTTTTCTCAGTGTGAAGCTGACACCATCTCTGAGAACTGAATTTGTGATCTTGATCTCATTAACACCATGCTTTAATTGGATTAATCAGTCCTGATTTGTAAAAATTGGTGTATTTTATGAAGCAGTGTAAATTCTTTTAAAATGAAAACTGTACTGCTGAGTTCTTACTTTTCTCAAAATCTTCAAAAATAAAGCAAATTGTTA
This sequence comes from Gymnobelideus leadbeateri, assembly GCA_011680675.1. Lineage (NCBI taxonomy): Eukaryota > Metazoa > Chordata > Mammalia > Diprotodontia > Petauridae > Gymnobelideus > Gymnobelideus leadbeateri. The sequence goes on along the minus strand of WOXC01008879.1, from coordinate 644,707 downwards.
GGGTTTTAACAAAATTGAAGTTGCAAATTTTTTTTAAAATTCAAAATGACATTGTGCTTTATTTTGTATAATCAGTTGCTTTCCTGTATAGTTGTTTTGTATTTTTGGGTATGGAAGATTAAACACATATTAGTAATTTATGAGGAGAAATTATCTTAAGAAATGGCCATATTGGCTAATGTAGCAATGTTTTTTATGACTTCCTATGTATAATCTATAGTAAAGTGCTTGTCTTCTCAAGGAGAGGGAAGGAAAGGGAAGGAAAAAGAATTTGGAATTCAAAATTGTTTTAAAAATGTTAAAAATTGTTTTTATACATAACTGAGAAAAATTAAAATATAAAGTTACTAAGAAAAAAGAAATTGTCATATTTAATGTATATTTTACATTAGGTTTCTGTGTGTGTAATTTTTTTTCCTAGAGTTTTGTGAAAGACCAGTTAGAAGAATGTAGGAAGTCTGATGCAGAACAATATCTTAAAAATCTCTATGATCTTTATACAAGGTATATATATACATACATATACATATATATATATATATGATCTCTGTACTTTTTAATAATTTAAAAGAATTGTAGGTATTGTCATGGGAGGGCAGTGCATAGAAAGTAGCAGGTTAAAGTGAGTAGCAGTGTTATTTACTGTTTCTTAAAGTGGTTGATAACAGCATTAAAGGTTCTTGTGGGAAAGGATCTTGGTATGATTAATATTCATATAAAATATGATATTTTCCCCCCTAATTTATGTGGAAGATTTTTTTAAAGCCTTTTAAAAAACACTTTGCTGTATGTCTTTTTGGAAAGTATATCTTGTCTTCAAAATTGAATAAGAAAGTGTTATATTTATGGTGAAGGACTGTCTTAAGTTTGATTATGAAAATTTCTCCTCTTTTATTATTAGGGTCATTGCTACCCCTTACGATGAGTGAAGCTTTGTTCAGAACAGTCCTTAAATATTTTTTTCTTATGATAATCCCCATATGGAAGCCAGTTCTCTAGAAGTAACTGATCAGAAAGTCTCTTCACTATTACCATGATTTCTACAGCAGTAGAAAAGGGTGTATTTATTCACAACAATTGCTAGTGTCACGTGATTTATATTTGATTGTCCATTCTACCTCAAGTGCAGCCCTTTAGAACTTCTGATTACTTACTACCTAATCTACTCCATCCAGTTATAGGAAATATTAGTGTGAAATAATTCACCAGAATTACTTGTAGAAATAGAGATAGTCCTTACTTTTGCTACTATATCCAAACATACATTAATCTTTTTTTCCTTCCTCCCTCTATGAAAAGAACTACCAATCTTTCCAGCAAGTTGATGGAGTTTAACTTAGGTACTGATAAACAGACTTTCTTGTCTAAGCTTATCAAATGCATTTTCATTTCCTATTTGGAGAACTATATTGAGGTGGAGATTGGTTATTTGAAAAGCAGAAGTGCTATGATCCTGCAACGCTATTACGACTCAAAAAATCATCAGAAAAGATCCATTGGTACAGGAGGGTAAGTTTCAAAATGAATTTTGTATATACAAAAATCCTTTTTTTTTTTTTTGGACTGAAGTTTTAGTTTTATTAGTATCAAATAGCATAGAATGTTTTGCTGAAAAACTTTTCCTAGCAATGCAAATTAGCATTTTCTCTTTGCAACATATGGTATTAAACAATTGCCCAGGACATTGAAAAGTTAAGTTTGTTGACTTGCCCACCGTCACACAAGCTAATAAGTGTCTGAGGCAAGACTTGATTCCAGATCTGATACTGAAGGTACCTCTCTATTCTATTGTATTATCTTCTCAGCTTATATTTGAGCAAAAAGAGGTTTCCAAATAATATTGATTCATTGAAAACACATGTTACAGAATTCTTTTTCTCACACTGACTTGGATATACTAGTAGCAAAACCTCTTGAAATGTAATAGCTGCATGCCTAGATGACAGTCATCTCCTGATAGTGTATCTTCTGGTAATGAGCTTTATTAAACATGGCTAGTCTAGTCCTAAAACAATAGATACAAGATACCTTGCTAGACCTGTTACTAAAGAGCCCTTTCTGTCATTGCTTGTACTGACCTAGGAGACTTTTGTATTTTTAGCCATTTTCTCCAGTTCATGATGAGGCATCAGAACAGGAATGATGTAGAGGGCTGTATGCATAGTAAATGCATAATTAGCATGGTGTTGGATTGAATTAGCCTTCAGAAATTTTTTATGCCAAGGGTGGTCTTCATGTTGATAAGATTTGTAATGACTTTTGGCTATAAAATTGCTCTGTAAATAAAATGGCAGCTATAATAGGCCTCCAGTCATTGCTAGATTATTATCTCATAGGAAAAATGGTTTTGTATAAACTTTAGCATTACAGCAATACCTCACTTATCTAGCAGTCTAATCTACCAGAAACATGACTGAAATCCAGGGGAGAAAAAAAAAAGCTTTGAGTATGTAAACCAGTTGTCAGTAAAACTTACATATTTTATTCATAAAAGAAACTTTTACTCAGAAACTATTTAAGTTTACATTTACAATGTAAAGAAACCTTATTTACTCTTTATGTAATATTTTAATAAAGTTTATCATCTTTTTCCCTAGTACATAATAGATTAGAAGATATATGTATTTTAGAAATACGTATGCATCAGGAGATGCTGTAAACTGGGACACTGACCATAAGAATAAATGATAACTGATACTTAAACAGCTAGAGATGAAACAGAATAAAACAACTATTAAGAACAGATATTAAACATCACAGTCTGAGGACATTTAGTGGAGAGGCTATTTAAGAAGCTTTTCCTTTCTCAGTAGTCCTTAAAGTATCATTGCATCACAGTTATAATAAAGATAAGGTTGAATTGTGGTTACTAAGTATATAAGAAAGCAGAGAACTTTAACACATTTTTTGGAAATGTCTATATAGTCAAAATAAGTTTGAGCACTTTAAAACACTGTTGTTGGCTGGAAATATACTAAGGTAGACTAGCTCGTTTCTCAGACATGCTCAGTAATTGAAGTGTTATGGTTTTAGACCTGGAAGGAACATTAAGAGAATACCTTGTTGCATGCTTTTGAATTACAGATAAGGAAATTGGGACCTAGTGAGAATTTGGTTGACTTGCTCCTTTCTTCCTGGAAGAATCAGAAGTAGAAAACAAGACTTTTCACTCCCACTTTAGGGCTTTTCATACCATCACATTTACTGTATAGCATATTTATTGTAATTTTAAATTTAAAATCTGTCTAATGGAAATATCTTTGTGTTATATGGTATTCTAGTATTCAAGATCTGAAAGAGAGAATCCGACTACGGACCAATTTACCACTTGGGCCCAGTATTGATACACATGGTGAAACTTTCCTCTCTCAAGAAGTTGTAGTTAATCTTTTACAGGAAACTAAGCAAGCCTTTGAAAGATGTCATAGGGTAAGAATGGTTGCAGATTAATTTTGTACATACTGTATTTCAGTGGCTCCTTTAGCACTTTAGTGTGTGCTTGCTTTTTTGATGTAGCTATTTGCACCTTCTCACCCTGTGCAAGTCTTGCACAGGTCCTTCTATAAATCTTAATCTTCAAGGATCTGCTCTACATACTGAAAGCCTTCCTCTCTAGGTCTCTTAACATTTATTCTATGGATGCCATTGCAGCTCTAGGGCTGTCTCATCTGTTATTTTTCCATTCTTACTAATTACATACTTCCTTGATATATTCAGGTCACTTCTTGTGCCCTAGTCATTTGTCATATCCTATAACCTGACACACACAGTCTATCTCTCCACTTTGTTTTGTGTCATCCATAATTTTCTTTGGAAATTATAGTGTTTCATGCAATCTAGACCACATAAATATCTCTGCTCTCAAATACAGAAAAAAAAATTGTTTTCTCTAATCCTAAAGATAAATTGTAGCATTGTTTTAGAGGATAAAATTAGTGCTAAATTGCTTTAGGAGTTTACATTATAGGACATTTCTTATAATTTTAAATGAGACTCTGGGCCTTACATTTAAAAAAAAATCTTTCGTGAGGAGATTTTGGGAGACAAGATGATGGAGTAAGCAGTAGATCACTGTCCCTCTTCCATTTTCATCTCTGAACACTCATAAAAGAGCACCCTAGAACAGAGCCTGGTCTAGTGGAGTCACCAGAAATATGGGTTGGAGCAGTCTTTTGAGCCAGGAGACTGAGAGGATTGTCATATAAAGTCTATATCAGATAAAAAAAGAGCACTGTCCAGGATGGGAAGCATTCCAGTGCTGCTCATGGCAGGCTTCACTTCAACAAACCCGTGGGAGATCCTGAGCCCTGGAGCAGTGGAGCAGACAACTACCAACACCAGAACCCATTACATGACTTAACACAGCTGGGGGCCCAGCAGACTCCAGCTCAAAGAACCACTATGCACTGGCACATTCCTGGGAAGGCAGGCATCTTTTTAGTACAGCTCTGGTTGGGTAGGCATTATCCAGCAACCACACCTCCCTATGCTTCAGTGCAGCCCTGGGTGGGCAGTTGTCCTCCAACAGTGGGCATCCATGTGTTTCAGCTCTGCCCTAGGTAGGCAGGCATCTTCCAGCAGCCAGACTTCCCTGTGACTCAGTGCAGCCCTGGGGAAATGCAGAAAAACCCCATCTGGCCCCAGTACGTGCCAGACACTGACACAGATACCCCAATTCAGCACCAAGTAAACTGCCAGAACCCTACTGCCTCCAGCAGCCAACATCTGAGTCCCCAGGTACAGGTCTCAAGCCCAAAAAGCGTTCTTTGGAAGAGCTCAAGAAGGATTTTAAAAGCTGAATAAGAAAGGTAGAAGAAAAATTGGGAAAAGAAATAGAAGGTATGCAAGAGAGAGTCAGCATCTTGGAAAAGGATGGACAAAAATGGAATGTAAAAAGCAACTCCTTAAAAGATGGAGTTGGCCAAATGGAAAAGAAGGTACAAAAGTTAACTGAAGAAAATAATTTATTACAAATTAGAATTGGGCTAGTGGAAACTAATGACTGTGTGATAGCAAGAATCAGTCAAACAAAATCAAAAGAATGAAAAAAATGGAAAATGTAAAGTACCTCCGTGGAAGAACAGCCAATTTGGAAAATAGATCCAAGAGAGATAATGTAAGAATTATTGGTCTACCTGAAAGCCATGATCCAAAAAAGAGCCTGACCAGCATCTTTCAGAAAAGTATCAAGGAAAACTGCTGTTACATCCTAGAACCAGAAGGTAAAATAGTCATTGAAGGAATCCACTGATCACCTCCTGAAAGAGACCCCACAAGGAATATCATAGCCAATTTTTAGAATTATCAGGTCAAGGAGAAAATACTGCAAGAAGTCAGAAAAAAAAAAATAATTTAAATATCTTGAAATCACAGGATTACACAGGATTAGACTAGCAGCTTCTACATTAAAGGATTGCAGGACCTGGAATATGATATTCTGGAAGGCAAAAGGAGCTTTGATTGCAACCAAGAATCCAGCATATAATCTTTCAGGAAAAAAGATGGACATTCAGTGATATAGGGGACTTTCAATCATTCCTGATTTTTTAAAAAAATCAGCTCAACAAAAAATTTGATCTTCAAATGCAAGAGTCAAGAGAGGAATATAAAGATAAATAGGAAAGGAAAAAAGATGTTATTCAGTAAGGTTAAACTGTTTACATCCCTACATGGGAAGATAATACTTGTAACTCTTGCAAACTGTATCTTATGACATGTAGAAGGGGGTATACATAGAGGGGGTGGGAGTAAGTTGAATTTGATGTGATAATAAAAACAATTAAGGGGTGAAGAAAAGAATTATACTGAAAAAAGGAAAGGGGGAGGCAGAATGTGGTAAATTACATCACAGGAAGAGTCACAAAGTCCTATTACAGTAGAGGGAAAAAAGGGAGGGTGACTCATGATGGAAAATACTACCCATATACAGAGAAAGAACTATGGAGTCTGAATACTCATCAGTGTATACTATTATCTCTTTTGGGGGGGTATTTTTTTGTGTGTGTGTTTCTTACGGTTTTTCCCTTTGGTTCTGATTTTTCTTTACAACATGACTAATATGCAAATATATTTAATATGATTATATATGTATAGCCTATATCAGATTGTATGCCATCATAGGGAAGGAAGAGTGGAGGGAGGGAGGGAGAAATATTTAGAATTCAAAATTTTATAAAAGTGAATGTTGAAAACTAAAATAAATTTTTAAAAATTTCTTTCCTCAGTGCTTTGGCATATAGTAAAAACATATATATATACATATACATACATACACATACACATATATGTATGGATATATGTGTATGTATCTATACAGATATTTGTGTCTAATGGTAGCCATCTCTAGGGTGGGGGAAGAAAAATTGTTACATGATAACTTATATATTTAAAAGGAATAGCAAGTTATACATACTAGATTTGTAGTTCCATGTACAATCATTTTTTCTGTTTATTACAAAAATGTTTATTTTATTTCAGAATATAATAAAAAATTTTAATTTACTATGTGTTTGAAGTAAGTATGAAATCAAGATTTGAGTGAAGTAACATAAAAATTACTTTTGTCATAAGGAAAATTAACCTTTAAATTTGGTTAGAATTGAGGACATGAAATCATGCAGTATTTTCATCCTTTTTGATATTGACCTCTCTCTATTCTTCACACATAAAGTCCTGTGTCCCAGCTCCATTCCTTTGCGTTGGCTATCCATTCTGTCTGGAGTGAAGTCTCTCCTCATCTCAGCTTCATAGAGTCTATCTTCCTTTAATGTGAAACTTAGGAACCATCTTTGATGTGAAACCTTTTTGGATTTCTCCTTGAACTGCTAGTGCCTTTTCCCTTCCAAATACCATGTGTTTAAATATTTTGTATATAACTGTATTTATTCACTTTATATTTTTTCTGTGTGTGTGTGTGTGTATACTTGCCTCCTTCTTTAAATGTAAGCCTCTTATGAGTAAAGATTGTTTCCTTTTTTGTACTTTTTTTACCTCTATTTTCAGTTGCTTAACACAGCATTTTGCATATAATAGGTACTTAATAAAAGTGCTTGTTGATTAATATTTAAGTCACAGGTATCTAATTCTGGGTTAGAATTCATATTCTATAAAGACAAAGGCCAAAAATCTTAAGGTAAACCTAGATCTTTTCCTCAAATCCCCAAATACAGGGTGAGTGAGGGTAGGGGGTGGATTATACTTTGATACTTACAGACCAAACATAATGTATAATATGGTAATAATAGGAAACCTATTATTCTGGAGGTTTGTATATGGTGAAAACAAATAGGTTCAAAAAAGGATAAAGAGAAATTCATTTATGATAGCTTTTTTGACTGCCTGAGATCCTTATGTATTGAGTTATAATAGCTAGTGGTGTTTTTTCCTGTGGTACCCATAGTTACTTCTTATGGATATTGTTTGAAGTAGCTAGACAAGCAGTAACTAGCAGTTGCTAGTCATTTGAGTTTATTTTGGACTTTCCAGGATGGCTTTGTACAAATCAGGAAAGCCATAGCCCTTCCCTCTAGGGCAAGACAGATTTGGAGCATCACAGAGATAGGATGTGTGTTATGGTAGAAATTATTATTTCTGTTTTTGAAATTGATTTTCATTTTGTTAAGAGATTTCCATCATTTGTATATGTTTATTTTTACTCTTTTCTTATTTTTGTGAAATTACTAAATAACTTTATAATTATAATTGGTCATGTATTATGCTTTTTTGTGTTATTTGCTGTATTTTCCTTGACTAGAATGTAAGTTCCACAAAGGTAGGGACTATGTTTTATTATTTTTAAGCCTCATAATGCTTTATCTTTCCTGTAATGTTAAATGAATTTTAAGCTAATGTGGATTTTTTTGTTGTTTTTAAAAGCTTTCTGACCCATCTGATTTGCCAAGGAATGCCTTTAGAATTTTTACTGTTCTTGTGGAATTTTTGTGTATTGAGCATATTGATTATGCCTTAGAAACAGGACTTGCTGGTAAGTATAATATCTTGTTTTAATTTATGCATAGTAGCAGTTAAAAGTATTGGAAATACTATACATTTTTATATATGGAATCTTTATTTTTAGATTTACATGATGTAGTATGCTAAAATCTGTTTTTAAGAAGTAAAATAATCAAAATTGTGTAATTTTAAAAATCATTAGTGTAAGTTAAATCTGAAATGCCTTGTTATAAAATGATTTAATGATCTGAATTTTAATAATGTTTTCTGTGTTATCTTAAAAAAGGTGATTTACTACTCTTTCTACTTAAAATAGTAGGTGTTAAAGGCATATTTCTTGATCAACTGTCTAACCAGATGCGTTTATAATGGTTCAAAATTTTAATTTCTCTTAATAACTGATTTTAATATACATTCATTTGCATTTTAGGAATTCCTTCTTCAGATTCTAAAAATGCAAATCTCTACTTTTTGGATGTTGTACAACAGGCCAACACTATTTTTCACCTTTTTGACAAGCAATTTAATGATCACCTTATGCCACTGATAAGGTCAGTCAAATTTTTTAATTCATATTAGTGATCGTCTGCTCCAATGGGTTGAATTATTTCATCACAAATAAGGGTTCCAGCTCTATATTGTGGTCCTGTGAGTGCAGATCTATATGATCAGCTGTAGCCTCACAGCTAAGCCACTCTCCCATATGTCAGTTCCTATCATCAGCTTCCTAAAGGACATTTTCAACTTAGTGACCTGAAGGAATTTCAGATTCAGTATATCTAAAACCAAATTCATTTTTTCTGAAACCTGTCCCTCTTCCTAATTTTATTATTTCTGTCAAGAAATAATAAATACAAGACAGAAATCTTGGTGAAGTTTTAAACTACTAAACCTTAACATTTTACTAAGACTTTTAGGATACCTTCTATATCCTATAGTTAGTCATTTCAACTCCACAGTCTACTCTTGAGTTACTCTCTTTTCCTGTTGCTATTCTTCAGTTACCAAAAAACCAAGCCTTGGATTACTCCTATTATCTTCTGCTGAATGGAGCTGCAAGAAGTAACAAAATCCTTTTGACTGGTTTCATAACTTATGTTAACTGTCTTCTCATGGCAGCAAATGAATCCTTTTATTCCTTCCTGATTGATTCCTTATCAGTCTTCATAGGAACTCTTTCAAACTTCTCCCCAAATCTTCTACACTTTCCCTTTTTTCACCTGCTTGACTGAGGATCCTCACTACTTTACTGAGAAAATGTAGAACATTTGCTTTGAGTTCCCTCTTCTCTCCTCTTCATCTCAAAAATAATTTCTGTCCCCTATTCTTTGCTCATGTCCTACAGAGTGATGATGTGACCCTTCCCTTTGCCAAGATCAGTAGCTCTGCATGTTGTTTTAATAACATCTCATCTAGCACATTGCCCCTCAATCATCTCTTCTGTCTTCAACCTCTCTGTATCTGTTGGTTCCTTTTGTGCTGTTTTCAGACATGCCCAAGTCTCCTCTTCCTTAAAAAATCTTCATTAGATCCTACTGTTCTCCCAGGCTGCCATCCTAAATCTCTTTTCCCCACCTCCCTTCTCTCTTTGAACTGATTTTCCCCCTCCCCAATGCCTAGAAGGTACTCCCTACTCATCTCTGCCTTAGGGAATTCCTCTTGTCCATCAAGAGGCAGCTAAAGCCCTACATTCTATGTAAAGTATTTCATGATTCCCCTCAACTGCTCATGTCCTTGTATTTATTTAATCTTTATATTCTTTAGATGTTTGCTGCCTCTCCCATATAATTGCAAACTCCTTGAGAGTAGTTTTTTCTTCCTTTTTTTTTTTTTTGGTATTTCTACGCACAGTATCTGGTACATAGTAGACAGTTAATAATGTTCTTGATTGATCCTCAGCTCAGTCTTCTTCACTTCCCATATTCAGTCATTTGACAAATCTTGTCAGTTTTATCTTCATAACATCTCTCACATGTACTTTCCTTTCTCTGCTCACATTGACCCTCATTCAAGCTCTTGTCACTTCTTATATGGACTGTTATAATAACCTCATTGTTTTCTCTGGCACAGAGTGTTTTCCTCTCCAATCCATTGTCCACACAGCTGACAGATTCATATATCTAATATACGAGTTTGACTAAGTGGTTCCCTGTTGTTGCCATGATCAGATACAAACCCTTTGTATGGCATTTAGCACCCTAAATAATATGACTCTAATTTACCTTTCTAGGCTTATTATATATAACTCCCATTCATCTACTCTACAGTCCAGCCAGACTGGTCTGTTTGCTGTGCCTCATAAATATGATGGATCTTCTTAGACAATAGTCTGTCTCTCATCTTCATGCCTTTACACAGTTTTCCTTCTACCCCAGCCTCCCTCATGCCTGGAATGACCTCATTCTTTACCTCTGCCCTTTATCTTTCATCAAGGCCCTCCCTGATCTCTCCCGGTAGTTAGTGCCTTTCTTCTCCTCCCAAAATTACATCTACTTATGTATACTTGTTGTTTTTCCCTATAGAATGTAAATTCCTTAGGTTTAGAGGTTTTTTTGTTCTTGATTTTGTATCCTTAGTACTTGGCACATGGTAGCCAGTTGATAAATGCTTATTTATTGGTATTTCTTGAGATAGTTTAGCTGAGAGGCATTGTACTATGGAAGAGAGAGTACTGTACTTAGAGTCAGAAAAATTGAGTTTGTGTCTTTAGTGCCAGTGTAATATTCACAGCGCCAACTGTCACTGTAAATAGGCCTGCATAGTGCTCAGTCACAAAATATAACAGACCATATAGAAGACAGAAGCAAAACAGTTATTCGGACACCAGAAAACTAAATCCCAAAGCCAGTAAACCGATTCCATCATAGTAGCAAAGAAGTTAATCCATAACAGCACAGAGAGCCACAGCTCTCCATCTTCCCACAAATGAACACAAGCCTAGCTGTTGTGGCAGCGGAGAACAGCCAGCATTTACTCACAAACCTAACTGTCTCCCTGGGATGCATCCTCTCTTCCCTCCAGTCTAGCTACTCTGACTCCCAGCTTCCTGTTGGGCTCTGCTCCACCCTTCAGCAAACTCTTCCCACCACAGGCTCCATGTGATTACATTCAGCCTATTAGGGGGCAGGGGTATATTTTCTTTTCTTTCTTTTTTTTTTTTTTTTTGCTTTTTGGAGGGCGATTGGGGTTAAGTAACTTGCCCAAGGTCACACGGCTAGGTTTTTGTGTCTGTGTGTTAAGTGTCTGAGGTCAGGTCTGAACTCAGGTCTTCTGACTCCAGGGCCAGCACTCTACTCACTGAGCCACCTAGCTGCCCCTAAGGGATATATTTTCAGAGCAGGAAATGTCTGCAAATTCCCTTAAACTTATTAAGGGGCTGGGAAGATCTTCAAATTCCCATTCACATTACAGTCCCTAGCTCTGCCACCTAGTATCTGGAATTATTCATATCTGAGCAGGTTATTTATACTCTTTAAACCTCACCTATAAAATTGGGATAATTCTACCTGCCATACCCCACCAGGATGTTAGAAGGATCAGATAAGTTCCCTTTCTTCCCCTGCCTCTTTTTTTCCTTTTCTTATCTCTTTCCCCTTCATCTCTTTTCCTCACATATAATTTGTAGTGAATTACTGTCCATTAACTCTTAGATCCATCTTTTCTTTGCTGTTACCATTGCCATGGTCCTAATTTATTCCATTGGTCCCTGGATTATTGTAACACTGACCTAACTGCTATCTGCATCTCTAGTCTTTGCTGTCTAATACCATCCTCCCTCCCCTAATCAGTTTAATCTTTCCATGCGAAACTGTGCTTACCTCATTCCATTGCTCAAAATATTTAGTGTTTGCACATAATTTAATAAATAAGAGTCCATGCTAGCATTCAGAGCCCCATATAATCTGTTTCCAAGATACCTTAACAGACTTCTTTCATGGTATTTTCCCTCTTATACTCTAGATAAAAACTGTACTGTTTTCTTTCATACCATTCATGATACTTGGAATTCCCCACCTCCCACGAGGGAGGGGTTGGGAAAGCATTAGAAAAAAAAACCTTATGCTTGCTCATAAATCATAGTATCCTAGATTGAAAAGAACTTGGCAGTTCATGGGAGTTGATCCCCGGCTTCTAGATTTATTGAAATCCTACCTATCGTTTAATTCCTTGCCCGGATGCCACATTATTATAATGCTTTTCTTGATAGCTCCATCAGTAAATGAGCTAGCTCTTCTTTGTGTTATTAGAATACACGATTTATCTAATGAGTAGATTTTAATGGTTCAGATCATTCTAGAGTTGCAAAAGACACAGCATCCCCTATGTCTTTATTGATGCAATAAGTGTGTGTGTGTTTGTGTGGGGGGGGGGTGGAGGGGTGTCAAGCAGTAGTATTAATTTTGATTTGGCACTAAAAAGGAAATTGATTCTTCAGTTGTGTTTTCTCAGAACATCTTATATTTATATAGCTATCAAGGTATAAATATCTTTGAGAAGTAGTATACTGTAAGTAATTTTACCAGTTAACATCTCAAGATTGTACCACTCATAGTTTCAGGTTCACATTCTGAAAAATCACTCCTACTGTTTGCCACAAAAGAGAGTCTTTCTCCCTGTGATAAGGCTTGTTTAAACCATTGACCAAATACCACATCCTCCATCTCTTGCTCACATTCCCATAAGATTTTGATGAGATGTAATGTGTATGTCAGTAACTTAGAAGGGAAATATAACTTCCAAGTTTCTTTTCCTTTCTCAGACTGAATCCCATTTCTGATGTCATAAGCTAGCACGATTATACTGTCAACCTCTTAGTCTCATTTAACAGTGATTTCCTTTGATTTTTGAATAATATAGCATGATTTTTTGTTTCAAGAATTATTTCTCCAAGGAGTGAAACCAAATAATTCTGGTAATTTAAAAATTACTTTGATAACAAATCTGAAACCTTATTTATACAGGTCAGTCTAGGTATTTTTTCTTTTCAGTAATAAGAGATCAACCTTTCCATTGCATGAGACTCCTGCAAATCTATCCCATGGAGTCCAGCCAGTATCCTAGAAGCTTTTCTCCAGCCTTCTTGACAATGTGTAGATACCATTGTAGCATTGCAAGTTGGCCAGAGGACACCATATATATTATTATGTTACCAGCTCTTTTATTTTCACTGTCACAGATTTCTCTGGTGACACTGTGTTGTTTCTCTTACCTGATTCTTTGTTTGGATTGTTTCATCTTACTTATGCACACCATGCGTCAATCTACTGCCCTTTGAATGATTGTGCTTTTAATTTGGAAGGTCATTTGAATTACAATTTTCCTGAAAATTAGATAATTTCATATTCATTTCATATTCATTTACTGTTATTGAATTATATAGAGCCTCGCACCTAGCCGTAGTCTTTCTGTAAATGCTATAATTTGGTGAATGGGAAAGAATAGCTATTGCATCTGCTTACTGTTTGGGTATTTCTGTGGGGCAAGACTAGATTATTTTTAAAAAGCCAGATTTTAGATTTTTCAAATAATAATATGAATTTTTTTCCTTAAATATTTAATAGCTCTTCTCCTAAGTTATCTGAATGCCTTCAGAAGAAAAAAGACATAATTGAACAAATGGAGATGAAACTGGATACTGGTATTGATAGGCAAGTTGTACTGACAATGTTTTTTTACTCTTGAACTGTTTATTATTTGCATAAGGTGTCAATATTTTTAATTTTGAAAAATTGTTAAGAATTTATTTTTAACACAACTGCTGTTGAAAGCTCTTTGTCTTTTATTTCCTAGTAAAGGCTACTTCTAAGGTATGCCTCTAAGAACATCCTGCTCTCCCCATAACTAAAAACAAAACAAAACAAAACAAAAACATCCTCTACAGCGTTTTTAAAAAGATGATTTAATTTGCAGTTTAAATTTCCAGTATTTTTTATATGTATTTTGAGCAAATAGTAAAATGAATTCCTTAAAAGCACCCTGCATATTTGGTGATTGGGAGAGAGCAGAGAACAAAAATAAGTTCCAAACTGAATTTCAGGCTTGTGATCTCTTTTATACCACATAACATCTAGCATCAAAGAAAAGAAGTAAGACAATGTGCTTAGGACAAATAGAGCACATTAGTTAGACAGAATTCTGGCTTAGAAGAGCCTTTATAAATAATCTAGTTCAGTCTGCTGCTTTTAAATTGGACCGTAACAAATCTAAGAGAAACTATGACACTGTAAACTTTACAGTTTTGAGTGATCCTCCCTGACAGATTGATTCTGTGGTCTAAACCAAAGCTCACGTAACAAGCAACTGAAATCCTTTCCTCTTCTAAGAGACCAGACTGTCGTTATCTTTTATATAACAATTTTTCCTATACATATAAAAAATTTTATTAAGTCACTTCCCAGCCATCTTTCTCTATAAGTAATCCTACTTCTTTACAAGCTTTCTCTATAGGTATTATTCTCCAACAAGTTAATTGTTTTGGTTTCTTGTATACTGTTTTATTTGTTTATGCTTTTAAATTTCCCCCCTTTTGTGCCATTTACATTTAAAAACTAAGATGTCTAAGCTACTATCTACTTGCTAAGTGGATTTGCTCCAAGTGGTGGTCAGGTTGATCATATACAGGATTAGGGTCTTTTAGTCAGCATCTCACATTTTAATGACTCTCATAATCAAACATAAAATATAACTTGTTTTGGACATGATATTTTATTAGTGCCGCCTGTGTCATTGTGTTGATTGATATTGAACTGATCAACTAAAATTCTTTTTATGCAAGTGCTACTGATCAGCTAGATTTTTTCTTGTGCCTTATCTTTCCCTGTGTCTCCCAAGTAAATATTCTCTTCTTTTCAAAAAGTAACTTAGCCTGATGATGCCTCATTCTAATTTATATTATTCATTTCTAAGACTCTTTACATAGGGAGAATTTCTCTTTCATCATTTTAATTGCCTGTACAACTTTATATTCATTATCAGTACATTCTGCCTTCCCCATCCCCTTTGAATATTTGGTTGTATAGATGCAGAAATTTAAAGTTCAAAGTTTATTCTAGTATTACTTTATTTTACAGATAAAGAACTGGGGCCCAGATAGGTTATGTGACTTAGCCAAGGTCACTTGTTAGTTGCAGAGCCCAAAATAAGTTCTGGTTTTATATACCCTTTCCACTGATCTGTGCTGCCACACAATGTATTTTTTTTCTTACCAAACACTTTAATTTCATGTTTTATTGTTACAGTTAAATTTTGATCAACTAGAATCCTCATTAATTGAATTTGGTTTTATCACTTCACTAAGAGGTGAGAAATAAATCACAGGAAATCAAAGAGAGAGTTAATTATTGTATAGCTACTAAACTGTACTTATTAAGACAGAAAAGTAGACACTTTAGGATGATTTTATCAGTGAAAATTGAAGTAAAAAGATTTTCTTTTCATAAATAGGATATGTGAACAAGGACAGGGAAGTTCTAACTTTGAAAGAGAGGGAATGAATTGTTCCATATTTAAAAGTGTTTTAATCCTTTCTGCCTAATTCTTTCCACTTCTGTAGTGCTGGTTTTCTGAATTATATGACTTTTGTCTTAAAACATTGTGCAAATAATGACTTTTCTCTGTTCTAAAGCAAGCAAATAATCAAGCAGAGATAGTTTAACATTTTGGAATTATCTAATTCAAATTAAAATAGTTTTAATATAGTAAGCAACTTTAATAATTAAAAACTCAAACATTGTTTTTTCAACTTTGAAGGACATTGAATTGTATGGTTGGACAGATGAAGCATATCTTGACTGCAGAACAAAAGAAGACTGACTTTAAGCCAGAAGATGAAAATAATGTTCTGATTCAGTATACTAATGTGAGTAATATTAACTGTAGCTTTGTTAATGATGATAGGTACTTTGAAATACTTTTGACAAATACTCTGATACTTTTGAAAGATAATATATATTTTAAAATATTGTTATACTATAAAAATCTCTTCTGTTCTTCAAAATTAGAGCCTCTTATTTTTTTTTAATTGATCTGATAGTCATTTCCGTATTATAATTGTACAAATTTTTTCAGGCATGTGTGAAAGTCTGTGGTTATGTCAGGAAGCAAGTAGAAAAGATAAGAAATTCCATGGATGGGAAGAATGTGGATACAGTTTTGATGGAATTTGGAGTACGTTTTCATCGACTTATTTATGAACATCTTCAACAATATTCCTATAGTTGTATGGGTGGCATGTTAGCAATTTGTGATGTGGCTGAATACAGGAAATGTGCCAAAGACTTCAAGGTAAGCACAGCTGTTAAACCTTGTAAACAGGTTCCTAAAATGTTTCAGCCCAACAATTTTTTTTTAGCTTGTATTTTCTCTGATCATTATAATGCGTGTTGTTAATCAAATGAAAATTTCATTACAGTAGGTATCATGGCCTTAAAAAAAGCAGACTATTAGTCTTTTGGCTCATATTTTCTAAATATTTTGTTTGTATACTTGATTTCATTGAGGCCTAGCCTTTTTTCAGGTCCATATGTCCATGCTGATAAGCTTGACTGACATACAATAAGTATTATGCATCAGTAAAAAATCCCTAATTTAATTAGTGTTTTTTCATTATTCTCTAATTTTTTTACATTTCTTTTCAGTACGTTTTAAAATCATTTCCTTATGCAGTTTTCAACGAAATTTTTTTCAATTCATATTTCCCTTTAGTCAGGTAAAGGGCGCATTTAATCATAACTAGTGCTATTCAATAAAAATATTTCTGTGAATGATTATGGTTGATATTAATTGTGAGTTTGCAAAGAATTAAAATTTATTTAGAAATCTTTGTGCTTTCAAGTTTGAGTTGCTTTTAAATATTCTCATTTACCACAAACAAACAAAACCCTGATGAGTTACTTTCTTATGAGGGGTAAATTATTGAAAGTAGTTTTTCAGTCTTCTCATCAAACTGGTATTTGTTCTACTTAATAATTTTTTCTTCTCTCTCAATTCAGATTCCACTGGTATTACAGCTTTTTGATACCCTGCATGCACTCTGCAACCTTCTGGTAGTAGCCCCAGATAATTTAAAGCAGGTCTGCTCCGGAGAACAACTTGCTAATCTGGACAAGAACATACTTCACTCCTTTGTGCAGCTCCGGGCTGACTATCGATCTGCCCGCCTGGCTCGGCACTTCAGCTGAGGTTGAGTTCAAAAGAGAAACTTGGTGTACTTTGCCCAAGCCTTGATTTTTAGAAAGCACAGAGTATTCCTTAATGAATAGCCACATTTTTACAGGAAAATGACTTTTCAGAACAATATGGCAGCCATATTTAAACTTGAGATTTTATTGGGGGAAATGGAGACTGACAGTCACATTTTGCAATTTTTCTCTAATGATTTCAGCCAAACCTCGTATTGTAAATTTCTTGTCACTGTTTTCACCGTGTGAGTTATTTAAGTGGGAAGGAAAATAAGATGTTACCAGCGTTTGTCTTTGTTCTTTATCTGATTCCATTTAGTGACTTTAACTATGATGCTTAGCACAGGTTTAAAGCTTGACGCCAAAATACATTTGCTTATCAGTTTTAATGATTTCTTCACTACAACCAGTCATTAATTAGATTCGATTCTTTTAGGTGCTCATAAGTAATTTTCCATCATCTAACATGTTTGTTAGATGTATTGCATCATCTAACATCATCTAACTACTTTGCATAATTTTTGCAATTCTTCTGAGAATATAACAACACTAATATAAAACAATGTAATAAACTAAATTGGTGAAGCTCTTTTATATAAATATTTTGGGACTTCAACAGTGTATTTGCTTTTGGTTAACTCAAGAAGGTTTACAATATCTTGTTTGGTACATAAATCTTAAACGTGTCCTATCAAGAAATATATAGCCACCCCGTTTTAGATTTTGTTACTCTAAGGTATAAGGTGGGGGGTATCTTTATAGAAAGGACTACTTTTTTATTTTAAAATTGTAAGGGAAATAAGAGGATGAGATATAATTTAAACACATATGAAAATGTTCATTTTTAGGAGTAGCGCCGTTTTAAAGATTTCTATCTTTAAAAAAAGAATGAATATTCAGAAAGCCTATCCTCCAGTTGAAGTTGAATTGAAATTTCGTATTCGGCCAGCCAACTAATCTTTTAACAAATTCACTACCAGAACTGGTGGCATAGACCCCACAACTTCTGCCTCTCTCCTTCCTTAAGGTATTTCTGAAATGGATTCCTGTTGTAGACAAATGATTGAGCCAACCTAATATAGTGATAGTAGATTAAAATACTTAGGATAGCTTTGCCACCGAGTGGAAATTTAGAATGTAGCTGAGCAATTGCTCTGCTTAATTGAGAAGTAAGAAAACATTCTATATTGGCCTGTTTCGTTTTCTAATCTCTGTATTCTGTTCCTAGTCTTTAAGGAGTAGAACATCTTTGATATTTAGCTTATGCTAATATCCTTTAAAACAACCACAGGCTTTTCCATTCTGTTTTTAGAAATAGGTTATCTTCTGAAAAATCTGGTATTTCTTAACATTTAGTTTTCCTTACCCAAATTCTTAAAATTTCTAAACCCTGGGGATAGATATGATGTGAGTCACTATTGACTGGATTGTCTTCATTTTGTTCTTA
This sequence comes from Gymnobelideus leadbeateri, assembly GCA_011680675.1. Taxonomy (NCBI): domain Eukaryota; kingdom Metazoa; phylum Chordata; class Mammalia; order Diprotodontia; family Petauridae; genus Gymnobelideus; species Gymnobelideus leadbeateri. Next base: position 626,128 of record WOXC01008879.1, on the reverse strand, counting down.
GCACAGTATTATCAAGGTAAGCAAGGGAAATATAAAGTATGCCAGGTTTTATGAAATCATTCTGGGAAACTGGCAGCTTTAAACAGCTGTATTGTTCTGTTTCTGAGTGAAGACAGAGCCACAGCAAGTTTTGGATACTAGAAAAAGGCACATAAAATGTACTGTTGCCATTATAGAAAGCTTTGATACAAATTCAGATGATACCTCTGTTACTTAAAGCCAACAATTTTAAAGCATTGGCTTTAATGGCCACTTAAAAATCTTTGTATACTGTGTCAATTTGTAAACACTTCAATTATTAAATAAAACATTAGATGTCATTTTAAGACTTCAAATCATAGATGTGCTTCAGATTTATTTTCTATGTTTGAGTTCATTTTAAAGATGTAAAATGTGTACTTGTTTAAATATTTTGTTAGCGATATTTTCCATGTTTGAGTTCTGTGCAATATTTTCATTATGTCCATTATAAAGATAGTGACAGAAAACCCACAGTACTTAAAATTTAGACATGTAAATGTCCTTGCTCAATAAAAATATTCCCTAAACTTGTTTTTTTATTTCATTTCTCCATTCTTTTAAATCTTTTCATATTCCATTTGATAAATTACTTCTATTAAAGAAAATTTTAAAGTACTTTTTCTGTAGGTTTCATAGCTTAAATTTTTCTCCTAACTAACTTTAAAAGTCAGGTTCCAGACATATTCCAGTCTTTTGGAATTCAACTTCCAAATGTCTTTAAAGAAGAAAAATAAATTTATACATGTTATACAAATAATATATATTCATTAACTAAAACTCAAGAAAATTTTTGTCATTTTTTACATCCATCATATCCAAATGATGGTTGGGAAAGCATCTATACATTTAATTTAAAAATAATAATTCATTTATTTGGATAAGGAAATTTTAAGCTAAAATAACCCATTTGAATGTTAAGGACTGTGTATTTTAGTAAGGTATAGCTGTATGCATTACATAATCTTAATTACATTAAAATTAAGTGGATGAGTAAATTATTAAAAGCTTTCAAATGAGATCCAAGTCACATATTTTCTGAAATGTTACTGTTTGAAGTGAAGCAGTTAAGTTTTAAAAGAAAGTCTCTGGATTGTGTAATGAAGACTTAGCCACACTAAATGATTGTTTCATAAAGAAGAATCATAGAGCAGTAGAGTTGGAAGAGACCTCCAAAGATTATGTGACTCTTCCACACACAGCTTTTAGAGAGGTGATCGAACCTTTTAGGACAAGTGGTGGGTCTCTCCTTACAGATCTCCAGAGACAGTCACTAGGACTTTGTTTCATACAACAGTGGAGTATTTGTAGCCTTTTCTAACTGACAGATTGTAAATGGTAAAAAATAAGAGAACTGCTGGAAAGTTAACAAATCTGTCTGTTTTTCACGGGTCCTGTTGTCTTTCCATTAAATTGCTCCTCTACTTAATACACAGATATTTTAATGAGTCAGAAGTCTGAAAGTACATTCACACCTATAGACTAAAAACAGCATTTAGGGGAATGTGAGTCTCCGTCCAATCTTGAGGTAACAATGTTAGACCTGTAAGGCAGTGTCAGTGTTATGGCGAGATGCCAGTGTATGATCCTCTGACTTCTGAAAGTTTGTATTGGGGACTCCTTTAATTTTTTTGATTGCTTATTGTTTATATTGCTGTTTATTTACCATGTATTTTGAGAAAATGTGCTGATCTCTGCTATTTCCAGAATGCAGTGCAAAAGTAAGTGTTTGATATATAACAACTTACCCAGTTTTTATTTTAACATCAGTATCTGTACCTCCTCACTGTACCTGAGTCTGCTCTGTATGGAAGGATTGCCCTTATTTAGGTAAATGTAACTAATACAAGTGCAGGTTGGTACTGACTGAAGGCATGTATAATCTAGTTATGAAATAGAGCCCTTATTTTGAAGTTTCATTACAAAACTAGCCATTTACCAACGAATTTTCTTTTTTAGTATTTACTATTGCCTTTCCTTGATTTCCCCTCTTTCAGATATGGGTTGTGAATTTGATGATTAAGTTTTCTTCACTCGCTAGTATGTATGAATTGTTTGTACTGATGGCACATGTTCGCTATAATTTTTCATAATAGGTCATAAGTAGCAGCAAGGATTTCAGAGGTCCATCTTCTCTCTGAAGCACAAATCTCTTTCTCTTTTTTTTTCTTTTTGTAAAGAGGAAGGCAGGGCAATTGGGGTTAAGTGACTTGCCCAAGGTTACAAGGCTAGTAAGTGTTAAGTGTGGATCTCTTAACACCATCTCTGAAAAGTAATTATCCAGAATGCACTTGAAGACTTCCAGTGATGAGGCGACCCATCCCACTTCTGAAGAGAAATGAGAGTTGGATAGTTTTTTCCTTATATCAAATTGAAATCTACCTCCTTGTTAGCTTTCACTTACTGGTCTCAGTTTTCTCTTTGACCAAGTAATATATGTGTAATCGTTCCTCATGATTGACTTGCAAATATTTAAAGCTAATAACCATGCACTTCACCTTCTGACTCTTTTCCCAGGTTAAATATCCTCAGTTCTTTCAACCAATCCTTGTAATGCATGATTCCATGTCCTCTTATTTTGCTGGACCACCTCGGCACACATTCCACATATCTTTCATTTTTTTCCCATTGATCTTACATTTATTTTAAACACATTTTGGTTACTATCCTTTGTTTTAAAATTAATCTCCATCTTCTGGCATATCCCTCTTCATTTACCATCTCTATAGAATACCACCTCTTGTAACATAGAAATAAGGAAAAAGGGGAATGGGTAGGGAAAGGCAGTTCAGCAAAACGAACCCACACCAATGTTCCTTCCTGAAGTGTAATGCCCAGAACCGAACTTAGCATAGTTGTCTGACCAGAGCAGAATACAAGAGGGTTATTCCTTGTACCTGGGGCAACTAGGTGGTACAACGAATAGAGTGCTGGGCTAGGAGTCAGGAGGACATGACTTCAAATTTAGTGTCATATACTGTGTGGCCCTGGGAAAGTCACAACCCTGGAAGAATCTGTACCCAAAACAAAGAGAATCATATTGAAAGGATTCATAAACCAATTTCTGTGTGTGCATAGTGAGCTGACAACAGTCGTGCAAGATACTTTTTCCCCCTCTTCATGTATTTCTTTACCATTGTTCACTGAGGATACCAATTAACCTTAGCTCTTATAACTTAATAATTTTATTTGATATGATTCCTTAAAATCGCCTGGTTAGGCTTTGTCAAGTGAGTTTAGAAGGTTGTGTAGTCTTCTTTATCCAAAGTCAATTCAAGTATGAATATATAACATACTCAAACTAGCAAACAACTTCAGAAGAAAAACACTCAGAAGGCATAATATGAACGAGGCAGCAATGTGCATTACAAATACGTAATTATTTGCACTAATATTTGAGCAGGTGGAATGGATTAGTACTTGGTCAACATTACACTGATTATAATATACTTCTGTATATTAATATGTACTGTGTAGCATGTATTAAATTGTCAATTCATTTCAGCTAAGATAGTAATATTTATGTTTTATAGACAGTATCCAGTTGAGCTAATTTTAATTCAGAAGTTTCAGAGCAGAAGTAATTTTACCTCCAAAATGACCTGATAATTACTAGATGATAGAATTATCCATAATTAGCAACAGGTGGGACAGGAGTTGGGGGGGGGGGGCAAGGAGGGACCTCCGTTTTTGTGCTACGATGCAATATCACTTTGCCCAAGTGGCTGTTACTCCCTCAGTATCTTTTCCCCACTCTGAGTCCTCTCATATTGTCATCCCTTTGTGGCTCATATCCTCCCTCCTCCAACCCCAACTCTGTTACGCTACTCTCTACCTCTAACCCCTTTGGCCACCCTATTAACAAAAGTCCCAGCTCTCAAGTACTTGGCAAGGTAACCTGATTAATATGACCAAGCTGTTACTATCTGGGCAAAGCTTAGAGTCTTACTCCTCCCAGGGCTGTTTGCATTTTAATTGTGGACTCTTCAAAACCAACTTACTTTAACTCAAAGAAATGAATCTCTAATGATGGAATTAAAGGTCTTATGACAAGGGTTTTAACAGGAGAAAGATTGCCTGATAAATTCACTTCCTGTAGGCAGTTGTAGGACGCATCTATGGATAAGCAGTCCATTTTTTGAGAATAATCTCTTTTGCTCTAAGTCACTTAAAATAAGTGAACCATCAGAGAGGTTTGAATAGTGTCTGACCTGGAATGACAGAAAATGTTGCTTCGTGAGTGTCCATCATTTGTACATATTACATGACATTTAGAATTAGCTAACGGGGTTTCTACATGGTATGTGATATACAAAGTACCTATCTTAAGATTTAACAGTTCTGAAACTGCAATTGTAAATTTGTTGCATATCCATTTTGGGCCACCAGGGGGAGAATTTATTTGTATTCAGCAAACACTGTCTACTAGGTTTTTATGGTAATATTTTAAGTTTTAATTTAGAGCCTTTTTTAAGTTTCTTTTGAATTAAAATCCCCCTGAAGCACAACATCCTTTACAGATAAACACATCATTAACCTAAGATGAAATTTAAGTACATATTTGCTTTTATACCAAGAAAAAAACAAATAATTATAAATAAGGATATAAATAATACATAATAATAAAATAATATTTTAGGCTAATTGTGTATCATCTCTTGTTAGTGTCTTGATTTTCCTCCAGAAATTCATTTCCTTGTGCTTTGGGGGATGGGTGGGAAAGGGAAATCAAGGAATAACCAGAACATTCAACATAAACTATGGCAGTTTTTAGACATCTACCCACACATATATACAACATATATACCAAGAACAATAGCTTGAAGAATTCTTATCCCCAGTGAATTCAGTGGTTTGGAGCAGAAAAAGTTAAGCATAGTTTTAAAGAACTTCTACTCTATGCTCTCATTCCTAAAATTCATTTTAAAAAATATAATGTGACTTAATGGATAACATTGGACAGAGTCAGGAAAACCTGGGTTCCAATGATCTTATTTATGTGTGACATTTCACTTGTCTGAGCCTCTGTTTCACTATCTAGAAAATGACTATATCTGCAGCATCTGTAGTATTTATCACAGTTCTGAAGATCAAAGGAGGTAATGTACATAAATTGTTTTTTTCAGACTTTAATGCACATATATGTGCTAGTTATTTTATTATCCATTATTATCTGGATATTCATATCAAGTTAGATATCTATAATATCCAACATTTTCAATATTATCCATTGATTGGATAAATATCTAATATTCTGTTGACTTTTATTGTATCAGAGAACAAGGCCTTTTGGTCATTTCACTACTTGGTTCAGCATCCATCCTATGTCATTCTGGACCACTTATTACCACCTCTGATTTTGAGGGATTTACCATCTCTGAGTCCCATTTCCCTCATCTGTAAATGAAGAGGTTGACATTAGACTATTTTGAAAGTCCCTTGCAGCTCCAACATTCTAGGATTCCTTGATGTTGAGTATCAGCAAGCACCTCAGGGGGAAAACACGACTATATATTAAGAGCTCATAGCAGCAAGAGAAGTAGATGAGCACAAGAAAACAAGATGACATCTGAGGTTTCTAATTACCTGAGAACTAATGCCCAATCCCATGTTAGGTGCAGTTTTGCTGTGATGATGGTGTTGCCCTTGGAGTGAGGAAAATGAATGATTTGCAACAGGGAAAATGTCCCTTCCAAAAACATAGTTTTGGAGAAGTTGAAAATGACTCTCTCCTCCACTTTTCTTGCAGTATTGTACCAAGACAGCCCCCCCCTCCCAAAAAAAGTTTATAATGCATACATATATGTGTATGTATGTGTATATGTGTATATGGACACATACAGATGTCTGTGTGTATATATATATGTATGTATAAGCATGTGCATGTATGTGTGTATACAAGAAATCTCTACTAACCAGAAGATGAGGAATACTACTACCAATAATAACCGCCAGGAGCAGTGACATATTGTGCCATGCCTTAAGTTCATCTATAATTCAATGTCAATTTATAGAAGGTTTATTGTGTGCTAGAGTGGAGAGAGCACAAACTACCATCCTCTTCATCTTCAATACTGTGACAAAACTGACTTCATCTGGTTGGATATTCCTACCACCAAGGAAAGATTATTTCCTTCTCTACCCCGTAGTGGATAGTATTTGAGTTTCTGTGGTTGGGGGAAAAATCACCTGATGATCTTTCTAGTGACAAGCTTATTTGACTTTGGGCTAGTCTTCAAATGGTAGATATCTGTTAGAGGGACTGACCCACAGGCTTTGTCTCTGAGAACCTGTAATTACTTTATGATAAAGCACTGGGCCCATAAAAGAAAGTTCTCACCACCAATGTCCACAGTAAAATAGTTTAACATCAGAAATGGATATGATTCTATTGCGGAAATATATCAATCAGTAATTAATTAACATTTATTAAGTGCCTACAATGTGGTAGGCACTATACTATGTGGTACAGTGGATAGAGTGGTCCAGAAGTCTGGAAGACTCATCTTCCTGAGTTCCAATATGTTGTCAGGCACTTACTAGCTACGTGACCCTGGCAAGTCACTTAACGCTATTTGCCTCAGTTTCCTCATCTGTAAAGTGAGCTGGAGAAGGTAACTAATTTTTGTCAAGAAAACCCCAAATGGGTTCATGAAGGGTCAGACACACCTGAAAACAACTGAACAACAAATCTCAGGCACTGTGCTAAGATATATTTCCATCTGCTTTGCCACTGTACCCTAAGAACCATGGGGCCTTTCTATTTCATTTGTAGCTGAAACCTCATATGTGTTTCTTCCCCTATAAGAATATGAGTTTCTTGAGAGCAAGGACCACCTTGCTTGTAACCTCAGCACTTGATATGGTGCTTTGTACATAATAAACTAACTCTCTCTCTCTCTCTCTCTCTCTCTCTCTCTCTCTCTCTCTCTCTCTCTCTCTCTCTCTCTTTTTCTTTTTGGAGGGCAATTGGGGTTAAGTGACTTGCCCAAGATCACACAGCTAGTTTTTGTGTTTAAGTGTCTGAGGCCAGATTTGAACTCAGGTCCTCCTGACTCCAGGGCCAGTTCTCTATTCATTGTGCCATCTAGCCACCCCTATAATAAACTCTTAATGAATGTTTTCTTTTCATTCATATAATAGAATTACAGTGGAAGCTGACCTCCTTAAGGGGCTTCAGTTTTTATAGAAAAAAAGAGAAGGATTCTTAAAACATGCATTGCTGGGGTATTTGCAAGTTCACGTTGACTACCTATGCCCCTGTCTTTGTGGTCCACAGTTGTTGCTTTTTCTCCACACAAGTAGATGTTCACTGTGGATTATTAACAATTAAAATTAAGAGAGAAAGCTAAAGATTAGGAAGTCTGTTCATGATCAACATTTTTTTTCCTGTAAATTCAATTTATATCTCTTAACACAACTGGTAGCTCATGAAAGGTCCCTCTCTCCCCAACCTTATTTAAGAAGCACTCTTACCAGAAGTTGATTAAATTGTGGAATTTTAGAGCTGTAAGGTACTTTACAGATCGTTCTAGTCCAACTCTCTCATTTCACAGATCAGGAAACTAAGGCCCATGGGGGATGAAAAGACTTGTTCAAAATCGCACAAACTGGAGCAAACCAAAATGAAAAATCCATCAACCCTTGAACAATCAGCCAATTGGCATTTATTAAGCGCTTGCACTGTGCTAAGTGCTGGGTATACAAAGCACATTATGTTGTTTCCTCAATTTGTTCTACGCCATCACAAGCTCTGAATATATAGTTTGGGATAGATATAATGTGGATTTCTGACCAGGTGAAAGGTATCTTCACACATAGAACTCTGAGAATCCTTTGGAACTCTCTCTGCATTGTAGTCACCAGAGTGGATGGAGTAAGGTGAGAATTGTTGAGAGAGAGAGAGAGAGAGAGAGAGAGAGAGAGAGAGAGAGAGAGAGAGAGAGAGAGAGATGAGGAAGGAAAGAAATGAGGAAGAAAAAGAAGGAAAGGAAGGAAAGAAGGAAGGAAGGAAGGAAGGAAGGAAAGAAGGAAAAGAAAGAAAACACTACTTAATAAGCCTCAGTCACAAATATGATATCAAATTACATGGCATTGAGTTTTTTTTTTTTCTGAAAATGTCAGTTTTAATGTATCCCTAGTCAAATAAGCTTCTGAGAACAATCATGGCAAGAGAAAAAAGTGTTTACACTTCTACATATAATTGTGTAATAGTATTTTTCAATAGATTTTTCTTGGTTTTTGGTGATATGAGCAAAACATTTTTATAAATTAATTGAACTATGCTTGAAATCCTTCAATGAAGGATTGTTTTCTTTAACTTGTATGCTTATGAACATGCCCAATCCTGGCTATGCTTTATGATGACCATTCTAAGGTTTTCAGTCAGTTTCTAACAATATCCCCTGCCAAAATATATTCCCCAACAAGTTGGTTTTTGCCCAAGTTCCCTCTGCTAGAAGAAACTTCCCCTTTGGTTGAGCTGCTCAAGGATTCTCTTCATTTGACCCAATTCAGGCTTGAGATCAAGAAAAATCTGACTTGGATGATTGAGATAATGAATGCAAACTCACAACATCTTGAACTACAGTTATGATTCAGCATCTTGTTCTTTTCTCCTAGGCAAAATATTCTGTCTCCTGCTTTATTTCTACAGGGATGGCAGATACTTCAGACACCTGGCATTGAAAGCTCATTGTGTGTGAGATGAATTCTGTAGCTTTCTAAGTTTTTTTAAGGTGTTAAAACATTTAGTTGGAGTCCTCTGGCATTTTTTGCCTTTTGCTCTGCTTTATATAGATATAGATTTAGAAATATATATAGATATATAAACTCAAAGTGAATTTAATTGTATCTAGTTTGGGATAGCTTAAATGAATACTTGAAAGTTTTCAAAATATGCAAAAACTGGTTCATATGTCAAGTGTCTTAGCTAATTTAAATGTATGGTTGCCATTTGTTTAGAAAAGGGCATTCTTGAAGATGGTGTCTTCTACATAATAGGCTCTCAAATGTTGAATGGATAAATGAGTTTATGTGAAATAAATTGTTAAACATATGAAATAACCATGTTCTTCATTTAATTGTCTAGGGAATGTCACTTGATTTTGGAGTTGCAGCTTACAAACTGAAGAAACAGATTTTTCTTCTACATATATATATATATATATATATATATATATATATGTATACACATATATAATTTTATTTTAAATTAATGTCATAATCTTCTTTCCAGCTTTCCTTCCTTAAATTCCTATAAAACTACCTTTGGTACTTAGAAGAGAAATTTGAAAATGTGAAATTCTTAATTGGATTTTAAAATGATGCATAATCATAGGAATAGACAAATATTTCAAGTTATGCTTTGTTGAGAAGAGAACTTGACTGATAAATTATCAGATCAAAATAACTTTCTTTATAGGAAATTGTATGCATACTCTTATTTTATGAGCCAATAGTCAATAAACATTTATTAAATCTTACTATGTGCTAAACTCTAGGAATACAAAGAAAGGCAAAAGATAGGCCCTGTCCTCAAGGGCCATAATCTAATCTAATATAAAGGTCCTGCCACTTTAAAATTAAAGATAGACTACATCAATCTTTTAATATTTCAAAAACTTGAGATTTCATTACATTGGGTTTTCTTTCTATGAAAATTACAACTCTCCCAAGTCTTAATAGATTTCAAGAGTCTCGATTACAACCAGGCTTTCACCCAAGTCTGATATGTTTTGCTTGTTGCAACTTTGGTAGCTCCAGGTTGACATAGAAATTGCTGAGCATGACCAGGGAACAAGATGTGTGTTGTTACTGTAGTTCAGGGTGTTGAGAGGTGGAGTTGGTTCAAGAGCTTTTGAGAGAGATTTTGTTCCTTTGAAAAACATTATACATTGTATAATGGTCTTTGGGACCAACTCTAGACATGTGGATTTAGGGAAAAAAAACTTTGTAAACTGCGGACATATCAAGGGAGCCTATTTCTTAACATACTCAATTTCTCTTTTGTCTCCCTAGAGATTTTGGAAATTTTCCCTTTGTATGAGACTGGGGCTTAATTTGAATGGAGATTTTTCACTTCCTGCTGGAGACCTCATTGATCCTGTTTATTTTCTGATATATTCTAATTGGTATAACTCCTATGATTTTTCTTTGCTATCTCTTTGAATAAATGGGTTTATTCACTGTGTGCTATATGTGACAGTCTTTTGTATAACTCTAGGTGGCACAATACAGCATCAGCCCAGGAATCAAGAAGACTCATCTTTCTGAGTTCAAATTTGGCCTCAGAACTTTCTAGTTGTACAATTCTGGGAAAGTCCTTTAACCCTAATTTCTCAGTTCCTCATCTGTAAAAATGAACTGGAGAAGGAAATTGCAAAGGAAATGGCAAACCGTTCCAGTATCTCTGCCAAGAAAACTCCATATAGAGTCACAAAAAGTTGGGCACAACTGAACAACAACAAAAAAGTCTTTGTGTAACCAATGTTTAGTGAGAAGTGGCCAAACCAATAGGTGTAAGGTTGGGGCAAAATTAAAAATCATATGCCTAGACCAGCAATATTTAGGTGGTAAACAGATAAAATTCTATTCTAGTACTAAGCTAAGAAACTGGAGAAAAGAGCATATCACCCTTGTGACCTATTTCTGGCTCCCCTGAAAACAAGACTCAATCTCCCTTGGAGAAAGCTGGGGAAGATTCCACAGATATTTATGGATGCCCTCTGTGAACTAACTCATGTGGGCACACATCTTATAAATGTGTATTTATGGCAAAAATAATCCACCACCTGGTACTCATTCCTCTGGGGATGAGACTATCCAAACAGAAAGGACCTAATTTGCAGACATATAGTCTCAAAACCTCTCAAACATGGCAGGAGCTTAGGTTAGCACAGCACCTGGTACATTGTAAGTGCTTAATAAATATTTGTTTGGAAAAATGTACCTATCAGATGTATGGATAAAGGAAGAATTTATAACCAAATAAAAGAGAGAATCACAGAAAGTAAAATGGATAATTTTGATTACATGAAAACTAAAAGTTGTGCACAAAAAAACTAATCTAGCCAGAATTAGAAATAAAACAGAAAATGAGAGAAAGAAATTTATAGCAAGTTTCTCTAATAAAGGGCTCATTTCTCAAATAAATAGGGAATTGACATAAATTTATAAAAATAAAAGCCATTCCCCAGTTGATAAATGGTCAAAGGATATGAAAAGGTAGTTTTCAGGGAAAGAAATCAAAGCTATCAGTATGGTCACATAAAAAAATGCTCTAAATCACTAATTAAAGAAATGCAAATTAAAACTACTCTGATGTATTACCTCACAAATATCAAATTAGGTAATGAAAAGAAAAATGACAAATGCCGGAGGAGATGTGAAAAAATTAGGAAATTAATGCATTGTTGGTAGAGTTGTGAACTAGTCCAACTATTCTGGAGAACAATTTGGAACTATGCCCAAAGAGCTACAAAACTATACATAACCTTTCACCCAGCAATAGCACTACTACATCTGTATTCCAAAGCCATCGAAGAGAAGGTAAAATGATCTATGTGTACAAAAATGTTTATAGCAACTTTTTTTTATAGTAACAAAGAACTGGAAATTGAAAGAATGCCCATCAATTGAGGAATGGCTGAACAAGTTGTATTATATGATTGCAATGGAATACTATTGTGATACAAGAAATGATGAGGATTATTTCACAAAAATATGCAAATACTTACATAAACTCATGCAAACTGAAGTGAGCAGAACCAGGAAAACACTGTTCACAGTAACAGCAATATTGTAAAGATAATAATGTAAAAGAGTTAGCTACTCTGATCAAAACAGTGATCCAAGACAATCTCAAAAGATGCATGGTGAAAATACTATGCATCTCCAGAGAGAGAACTGATGAACTCTGAATGCACATTGAAGCATACTTTTTAGAAACTTTTTCTTGTTGTTTTTTGTTTGCATTTTCTTTTGTAACATGGGTAACATGAAAATATCTGTTGTATAACTTCACATGTATAATCAAGAGGGAGAAAGAGAATTTAGAATGAAAACATTTCAAAATTGAATTTTAACAATTTTGTATGTAATTGGGAAATATTTAATGAAATAAATAAAAAGTATTTAAAAGAAAAAAATACAAAATAAATGCTTGTTTGTTACCATAGCTTTTGGTTGACTTGTATAGCCTTCAAAGACCTAGGGCATCTTTATACCACAATGATGGACTGGACAAAGGTTTTAGTAAGGGGAATATACAATATAACCTGTAAAAGGCTATTACAATAACTTTTATGTATTGCTATATTTTTCATAGCTTCTAATGCAACCTGATTCCATTTACAGAAGAAAAAAAGTGTATTTCTGGATTAGTAATATTCCAGTTTGTATAATAGCTGGGAAAAACACATGACAAACACATCTTATACTATATACATCAAAATTGTGTAGTCACTAATCATTGTATGTGGTAGGACATAAATTGAGGCAAATAGAACTCGTCTTATTGTCCTTCTAGTTCTACACTGTAAATATTATCTAAAATTTCTATATCCTTTGCTCCTATAGATGTGCTGTTGAATGAGGATGGAGAAAATCATGCGACCATTCTGATTGGGTACACTACAAATTTAAATGATACAACCTCAACTAGGCCCTCACTGCTGTTAGGCAATCCTGCTATACCTCCCTTATCAACTCGCTATCCCATTCTCTATAATGGCTCTTTCAAACCTTTTTTACTCTTCCTCAAACTTTCCATCGTTCTACCCCTCCCCCTCTGAGCTGAGAACATTCCCTCATATTTTGTAGAAAAAAATGGAAGTTATTTGCTGTGAGCCTCTCTTTTCTTCTTTTTCTCCTCTTACTGTTGGCTGCTTTCCTACTCCCTAAAAACATGCCCATGTTTCTCCCATCTTCCAAAAACCTTTCATTAGATACTGCAATCCCCACTATCATCTTATATATCTTCTTCCCATTTTGGCAAAATTTCTTGAAAAGTTCAGCTATACTGTACACACACACACACAAATATACACATATATATATGTATATATAGTATAGGTTAACTATATTATATTGTATATAAAATAGATGCCTCCACTTTCCCTCCTTTTACTTTCTTCTTTGACTTCCAACCTCATCATTGCACCAAAACTACTTTCTCAAAAGTTACTGATGATCTCTTAGTTGTCAAATCCAATGGCCTTTTCTGAACCCCCATTCTCAACCTCTCTGTGGCCTTTAATATTATTGGTCACACTTTCCTTATTATTCTCTTCTCTCTAGCTTTTCAGGGTACTCCTCTCCCAATTCTTCTCCTGTTTCTCCAACCATTTCTTCTCAGTCTACCTTGCTGAATCCTCATCCTTGCCAAATCCTCTGACCATAGGTTTCCCATGAAGTTCTGTCCTGGGCCTCTTCTCTTTTGTCTCTATACTACTTCACTTTGTGATGTCATCAGCTCCCATGAATTTAAGTACCATCTCTATACTAAGGATTCTCAGATTTGTCTTTCCTGCCCTGATTTCTCTGCTAACCTCCAATCTTGCATCTCCAACTGCGTTCCAGACATCTTGAGCTGAATGTCCAGTAGACTTGTTCAACTCAGAATGCCCCAAACCAAACTCATTATCTATTCCCCTAATCCTCTTTCCCCTTCTACTTTCCCTATTACTGTACAGGGCAATAGCATGCTATGCTCAAGTGCTCACTATATTTCACCACCTTTAGCCAATCTGTTGTCAAATCCTGTCAATTAAACCTTTGACAATTATATCTTTCAGATATGCTCCTTTCTCTCCTCTGACACCACCACCACCACTCTGGTGCAGGTCTTCATCACCTTGTCTCTGGATGACTACAGTAACCTCCTGGCGAGTCTGCTTGCCTCGATCTTTTCCCACTCCAATCCATCCTCCATTTCATCACTGTAGCGGCAAGCACCCCAATATCCCCAGGGCGACTGCCAACACAGGTTCTTAGATCTGCTTTTCAAAAGGAAAGCAACTCAAAATGGGTTAACAAGCTTACTTTAATCAAACAAACACACATTATCTAGTTCAGGGGAAAAAGGTCAGCACCCCAAACTTCAGAGTTACAGAACTTACAGATCAAACAGACAGGCTTCCAAACTGTCCAACCATTATATCAATACCAAATCACAGTTACCAGAGAGGGAAGCATCAACATCTGGGTTTTCAAAGCCGGGGGGCTCTCAACAATGGCTTCCCAGAGTCTCATCTGGTCAAATCACACAACACTTCTCAAAGTGAGCCCCAAAGCAAAGTCCCTCATCAGAGTTTATATAGCCTTCTCCTGGCTCAAAGAATGTAACCACCCTTTTGATCCACTGCCCAATCACACAGCATCAAGGTGTGGTCATTCCTGAAAACCAAGCCTCCCACCACAGGCTCCATGTGACCACATTCAGCCTATTAGGAGGCAGAGCATATTTTCAAATCAAGGAAGGTTTTCAGAGTCTCTTAAAGCCAATCAAAGTCTCTTAAGCCAATCAAAGGGCCTAGGGGCAGGGAAGATCTTTAAATCTGCATTTCCATTACAATCACCAACATGGTTTTCCTAAAGCACACGTCCAACCATGTCATTTTCCTACTTAGTAAACTTGAGTTGTTGCCTATTGCCTCCAGGATCAAATATAGAATTTTCTGTTTAGCATTCAGGATCCCTTATAACCTAACTCCCTCACATTTTTCTAATCTTATTATACTTTTCTCTCTACTGGCTTCCTTGTGGTCCCATGAAAAACACACTCCTCCTCTCAACTCTGGGGATTTTCTCTGTCTGTCCTCCATGCCTGGAATTCCCTTCCTCCTCATCTCTGTCTATTAACTCCCCTGCCTTCCTTCAAGTCCCAACTAAGATCCCATCTTCTATAGGAAGTCTTTCCTAACTTCTCTCTTTTTTGTTTTTACAAATGCTTTATTAACTTCTGGTTTACATCATTCATTTCCACCAGATTTTGAGTTACATTTTTCCCCATTTTTCCCCTACCCACCACCCCCAGAATAACAGTCATACAGGATATCCCCTCAACCAATCTGCTCTTTCCCATCTCTTCTCCCATACCCCTTTCGACTTTTCTGCTAGGGTGAGGTGAATCCCTGAGCCCCATTGCCTGCACATCTTATCTCCCAATTATATGCAAAATAGTATTAATCATAGTATTTATATATTTTTTAAATTTGATTTTAAAAGGAAGATAAGCAACTCAGTATATGTTGTACATGTATAGCTATGCAAAACATTACCATAGTAGATATATTGTAAAAGACTGCTTATATTTCCCTCCCTCCTATCCCACCTTCCACCTGGTCTGATCCCCACCTTGATCCTGTCCCTTTTCAAAAGTGGGTGCTTCAACTTCCCTCCACCACCTTCCCCCATCCCCCTACCCCCCACACTCTTATAAGGTGGGACACTCTATTTAGTATGCATGTCATTCTGTCCCTGGTCCAAATTCAATAAGAATAAGGTTTTGCCTTTTTGCCTTCCTGTTCCTCCCCTCCCCTGCAACCACCTTCACCTGCCTCCTCTACACGAGACAGTTCACCCCATTGTCTCTCCCCATCCCCCTCACCACAATACTCTCTCACCTCTTAACCTCACCTTTTAAGTATCATCCCTTCCTATTAAATTCGACCTGTGCCCTCTATCTATGTATACCTGAAAACATATATACACACATTCACATATATATTCATATGCCCATATACCCTTCAACTATTTTCGTTTTTTTTTTTAAGCAATTGGGGTTAAGTAACTTGCTCAAGGTTACACAGCCAGTCATTATTTATGTGTGGGTGCTCATTTTCTGAGGCCGGATTCAATCTCGAGTCATCCCAACTCTGAGGCCGGCGCTCTTACTCACTGTGCCACCTAGCCGCCCCCAACTATTTTCATACTGAGAAAAGTTTCATCAATTACAGTTATTTTTTTCCCTGTAGAAATGTAAATAGTTCAACTTTGACAAGTTCATAGTGATTTTTTCCCTGTTTACCTTCTCAAGCATCTCTTGCTTCTTTCACTGAATGTCAAATTTTCTATTCAACTCTGGTTTTTTCCTTAAGAATGCTTGAAAGTCCTCTATTCCACTGAATGATCAAATTTTCCCATGAAACATGATACTCAGTTTTGCTGAGTAGGTGATTCTTGGTTTTAATCCCAGCTCCTTTGCTCTCTGGAATATCATATTCCATGCCCTTCAATCCCTCAGTGTAGAAGCTGCCAGATCCTGTGCTATCCTGATTGTGTTTCCACAATATTGAAATTGTTTCTTCCTGGCTGCTTGCAATATTCTCTCCTTGATCTGGGAATTCTGGAACCTGGCTATAATATTCCTAGGAGTTTTCTTTTGGGGATTTTTTTTCAAGAGGTGATGTGTATTCTTTCAACCTCTATTTTGCTCTCTGGATCTAAAACATCAGGGCAATTTTCCTTGAGAATTTCTTGAAGGATGGTTTGTAGATTCTTTCTTTGATCATGGTTTTCAGGTAGTCCAATAATTTTTAGATTGTCTCTTCTGGATCTATTTTCTAGGTCAGTGGTTTTTCCCATGAGATATTTCATATTGCCTTCTATTCTTTCATTTGTTTGGATCTGCTTAATAGCATTTTGATTTCTCATAAAGTCACTAGCTTCCATTTGGTCCAGTCTAATTCTGAAGGAATGATTCTCCTCAGTGAGCTTTTGAGATTCTTTTTCCATCTGGCAAATTTGGCAATGCATTCTTCTCCTCATTGCCTCTTTGAGCCTCTTTTGCCATTTGAATTAGTCTATTTTTTTTTTTTTTTTTGCTTTTTGGAGGGCAACTGGGGTTGAGTAACTTGCCCAAGGTCACACAGCTAGGTTTTTGTTTGTGTGTGCGTTGTGTCTGAGGTAGGATCCAAACTCAGGTCTTTCTGACTCCAGGGCCGATGCTCTACTCACTGTGCCACCTAGCCACCCCCGTTAGTCTGTTTTTAAGGCGTTATTTTCCTCAGTCAGGCTGTTGGCAGTCATTTCATACTTTTCCTGCATCTTTCTAATTTCTCTTCCCAATTTTTCTTCTTATTTGGTTTTTAAAATCCTTCTTAAGGTCCTCTATGGCCTGTAATCTGCTCAAATTTTCCTTTTGGGCTTTTGGTGCAGGATTTATGACCTCACAGTCCTCCTCCAGTTCCATGCTTCCATCCTCTTTGCCCCCAAAATAGGAGCCTAATGTTGCATTTTTCTGTTTATTTTGTTTCCTTTGCCTAGGCACGTTGCCACTCAATTACTTGACTTTTGGGCTTGTTGCCACAGTAGGACTCTCCCACCAGACAGGGGAGCTTCTGTCCCAAACGTTGGGGTCTTCTCAACTGCTGGAGGTATTAGTTGGGTGGCCTCTGTGAAGCCTCCACACACTCTGGCAAGCTGGTCACACACCCCAAAACCTCGTCCCCAGACTGCAATCCATATTCAAGAAGGGTAAAGCAAGAACGATTACCTCCCAGACTGATTGCCGGATCCCCCTACAGTTCACAGGCCAAGAGCTGAAGCTGCAACGGGGCAACTTGGCACAAGCTGTGCAGGCTCCTCAGCAGCTTCTTTCCCCCAGGGGAAGAAGCTGACTTATTCTCCCAAGCAGTCCCAAAATCCACAGGGCACTGAGCTCTCACTTTGTCCTAGGCATCTATGTGTTGATAATTCTGGAAACTCCACAGCTGTTGGTGTTCTGGAATCCCTCCAGCTGGCTGCTGGTCTGGCCACCCTCGGGCTACAACCGCAACTCATGTTGGCCTGGGCTCTGCTCCCAGAGCACTGAGCTGTCGGCTCCCAGAGAGTTGCACTGTGCTGTGCTGGTCGCTCCCTGCTGGGCTGCTGGGCTGTCCTCAGCAGGAGGTTAGGTTCTCTGTGTCATTTTGTGGGTTCTGGAGCTCTAGAGGTCATTCAGAGTCCCCCTTTTACATGATTTTGAAGTGGTGTGGGCTGGAGCTCCAAGGAAGTGTTCTTTCTACTCTCCCATCTTGACTCTGCCCCCTCCCTAACTTCTCTTAATTCTAAGGCCTTACCTCTATAAGTTATTTCTTATTTATCCTGTTTATAGCCCATTCATACATATTTGTTTTCATGTTCTCTCCTCTATTAAATTTCATGCTTGTTGAGGACAGGCACTCTCATTTGCCTCTTTTTATATCCCCAGCTTTTAGAACAGGGCCTGGCACATTCTAGGCGCTTAATAAATGCTTATTGACTTAATGATATATCTAGAAAGTTCATAGTAGGTACTATATAAATGCTAGTTATTGCTATTATTATTATTAGACTGGAGGCTTATAACAACTTGCATTTATATGGCACTTTAAGCTTTGCAAAGTCCTTTACCTCTATTATCTCCTCTGAGCCTCATAACCCCCCTGGTTTTTATTTTTGTGATCATTTGAAAAAGAGAACTGCTTCATCCACCAAAATCCTCCCCTAATAACAAAGTTGTTCTGTTGTGGTTTGGGGATTATGAGAAAGTAGATTTACGTCTTCATAGTCTGAGAATGGTAACCCACAGGTATACTCTTGAGTCTAGGCATTTATTTTCTGTTTGAACCTTATATATAACATAGCCAGAGAAATAGTTAAATAACTTAAGCAAAAAAAAAAAATAGGGGTGGGGTGGGAAAGAGGGGAAAAAATGTTACCAGCATTTTTTTTAAAACAAAAGACATGAAAATGCCAGGCTGTTCTGGGTGTGCAAAATTTTTTTTTCTTTTCATACATATTGACAGCCAGAGGGGGGTTATTATTGAGAATATGGGCAAAGTTACTGCCAGTTTCTGCTGGTACTCATGTTTAAAAAGAAACTATGGAAACCAGAAGTAGGAATATTAATTAAGTTCAAATTTGGAATGTTTGTCAGTAGTGGTTGAATGAATTCAATGAAGCAACCTGTTGGGTCGTAATTCAGTGTTTTGTTAGTAATTTAATAGAATGTTGAACTTTTCATAAATTAACAGGTTTCAGTAATCTTATTAAGAGGTTATATGTTGATAAGATTAGTCTTGGAATGTTGTGGGGTTATTTTCTTTTTTAATTTTGATTAAAGAACTAGTATTCATTTTTCTTCAAAGTCATATAATCTATTTGGTATTATGCTGATTTCAATTAATGGAAGAAATACATATATTATTAAATATTTTGGGTCATTCATGCCATTTCAACTCAGGTGTAACTAATAGAGAATAGACATATATAAATATGTATGTATAAGTTATATACATATATACAATACATATATATCTTTCTAAATTATGCCTCTCATATCAAAATAATAAAGATGTCTATAAAGAGACAACATAACATGAGAAAATAAACTGATAGAAGTTTCTAGGTTATGCCTTTAGAAAGTTTCTACTTTATATGAAAAATATATTCTTAAAGCTAACTTAATTTTTGTTGTTGTTGGAAAGATATCACCGTTGCTTGCGGGAAAAAACAAAGAAAAAATCAGCTCCAGTTTAACAAGGAGAACTCTACATATACAGACCATAAAAAAACACCTAAATTAAACTGTATGACTCGCTGATTTTTATTTCAAATAGAAGGCAGCAGATGGTAACAATGCACTTCTCATAGATGGTAGGAGGGAGGCAGTCTTGTTTTAAGTAATGCTGTTTCTGGGCAATAATCCAAAATGCACAGTAGGCAGAAGTTAAAAGGAAGTGCTTACTTTTAGGTTTTTAAAATATATCCCTTAATCCTGGGTGATGATTGACAATCATGATTTTGAGTATGAGGTGCCCTTCTTTAAACCGACAAGTTTGATGTTATTTGTATATCTAGTATTGCTTTTATTCATCTCAAACTAAATGGGAGCCCATGCAATTGATGCCACATTTCAGAAGTGATTCCTGGACTGGTACTCTATTTACAAATGAGTGAGGACACAGTATCCACCATCATCATTGTCTCTTTGAAATTTAAGGATGCTAAAAGGCAAATGTAGTATTAAAATGATTCTTGCTGAGTAAGACTACAGCCAAGGGATAACTTTTTAAAAATGTAATTTAATTTATCAGAAAAGGAACAGTCTGTACGATTGTATTATTCTTGATTTGATCATTACCATGTCTTTGTATTTCTGTTATCAAAATGCTGTCCTTTATTTACATTGTGATTTTTTTGTTACAATGTTAGGACTTCAGTGAAATTTTAGCAAGCCAGATTCCAGTCTCTGGCTCTGGATATAGGGATTAGCCTGGTGCAAGAAGAAAATAAGGAGCTAGTTAAGATTCTTTCTTTTAATTTTATTGCTCTTATATTGTTTATCTCATACCATTATTGTAAAGCAGATTTAAAAGTTCATATTATTAAAACTCAAGTATTCTGTAAACTCTGGAAGACTAATTTACAACCCAGGGAAGAATATTATTCAAAGTGAATCTAGTCATCACCACAAAACACCAGCAATCATTGATTAAATTACTGAAGACTTCTAAAGCGAGTAATTCAAAAGTTGACCCTTTCCTTGTGGCATGACTAATAGGCAGAGGCAGTTAAATTCTGCTCACCAGAGCTGCATAAAACTACCTCTGCCCAAGAGAAAAAGGTTTGTGAGCAGTAAAGAAAAGTTGTATATGAAGCCAGGCTGGGATACAGACAGAAGGGCAAAGAGACATACACAGAGCACAGAAAATAAACTGTGTTAGCAGCTGATCTTGCTATGTGGAGAGTGGACAGGATTTTAGAAGTTTTTTTTTTTTTTGCCTGTGTTTTTTTGTATCTTCTGCTATGGAACAGACAGGCAAGATGCTATGTAGGAAAATCTTTAGCTTCACTGGTAGGGTGGTTGTATAGGCTTCTGTTACAACAGCTGATTTCTGAACCACATCAGCTAGACTTTGCTTCTAAACAGTGAAGTGACCCTTCAATTTTGAAATAACTTAACCTAACTTAAAGATAGTTCATCTTTTAGTAGCAGAAGCACAAAACCTGGACTTCTTTAGTAAAATGTAAAATGTCGAGTGATTTAGGCAATAATTAAATAATATGAAGCTTGAATCTGAATCACGATGTAAGGAAGAATAACAACTCACATCTTTGTCTTATTTTTTAAGGTTTACAGAGCACTTTCTTTACAACACTGACTGAGATAGTGAAGCTATTATGGGAAATTGTTATAAACTGGAGAGAGAGCTGGCTCTGGAATTACAGTTTCTGGGTTTAAACCCCATTCTTGTTGTTTATTACCTGAATTATCTTGAACAAGACAGCCTTCCTGGGCCGCAGTTTCCTTATCTGCAAAATAAGTAGATTGATTTAGGTGACCTCTGAGGTCCCTCCCAACTCCAAATCTAAGTTCCCCTTATCCTAATTTTTATAGACAAGGATACTGGGTCTTAGAGAGGTGGAGGGTCCAAGGTCATCCAAAAGCAGTCACTGTCAGAGCCAAACAAAGATTTCTTGAGTTGAAGTAACAGAACCAAAAAAATTTGAGAGCTGGAAGGGACCTCAGTGGGTATCTAGTCTAATACAAAAAGGAAACCCCGTAGAACATACTTGACAAGTGTTCATTTAACCTCTATTTGAAGACCTCCAAAGAGGGAGGAGCCCCTCCTCCCCCAAATCAGCCTACTTCACCTTGGGACAGTGATAATCATAAGGAAATTGTTTCTGGCAGCAAATCTAATTTGGCCTCTTTGTAGCTTCTGTCCACTGCTTCTTGTTCGGCCCCAAATAAATCAAATCCCTCCTCCAAATGAAAGCCTTTCAAATGCTTGAAGACAGCTCTCTTGTCCTTCCTACTCCCCAAGTCTTGCCTTTCCAGTATTAAACTCCCTTAATTCCTTTAGCCAATCCTGTGGACTCCAGACCTTTCATCATCCTAATCGCCCCTTTCTGAATACTCTCCAGTTTATCTATGTCCTTAAACTATGAATAAGGGTAGAGTTGAGCACAATAATCCAGATAACATCTGACAGGAACAGAGTACAGTGTGATTATTAATTCTCTATTCCTGGGAAGTTTTGCCCCAACTATTGCAGCTTGATTGAATTAATTTTTTTTGTTTGTTTCTACATCACACTGTTGACTCAGATTGACTTTTTTTTGCCTTTTGGTGGGCAATTGGGGTTAAGTAACTTGCCCAAGGTCACACGGCTAGGTTTTTGTTTTGTGTGTGCGTTAAGTGTCTGAGGCCGGATCCGAACTCAGGTCCTTCTGACTCCAGGGCCAGCGCTCTACTCACTGCGCCACCTAGCCGCCCCTCAGATTGACTTTTAAGCCCACTAAAATTGAGATCTTTTTCAGGACAATTTCTATCAAACTATGTCTACTCCACTTTATATTTATGAAGTTGATTTTTTGGGTACCCAAGTGCCAGACAACATTTATTTCTATTGAATTTTATCCTTCTGCCTGGAGAGCACAACCAAGAGACTGGAGCTAGAAGCTGGCTCCTCTTCGGAAAGGTTTCCTGGATGATCAGCCCTCCTAGCTCAGCAGTGAAACACAGGACTCTTCATCACCACAAAACTCAAGACCCTGAGCATGGTAGGAAAGATATTTCCTACCCCCAAGGTTCCATGTGGTGGCCTGGAAGCAGGACTGGAAACCTAGCACCCATGTTATTCACACTATGTGATCCCAACAGGAAGGGCAGAGAATACTTCATGACCTTGTTACACATATAACAAGCTCCTTTCTCCTAGGCTGCCATCATATACTTTCAATAAGCATCTGTCATTCTATAAAATCTACATTTAGATTAAATGTGTTAATATTAGTCTAATGTATTTGTGATGTGGACAGCTTTCAAACTTACTGTAGCACAAATGTATAAGATTAGCTGGCTGGGTCAGGTCAGATCTTATGGGACTGCTCTCTGCTCTACCCATTATAGATTTAATATCTGGGTCCTCACCTCAATAGCTTTGAAAATTCAATTTTATAAATTTACTGAAGGATGACAAGCCTTTCCTGAATTGATTCTTGTTAGCCAAACTCATAAGTGACTAATTTATACCTTATATTTATAAAGAATGCCATTTGATAAACTTGTGATAAGAAAAGAAAACCAGCAAGCAAGTTAGAAAATAGTTACACTGTCCAGGTGGTGCATTCTCTACCTGCTGTGGTCTACTTAATACGACCCTAATAATTGGAAGGCAGGCCTCTAGGTGGCACAACAGATATAATGCTAGAAGGAAGTCAGAAAGACCTGAGTTCGAATTCAGCCCCAGACATTTATTATCTGTGTAATCATGGACGGGTCACTTAACCAGTGTACTTCAGTTTCCTCATCTGTAAAATGGGGTATCTACTTCACAAAATACCCAATAGATAAAGTTGCCTCTTTTTTTTTGAAGAAACCAGTATCTCACTGTAGAATCCCAGGAAGACTGGATCATGCAGATCACTGGGGGCTTCACTCATTGCCAAGACTGCCTGTCTGCAGGCTCTAGAATGGCCTCCAGTTCCTGAACCCCTGGCAATGTTACAATCTTTCAAAGTTCATGATGTCATAGCCTAGTCCATTCTTTGTTCAATATTTCTTCACTGAAGGCAGGAAAGAAATGGACACAACAAAGACAGAGTCAATATTAGAGTCATGCTTTTGGTTTCATGTTGTGTTGGACAGAGGGAGCAGGTCAATGGCATTCTCTTTCTACCCAGATGTTACTATACTTATTCCCTCTTCACTTGAATGCATCCTGGGAGGAAAATTAAAAACCTCCTTTACTGATTCTTCAACCACATCACGCTCACTAACCATTGGCATCCACGGTTCTATCCTGGGTTTCCTCTTATCTCTCTATGTTCTCTCAGTTGGTGGTCTCATAAACTCCCACAGGTTTAATCTGAATCTCTTTTTCTTTCTTTTTTTTTTTCTGGAGGGCAATTGAGGTTAAGTGACTTGCCCAAGGTCGAACAGCTAGTAAGTATTAAGTGTCTGAGGCCGGATTTGAAATCAGGTCCTCCTGACTCCAGGGTCAGTTCTCTATTCTCTATGCCACCTAGCCACCAATCTGAATCTCTATGTGATTGATCTATATATCCAGCCCTAGTCTTTCTTCTGAGCTACAGTCATATATCTCTAACTACCTTTTGAATGTCTTAAACTGGATTTCTTGACTTGAACAGTTCAAAATGGAGCTTATTGCCTTTTCCCCTCTCCATTCTCTAAAACTTCTCCCCTTCCAAACTTCCCTATTATTGCCAAGAGCACCATCACCTTCCTGGTCACCCAGGCTTGCAACCTTGGTATCATCCTTGACTTCTCATGTACCCTGCATGTGCAATTCACTGTCAAATCTTGTCATTTCTACCTTCATGAAATTTCATAAATGCTCCAGTCTCCACACTGATATGGCCACAACCCTGGTTTAGGCTTCATCATATATTTCCTGGCCTACTGTAATGGCATCCTGCCTCAAATCTCTCCCCATTTTAGTCTATCCTTTATTCATCTCCTAAGGTGATTTTTCTAAAATGTATGTCTGACCACATCACAACCCATAACACTGCCTAATCATTTCCATCAGTTCCCTATTACCTTTAGGATAAAATATAAATGACTCTGGTATTTAAAGACCTTCATAAATTGGTCCTTTCTTACTTTTCCAGCCTTTTTACACTTACTCCCTTCCATGAACTCTATACTCCAACTCTACTGGACTACTTCCAATACCTCAAACTGGAAACTCCATTTCCTGATTTTGTGCCTTATCATTGGCTGTTCCTTATGCCTGGAATGCTTTGTCCACTCACCTCTGCCTCTTAGTTTCTCTGGATTTTTTTAAAACTCAGATCAAATCCCACTCTTTACAGAAGGAACTTCCTGGTCCTCACGGCATGACATTGGAACTTTTAGATTACTCCTATATATTCTGGATCTTTCTTGTATGTACCTAGTTATTTATAATATATTGTCTCCTATTAGAATATTGGAAGAGATTATAGATTTTTCTTCATAACCCCAGTACTTAACACAGTGCCCAGCACATAATAAGTACCTTATAAATATGTGTTGACCAATTGACTGATTGTGTAGGTAATGCTCAGGGTAGAAATTCCTACAAATGTAGATAAAAAACTAGTGTCTACTGTGTAGTCTTAGAAAGTGTCCTGGGAAATTAAGATGCTAAATGAGTTGTCTGTGTTCTGTGGTCACACAGATGTCAAAAGCAGAATTCAAGGCCAGGACTTTTAGACTCTGAAGCTCAATTTCTACTCACAAAATTACACAGCTTCTCCAAAGTAGAGTGAAATTAGATAGGGTTTCTGGAGTTTCTTAGAAAATGAAAGTAAATCAAGTGATTTTTAAAAATTCATTCTTCTCCAAAGCCCCTGATATTTGTCTAGGAATAAACTAATGGCTTGTGGAGAATGTGGTCACCTATTCAATTTAATTCAACAAATATTTATTAAGGCTCTACCATGTAAAGTCACATGCTGGGTGCTATGTTTGTTTCCATCTTGGTTTGTTCTAAGTAATGATTCAAGGAGTTGACCCCACCACAGCTGTACAGGGAAGCCACATTTAGTATGAGTTCAGCATAATCTGCTATACTGATAAAAAGGTACAAGGTCACTGAAATTAATAACCATGTCTTTGCTTCAAATGGACACAAGTATAATCACTCATGATTGATGAATGACAGCTTCCAGAACCTTTGGTGGCAGGTGATTGCCATTAACTGGGGTGGGAGCAGGTTGAGTGGGTAAAACAAACTGTATAACAAGCATCCTGTGTTTTTGCTGCATACAAGGTTGGAAAAATAAACAAACAGGAAAAACTGATCAGGAATGCATGGAAATATTTAAAAATTATACATTCTATGTATTTTTAGGCTATTGAAGTCTATGCAGGAGAGTTGGCTGAATTATATGCAGAGCTTGAATGGGAATAATAACTGAAAATAAATGTTGGAGTCTAGGTAAGGGATGTACTATATGGAAATAAGTGGCACAGTAGATAGAACACTGGATGTGGAGTCAGGTAGAACTCAGTTTGAATCTGGCTTCAGAAATTTACTAGCCATATGACCCTGGACCTCTCTTAACCTTTGTGTGACCCACATTTACCTCTCAAGGTTGTCATGAGAATAAAATGAGATAATATTTGTAAAGTGTTTTGCAAACCTTAAGTTCTATATAAATGTTAATTATTTTTATTATTAAATGGAACAAAGATAGCCTATTTTAGCCTAATTAAGTTATTTTTCTACATAGAGGGACTTTTATTTATTTTATCTTTCTATTTATGGGCAGCTGGATAGAGTGGATAAAACACTGAGCATGGAATCAGAAAGACTCATCTTCAAGAGTTCAAATCCAGCCATAGGTTCTAACTGTATTACCCTGGGCAAGTCACTTAACTCTGCTTACATCAGTTTCCTCATATGTAAAATGAGTTGCCGAAGTAAATGGCTAAACCACTTTAGCATTTTTGCTAAGAAAACCCCAAATGGGGTCATGAAGAGTCAGACACAACTAAAATCTACTGAACAACAGCATTCCTATTTATGCTGTCTTAACACTTGTGATAGTAGTGTTGTGGAAAGAACTGGACTGGTTTTAGTCCTGGTTTTGCCACTTTTTGGTGTGTGTGTGTGTGTATGTGTTTGTGTGTGGGGATGATGGTGGGGATTTTTTTCAAAGCAATTAACTTCTCTGGGCCTCTATTTCCTCATTTATAAATTGAGAATGTTGAGTTAGATAATGACCAAGACCATGGCTAGTCTAACATTCTATAATACTTAGTTCTTCACATTCGTCTATTACTTTTCATCAAGCTGTTTCCTATTACATGCTTCATGTGACACTTTTCTCAATCCTGCCTCCCCTTCCTCTAACGCCATCATTTATTTTTCTAGGGAAACTATGTGTAAGCATCAAGGAAAAGAAAGGAAGAAAATCCTGAAAGTAGTGCTTTTCTCCTGAAGGTTAGCATCATCACTTTAGTTTTCATCAGTATAGCAGAGAACACTAATCTCAGAGCAGCAAAAACAGATGAGCTTCTAGAGCTTTAAGTGTCCAGTGAAAAAGAATTGCTTACTGAACTGAAAGCAGCCAAATTCAGCAGCCCTAGGATTTCCAGGGGTTTGCATGGAGCCCCTGGATCCTATTTCTTTTACTTTCTGAACTGACATTGATCCAAATGATTTTTGTTTCTGTAGGAATATGTCTTTTGCTAAGTGACCTGGAGTGAAGTTGGAAAAGTAACTTTTCTCCTCTGACCCCAAGTTCAAGGAACTAGAATTTTGTTTTGTGATTCCTTATGGGTCTGGTTATAAACTGTAATAAGACTCGAAATGGCTAGACATGGACAGATAGATTGAATAACCCTGTAGACAACTAAAAAAAAAAAACAACCTTCTGAGCCCATCAATTTTAGACAGCCTTCCTATTTGCTCTTTAGTAGCTTAAACTGGGATGGTTTTAGGACTGAAACAAAAATATTTTTTCCATTAATTTCTCTTTTTCTAACTAAGTGGCTACTGAAGGAACACCAGCCATACATTGTCCCAATTTGGGTTGAAGGCCTATTTCTAGTTTGTTTGGTTTTTTTAAGTACTTTGAGGTGACATGGTCTAGTTGGTAAAATAAAAGATCCTAGAAGATCTCAGCCCTATCAACCACACTCTAGTAAAGATTTAAAGTGCAGTGGATGGCAGAGAAATATCATTAATCTTTCTCATCCAGTCCAGTATTGTGCAATACTGGGAGAGGGGATACAAAAAGGGCAAGGTGGAAGACAGTACAGTCAGGTAAATGGGTCCTCAAAGGATGGGATCTCAGCCCTGACCTATCAGAGTAGCAGTTTGTGATAGAGCCAGCCCCCTGTATGACACTGCACAGAGAAACACGGTGGGGCAGTGTAAGCACGCTTTGGAGCCCTCCCACCAATACTCCTGTCAGCACAGAATCCAAGTAACTTGTGCCTCTCAAGGAGTGAGTAAAGAAGGTGGCCTTCCAGGCCGTCTGAGAGGAGTTCAATTTCTCACATAGGGTTGGAGCCTAGCAGAGCTACCATTGAGAATGGATACAACTCCAGGTTGGAGACTCTACAAGAAAAAGGAGACAGAGATGGGGCTGAGGCCAGTACCTATGTGAGGCCACCAGGAGATGGAGGTAGAAGCCAAGGATTGTGGCAGAGTGTGGTGTCTGGTCATAGCCACCACATTCAGAACTATGATGACCACATCATCAAGACCACAGAAAGAATAGAGCCAAAGGTAACCTGGTCACTCCATCTAAGAATGGTAAAGGGAACAGAGCCTGGGACAAAGTTCTAATTCAGAAACTGAAGTTGGAGATGGGAATAAATAGAAGAAAAAGCCAAACACTATGAAGATATGCTATAGATGGAGAATCCCAAGAGGTAAACTCAGAAGAACAGAATAATTCTACAATAAGTTCACTTAAAACCAGTGAAAACAATGGCTTGGCGATGAGAACTCTAAGAGTTGCCAAAAGAAATGAACCTTGAGATTAAAAAAATGCATTTAGAGATTTTTTTTTCTTTTGAGATGGAGTCTCCAGAGGAAAGCCAAAGTCACTCACAAGCCCTGTCCCATTATTGATCATCATAGGAACTTTGACCTTCTCAGTTTACAACCTGGAATAATTTGCTTCTCCCTAGGAAGGCTGGTGGCTCCCAGTCCTCAGGGTTCAACATAATGGTGACAAACTTAGTGTGGAAAACCAATCAGCTCAATCCATTGCAACTCAGAACTCCTGAGCTCAAGTGGTCCATCAACCTCATCCTCCCCAATAGCAGGGATTAGAAGTGTGCCTTGCCTTGAGAAATAAAATTGGAAGGAGAAGTAGCCTAGAACCTTTACAAATAATAAACTCCTTGAAAAAGAAAATTGAGTAAACAGAAATCTATAATTATACAGACCAAGAAATATTAAAATGAAAATATTAAAAAATTAGAAAAATATTATTACTAAAAAAATTAACTTAGAAAACAAATTAATGACTCCCTAAAAACCATGACCAAGTCAAAAACATGGATGATATATTTCAAGAAATCATAAACTGCCCAGATTGAATGGAACCAGAGTAAAAAGAGAAAAATAGGAAGAATCCCCTAGTGATCTAACTAAAGAGAGAAAAATTGATAACAACCAGAATGTAATAGCTAATTTCTAGAACTTTGAGGTCAAATAAAAAAATATAATCACAGTATGGAAGAAGTCAGAAATAGAGTTCAAGTACCAAGGAAATGCAGTCAGGACATAATAATGACAACAAGGCAATGAATTTGTATGGTACTTTAAGATTTGCTAAATACTTCACAAATATTATCTCACTTTATCCTCATAAAAGCCTCAGGAGATAAGACTTAAACTTAGTTCTTCCTTACTCCAGGTCCAACTCTCTATCCTTTGTGCCACATAACTACCACGAATGAAAGAAACTCTTAGAAAAAAACCCCAAAGGGAAAAGAAAAGGTGAAAAATTAGGAACAACTTACCTTACAAAGCATAATCCTAATGGAATATATATATATATATATAAATATATATATATATGTATATATGTATACACACCTTTAGTAGATTAGAGGACTTCTCAAACATTCCTGGTGAGAAGACAGGAGCTGAGAAGAATCCTTAAAATCCATTCACAGGAGACAAGAGAAATCTACATGGTTAATATATATGCCCAGTTCAGATGTTTACATTCTTATCTGGGCAATGAGATAAGTGAACTTTCAGAATGCTAGTCTTTAAGGTTCATGGAGAGAGTAGAAAAAAAAATTGTAGGGCCTAGTTATGGTTTGTTCTGGTTTCTACATTTTAAAAGAACAAAGAAAAGGGAGGGAAAAGGAATAGGTTAGAGATAAATAAGGAAGGTCAAAGAACTCCTAGTTCAGTATCTAAAGTATCTCTCAGTATCTGAAAATTTGAGGGGCAGGCTAGATATCTAAGGGCTCTTTTAGTTTCAGAAATTTGATCCTATTTTTTTTTTTTTTTTGCTTTTTGGAGGGCAATTGGGATTAAGTAACTTGCCCAAGGTCACATGGCTAGGTTTTTGTTTATGTGTGTTAAGTGTCTGAGGCCAGATCCGAACTCAGGTCCTTCTGACTCCAGGGCTGGCACTCTACTCACTGCTCCACCTAGCCGCCCCAATTTGATCCTATTATAAATTCAAGAAAGGTAGACCCTGTAGTAAGTAAAACCTTGACTTATTTGGAGATGCTCCTTTTCTAGATAGCTTTTTTAGGGGTGAGATGGAGTCAGCTAGTACTAGCTTGCCAGAACAATTATTAAATTTTTGGGGAAAGGGGTAATAATGCATGCCACCTTGGGGTTCGGGTGGGGGAAGCGAGATGGGAACAAAATTTGGAAATCAAAATCTTGTGTAAGTGAATGTTGAAAATTAAAATAAATTAATTAATATAAAAATTCAGGAAAAGTATTTACACCTCAGAAATCAGGAAAGACTAAAAATAATTTAACTTGTTGATTTATTGTTTTGTTGATTTCTAGACTTGAGTGTTATTAAAGCAGAGTAAACTTAAAAATGTATCCTGTGTACATAAAAAAATAAAAAAAAACACCTCATCTTTAAACATTTAGCAGAATGTCCTTGAACTTACTCTTTTATACAAATTTTGCTATTTCCTTACATTTATTTCCTTGCCAGTCAAATGCTTCCCATTTACTATAAGAGTACTGGTGCTAGAATCTGTGAGATTTTGTGGTCATCTTCCTTCCACTTCTTTGTCTCTTTTTTCAATTCTAAGCTTTCTAACTACTCTTTTTAAAATTTTGGTTCTTGTCTGACATTTAACATTCCTTGGATACTTGATTTGTAGAAGTCTTTTAGTTTTTCAGAGTGTTTTTATATTTATTAAATTATTGTAATCTCATAAAACTGTGAAGAAGATAGAACAAGGACTATTATTCCATGTTGGCATAGAAACTGAGGCACAAAACAGCCAAGGACAAGGTCACTTTAGTGGCCAATCACGGAGTTGGGACTAAAACCCAGGTATGGCTTCTATACTCTTTCAAACAGAGTCATGTAAAATGAATATTGTATGGTGTTACACAGAGCAGGCACCTAACAAATGGAAGCAAGTAGAGAAAGTAGGAAAAGAGAAAAA
Organism: Gymnobelideus leadbeateri; assembly: GCA_011680675.1. NCBI lineage: Eukaryota > Metazoa > Chordata > Mammalia > Diprotodontia > Petauridae > Gymnobelideus > Gymnobelideus leadbeateri. The sequence goes on along the minus strand of WOXC01008879.1, from coordinate 595,005 downwards.
CTGAGACCTGTTGTAAATTTAAGATATACTGTATTTCTTTACTATCTCTGGTAAGAATACTAAGGGAGGTAAGAAGAACTAAAATGAGCAAAAACTACTTTCTAGGAAAGTATATGAATAAGATGAAAATTGGGCTTAGAAGTGACCACATTTGGAGACCACAGGGAAGCTGGGAGCACAATGGATCAAAGTCAGAGTGGTGCGCAGGTCCTGGGGGTGACAAGAAAAAGAACTATGAGTCTTCAATTCTGAGTAGGGGTGGGAAAAAGAAGAAGAAAACAAAGGGACCAGATGCTCCCAGCAAATCGCCACTGGTAGCACTTCACGCCCAATGCAGACTAAAACTGTTAAACTGAAGAGAATTAAAGATGATCTTCTCACAGAAATAAATACAAAAATAAATGAAACCACTGTAAGAAAATGAAGAGGAAGAAAAAATCAAAGCTAAATGACTTGTAGGGACCTTGGAAGGGATCGATGATGATAATCACAGCATTGGGTTGACCTCAGTAGGATCCAAGCATTGAGTCAGCATTCTGTCATTTGCAGACAAGGGCCTGCTAGAACCAGGATGTTCTGTCCTCCTCAACCAAGAGGTTCATGCTGTGATAGGAGTTCTGATGGATGACCCAGATCCTCTCACTACAGTGATGAAAGATATTAGTGGATTGGATAAGCAGATTCAAGAAATTAAGCAATCTGTGGAACTTCCCCCCCTCTCCTCCTGAATATTATGAGGAGATGGACATTAAGCCTTGTAAAGGAGTTATTCTCTATGATCTGTCTGGTGCAGGTTAGACCTTATTAGCCAAAGTTATAGCAAACCAGACTTGAGGGACCTTCCTCAGAATTCTTTGCCCTGAGGTTACACAGAAGTATTTAGAAGACGGGTCCAAACTTGTACAAGAATTGTTCTGAGTAGCTAAGGAGCACGTTCCATCAATTGTCTTCATTGATGAAATTGATGTTATTGGGACCAAAAGATATTCAAATCTAAGAGGAAAAAGAAATTCAGTGAACAATGTTGATATTGTTGAACCAACTGGATGGATTTGACTCTAGAGAAGTGAAAGGGATTGTGGTTACAAACCAAATAGAAACTTTAGATTCTGAACTAATCAGACTAGGCATAGTGACATAAAGATTAAGTTCCCCCCACCCTATGAAAAGACCAAGAAACTCATCTTTCAGATTCATACAAGCAGAATGACTTTGATAGATGATGCAACTTGAGGTGCTTTGATCATAGCTAAAGATGACGTGTCTGGAGCAGACCAAAAGCTAATTTTTACAGAATGAGAAGTTGGCCTGATGGCCTTAAGAGAATGTAGAATCAAAGTAACAAATGAAGACTTCAAAATTTTTTCTTAAAAAATGTACTTTATAAGAAACAAGAAGTCAACACAGAGGGACTCTAACTTTAAATGCACTGTGCTGCTTTCATTAGACTTGTTGGGAACTTCCCATACCCCCGAAATAACAATGCTGGGATAGTGAAGGAGCATGCACATTCCAGTGGGCCTTTACAAGCAGAGTTTTCTTGTTTAATATATTACTCATGTATGAGGAGTGGGGCACCCATGGAACTGTGCCAGTCCTTTTTGTTTTTAACTGTGCTACACTGTGTTTCACAATAAACATTATCTTTCAAAAAACAAAGAAGAAGAGGCCATCTTTAGTGCTTTGTGCATGAATACATATTGATCATGGTTATAAGCAATAAGCTGTTCACAGCTTCCTGTTTCCTCTTCCAAAACCAACATGGCACAAGCACTCAGAGCTCATTCTTTCTACTCTATTTAGGTTTAAAGGAAGATGAGTATATTTCACTTTTATTATTGGGTATGTTTTAGAACTAATTTCTTTTCCTTAACAAGATTTTAAGGAGATGCATAAAGATATGGAGCCACTCTTTCTGTATATGTATTAACAATGTGCATAGACAACATAACATTTCTCTTATAGAGAATGTTTCACTCTGAGGAGAAAAGCTTTTAAATTACTGTTTCTTTCCTCTTCCCTCTCCTCCCTGGCAGAATTTGAGAGTGAGGAAAACCACCCCTGATGTTAGTATAAAAATGATATTCTTGATTATTTAAATAACCTTGCAAACATGCACTCTCATTAGGCTGTAATTCTGTGACTAAAGAAGGTTGATCTTATTTACAATTGAACCCCACAGTTTCAGAGGCAAGGCAGTAGTTCTGCAAAGATAGGAAAGCAACACCTATTGCTAATATCCCTAATGAAGGTTACAAATTCTCACACTTGGAGGATGCCTAGATACAGAACAGCATATAAAAGTAAGGGGAGCACAAACTTCTACATAGCATTATATTTTGAAAGAAAGGAGAACAAGAGAACCATGTGAAATCTCTCTGAGGCAGGATCAGTATAGTTCTGCTTTACTGGTTGACTTCTTCTGAACTGTATGTTTCCCTGGAGAAATCTTGTTTGTTGTTATTTGATGTAAACTTAGGTGCATGCACATGCATGGGCACACACACACACACACACACACACACACACACACACAAACAATAGGCTCTGTGTCATAAATTGACAGCTATATTCTTGACCATACCATTTGAGACCTTCACTATTTTTTCACTTTACTGTCAGGGAATCTGGTACTCTGGCAGTTAGAAGTTGAGGGAACCTGACTCTGAGAGAGATCTAATTTCAGAAAAATGTTTAGGAAAATAAAAATATTTCCATGTTCATGATCATTCGATTTTAATAACTTGGCCCTAAAAAATGTCTGGAAGGAAATCTATTGTCAGATTTTTTTTTTGCAATGGGGGATGTTGCCCATGGCATATCCTCTCTACATCCTTTAAAACATGAGTTTTAGTGCAGGAATTTCTGTTTGGAAAGAATTTGTGATGTCTGGCCATTGAAAATCATCTCCATGAAAATAGTAATGGCCAAAATTATAGACAAGCATATAGTTTTTCTTTGATAATTGAAATCTAGCTTTCAAGGATGAACCACTTTCTTTTTTTTAAATTTTTTACATTATTTATTTATTTACCATTGGTTTACAACATTCAGTTCCAAAACTTTTGAATTCCATATTTTCTCCACCTTCCTCTCCTCCCCTCTCTCCACCTACATGCAGTCCAATATAGGTTCTACAAATACCTTCACATTAAACATTAGTCAAGTTGTAAAGAAAGATGAGCAATAAGAAAGAACAAAACAAATGACAGAGAGAGAGAGAGAGAGAGAGAGAGAGAGAGAGAGAGAGAGAGAGAGAGAGAGAAAGAGAGAGAGAGTAGTTTATTTCAATCTGTATTCAGACTTCGTAAATCTTTCCCTGGATATAGATAACTTTTTCCATCATGAGTCCTTTGGAGTCGTCTTATAACCTTGCATTGCTGAGAGGAGCCCAGTCTATCAAAGTCAGTCATCACAGATACAATGTGTTTGTAATTGTGTACAATGTTCTCCTGATTCTGCTCCCCTCACTCAGCATCAGTTTATCTAAGTCTCTCCAGGTTATTATGAAGTCTGTCTGCTCCTCATTTCTTATAGCATAATAGTATTTCATTACATTCATATACCACAATGTTTAGACATTCCCCAATTGATGGGTATTCCCTTGATTTCTAATTCTTTGCCACCACAAAAAGAACTGCTATAAATATTTTTGTACATATGGGTCTTTCCCCCAATTGTATGATCTCTTTGGGATACAGCCCTAGAAGTGGTATTATTGGGTCAAAGGGTATGCACATTTTTATAGCCCTTTGGGCATATTCCATATTGCTCTCCAGAATGGTTGGATCAGTTCACAACTCTACCAACAATGCATTAGTGTTCCAATTTTTCCACACATTTTCCAGCATTTTTCATTTTCCTGTTTTGTCACATTAGCCAATCTGACTGGTGAGATGTGATATCTCAGAGTTGTTTTGATTTGCATTTCTCTAATCAGTAGTGATTTAAAGCATTTTTCATATGATTATAGATATCTTTAATTTCTTCATCTGAAAACTGTTCATAAAGGATGAACTACTTTCAAGGAGCTTCTAATGGGGGAGACAGAAAAGACATATATAAATAACGATTTATAAATAACACAAATTAAATAAATTTAAAGTGAATAAATACAAACATAGACAAAGTTATTAAATATACGGTAGTTTGTGAGGAAGGGTAGTAGTGTTGGGGGTAAACTGGAAAGGCTTTATGTAGAAGATAGCATCTGAACCATATCTCAAAGAAAGAGAGGAACTCTGAGGAGGAAGCAAGGAGATAGGGCATTCCAGGCATAGGAAGTAACCAGTGTGAGGATACAGAAACTGGAGTTGGAGCCCCCTATGTGAGACTCAGAGAGGCCAATTAGCCTAGATTGCAGAGTGTGATGGGATCTCAGAGAGTGATGCCCCAGTGAACCTGGAAAGATAGGTTGGGGCCATGTTGTATAGGGCTTTAAAAGCTCAACAGAGGAGTATATATTTTATCCTTGAAGCAATAGGAAGCTATTGGAGTTTACTGAATATGGGGGTGGCATAGTCAGATCTCTGTTTAAGAAAAATCACATTAGCAGCCACGTGTAGGATAGACTAGAGAGATGAGAGACTTGAGATGGGGATCACTTAGGAGACATTGTAGTAACTCAGGTGAGAAGTAAACTGAGTAAACTAAAGTAGTAGCTTTTGGTTGGTTTTAGAAACATAAATTGCAGATATGGCAGTTGACTGAATATGTGGGATGATAGAAAGTGAGGAGGTCAGGATAATGCTGAGGTAATGAACTTCAGAGGCTGAAAGAATGGTAGTTCCTTTGACAGAAATAGAGAAGTCTGGAAGAATGGAGGGTTGGGGGGTGATGATGATAATGAGTTCAGGCTTGGGCATGTTAAGTTTAAGATGTCTCCAGGACATCGTTTGAACTGTCAATAAGCAACTGGTAGTATAAGGCTAATGCTCAGGGGAGAGTCTGGGACTATATATATATATATATATATATATATATATATATATATATATATATATATATATATATATATATGTCTCTATGTATACATATACATTTACACATATACATACTTATATATAAATATGTATGCATTTTTAAATTAAATGCATAGAGATGATAGTTAATACTGATGAGGTTACTATGAAAGAGAATGTAGGGGAAAGAGTCTAGGACAGATCCTCAAGGAACTCTCAGCTAGGGGGTATGATGAGGCATGATCAAAGGAGATTGGGAAGGAAGGGTCAGACAGAAAAAGGAGGAGGAGAGAGTAATGCTAGAAAAACCCAAAGAGGAGCTAGTATACAGGAATAGAGGCTAATTATTATAGGGCAAGAAGAATGAACACTGACAAAAGACCACCAGAATTAAATCACAATTGGCTGTCTGGAAATAGCAGCTTCAGTTGAATGATAAGATCAGAAACCAGATTGCCCAGGGTTGAGAAGTGAATGAAAAGAGAGGAAGTAGAGGAAGTGAATGTAGATAATCTTTTCAAGGACTTTGGTTTAGAAAAAGAGGAATGATATAGGACAATTACTTGAGGAGAAAGATGGTGAATGACTTTTAAGAGTAGGACCAAGGGGTGGCTAGGTGGTGCAGTGGTTAGAGCACTGGCCCTGGAGTCAGGAGGACCTGGGTTCGGATCTGGCCTCAGACACTTAACACAAAAATCTAGCCATGTGACCTTGGGCAAGTCACTTAACCCCAATTGCCCTCTAAAAAGAAAAAAAGAAAGAAGAGTAGGACCAACTTGAGCCCGTTTAAAAGCAGTAGAGAAGAAACCAGTAAGTAGGTAAATTTTGATGATTTGACAAAGGAGATGATTAAAGATGCAATTTGCTGGAAAAGATGGGAGGTAATTAGATAAATGACACATGTGGACAGGGGTGGCTTTGACAAGGAAAAGGTCCACTTTTTTGTCAAAGATGTGGGGAAAGGAAGAGAAAGAGGGAGGATGATGCTAAGGGGCTTTAAGATGAAGAAAGAAGAGGGAGCTCAACTAGAATGGCCTCAATTTTGTCAGTAAGGTATAAGCCAAGACTTAGCAGAAAGAAGGGATATGGGAGGTGATCCGACCTCCAAGGTCAGGGGCGGCCGGGTCTTACCTTATTCCAGCCTTCAGTGTACATCTGGTCATAGTCCAGCTACATTCCCCAAGAACCCAAGAACGGAGTTCCAAGCCATGAGAGTCAAAGAGTAGCAAGACTTTATTCAGCAGCTTCTTTTCCAGTTACATCCTCATCTACATCCTACTCTATCATAACTCTACCTCCTCTGCAGTTACATCCTAATCCCCATCTTTGGGGATTCCTTTGAGTTTCCCTCCTCTTATCCCCCTTCAGCCCCTCCTTCCCCTCGGGCAGAAGTTGCCACATCACCAAGTCTGAGCTAAACCCAAGGCAACAAGTCAGGGTCACAGAGCTCCCATCCTGGAACAGAGCTTATCTCATGGAACGTCTGATTCTCCTCCACAGTGCTCAGCAAAACATGAACCATAGAAAGGTCAGCATGTAATTTACACAAAGCATGATTCACTGCAGAGTCAGCCCGTTCCGGGTCTCATGCCTCCAGGGGAACTGCACATATTCCCCCAACAGGGAAGTATGGAGGGCTTGAGCAAGGAAGAGAAAGTAAGGGATATCTTTTGTGGAGAGTAAGAGAGAGAATCAATAAAATGAATGTCTTTTTTTTTTCTTTTTGGAGGGGGAAAGACAGGGTAATTGGGGTTAAGTGACTTGCCCAAGGTCGCAAGGCTAGTAAGTGTTAAGTGTCTGAGGTTCCTCCTGACTCCAGGGCCAATGCTCTATTCATTGCACCACCTAGCTGCCTCTCAAAGGAATGTCTTGCTGAAATTTTCCCACCCCAGCCTTTCCTAGGCCCACACCACCCCATAGATAACATGAGCTTGTGCTTACCAAGTGGATTTCTGTCCTCTTTTCTTGTCCCCTTTGTCCCAGTTAATATTTAGATGGACCTAGTTTCTCGTACTGTTTTATTTTAAAGGATCAACCCCTTTGCAAAAAGAGTGTTTTCAACTGGTAAGTAGGCACTACTTATCTACAAAGCTTTTTGGATAGTTTTGAGATTTGACTTCTCTGTAAACATCCATTTTCATCCAGTTAATATATACTTACTCATCAACTGCCTTTGTTCAACCTCTGTATTGATAACCAGTCCCAGATTTCTGATTCCATCTCTGTGTTAAGATCTGTGATACACCTGTCCCAACAGTTGTGTTCCTGTGAACTTTTCTCTGTGTTTCTTACGTGAAAAATCCTGCTTGCCAGCTCTTGGGAAAGGTTCTTGGGAGCCCACTTGGGAATTCCAGGCTCCTCAGAACGCCTCTTTACTGCCTTCTTGCCCTCTGATTGGAGTGTGCAGTCATGAATCTCAAAGTACACACTCATTTCCTTCCTCACCACTTCACTTGGGGGCTTTTTTTTACTTCTCCACCATGTTGTTGTTCGTTTGTATTCAACTCTTCATGACCCTCTTTGGGGTTTTCTTGGCAAAGATATAGGATCGGTTTGCCATTTGCTTCTCAAGATCATCTTACAGGTGAGAAAACTGAAGCAAATAAGGCTAAGTGATTTGCCTAGGGTCACATGACATCTAATAAGTATCTGAGGACAGATTTGAACGCAGGTTTTCCTGATTCCTGGCCCAGCACTTTATCCACTACACCACCTACCTGCCCCAGTTAAGAAAATACATAATACTAAATGGAGCTTTTTGCTAAGATGGACACCTGAAAGGGAGACAGGCTGCCCAGCTCTCTCCACACCTACTCTAGCAAAAACTTGAACTTTGTACCAGACAAAGAAATCCAATAAGAAACAATGTCAGAACTGCATAAGTTAGCCAGAAACCTAAGGGCAATAGGAAATAGGATACCTGAAGCAAAGAAAACAGAAGCAGTGATGGGATATGTTTAGCCTCTGAGGCTCTATGTTCAGAGGCAGAAAGAACAGAAAGTTTCCCTGAGAAAGCCCAAGAGTAGTCAGAAGAACCCTGAATGTGGACCTTTGAAGCCCTGGGGAGAATCAGCTGACAACCAGCAACCAGTAGAGTGCCTTAATTCTGAGAGATTTAAAATGAAATAAAATCTGAGAGATTTAAAAATGAAATAAAAATGAAATAAAAGCTCTGGAAGAAAGAATTGAAAGGAGAATACGTAGTTTAGAAGAGAAAGTATCTCCATTACTCAGCAAGGAATATTAAAACATAATCATAAAAATAAAAGATTGCAATGATGTCAAGAATTACAAAGCAATTGTAATATTTAAAAAAAATAAACAGAAGAATTAGAAGAACATGGAATACCTTACCTCTCAGATCTATCCTTAAGGTAAGAAGTTAGGACCCAAATAAGATATAGAGGACATTATGAAATGTAAAATGGATAACTTTGATTATATGAAATTAAAAAGGTTTTACACAAACAAAACCAATGCATCCAAAATTAGAAGGAAAGCAGAAAACTGGGGAAATTTTTTTATAGCAAGTATCTCTGATAAAGGCCTTATTTTTCAAATGTATAGAGAAACTAATAAAATTTATAAGAATGACTTATAAGTCATTCCTCAATTGATAAATGGTCAATTGATATGAACAGGAAAATTTCAGATAAAGAAATCAAAATAATTTAAAATTTAAAATGCTATAAATCACTATTTATTAGAGAAATGTGAATTAAAATAATTTTGAGGTGGCACTTCTATGCATCAAATTGACTAATATGATAGAAAAGGACAATGATAAATGTTGGAGGGGATGTAGGAAAACTGAGCCTTAAGGCTGTAGGTTCCCCAGCCCTGGATAACCCAGAGGAAGCACCTTTCCCATATAGAACTTTAAGTGTAGAATTCTGAAGGTATAAAGACATTCCCTAGAGCCTAGAAAAGTTTATAATCACCTTAGACTTTAAGAAGTTCAAGTTCAGTAATGGAGGACTATGGATCAGATGATGATATCATCACATGCCATTAATCAGGATCACATTTAGGGGCAGACAGTTCAACTGGTCATAAGAAAGCTAGGTCTATGCTATACATGAACAAACTAATATATAATGTCACAGCTAAAACATGTAGCCAGAAGACAATGCTAATGTTTGCCCATGCAATGGCTGCCTTGCGTGTAATTTAATTATTGTTGTTGTTCATCCTTCATTTTTTTGAAGAGGACCAGTGACATCATGGGGTTGACATTTTGACTTGTTTATGAGTTGGATTTTGCACAGTCATCAGCCTCACTCTCTTTTCCAGAGTTATCAAAGCCTAACAGCAAGACAAAAGTCAAGACAATTGTGATGGCCCAGCATGCAATGGATGTTGGCATCTTTGATGTCTGACCAAGCTCTAACTATTCCACAGCACCTGCTTCATCTGCCTACTGGTACAAATTGTTCTCATTGGCTCATTCCACCAGGGGAAATCTTTACATGCTTGGGATGGCCATCCCCTCAACTCACTGATGGGTTTGAGGCCTGTAGGTTACCCTCGATCTGGTTTAGCTGAACTGCTAAGATTTCTTTACTGGGGTGTGGCCACTGTGTATGTTACAACTTCTTGGAGTCACAGGGGAGAGTTGGGTGACAGATGGACACCAAAGGTAGATAAGCAACCCCTAAAAGGATGCAGAAAACCCTCTCACCCGAGGTGCTAGTCTTCTGCGAACACTCATCTTCCTGAGTTCAAATCTGGACTCAGATACTAGCTATGTGACCCTGGGCAAATCACTCAACCCTGTTTACCTCACTTTCCTCATCTGTAAAATGGACTGGGGGAAGAAATAGCAAACCAATCCAGTATCTGCCAAGAAAGCCCAAATGGGGTTCCGGAGAGTCAGACACAACTGAAACAACTGAACAAAAACAACAAATTGATGCATATGTTAGTGACTGTGAGTTCTGAATTATACTTCTGTTTCATTCTTTTGCTGTTTGTGTTTGTTTTTGTGACAATGTTATGTATTCAGTTTAGGAAGTCTTTCTGTTAGCTATGCATTATTTTGCTCTTTATTTGCACATACACTAACGTTTATACATTTTGTATTTACGTGGGCCTATTAACAGTATTGCTAGAGTTTTTGTTGCTTTTTGTGCTCATTTCTTTGTGTACTTTGCATGTGCAGCATGTGCTAGTGTAGAGTATACTTGAAATACGTCTTGCATGTCATTTAGACATTTTATTACTGAAGTAGCCTGTCTAGGGATGCTCAGCATTATGCAATGCCTACTGAGTGTAGTGCTACTATATCTTTGTTGTAAATGGTACCGATGGGGTGATTACTTGGGTTGTTGGGATAATCACCTCATTATTTTAAGTGTTATTGTTATTTTGATAATGGTGGTGTCTATTGACAAACATCAAGCATCCCTCAGTTGAATTTGCAAAGGATTGCAAAGTTTCTGACTCTGGAAAGGGATGTAACTTGGCCTTGTCTCACTCATATCATTGCAGTGGAAAAATGATGATTAAGGTATTTATGTTAATCAGACAGATTATTTTTGGCCTTAAACAAACAACTGGGAAGAAGTCAAGAGGGAAGCCATAGAGCAGGCACTATGGTGGTTAATGGAGGGTCAGGATGGGACATCCCTAGAACTTCATTGGACTAATAGCCACTCCAACATGCATCTAATACCTGGATTTGTTTCAATTCCACAGAACAAGATGCCCCTCTCAGAATAAGCTCACCACCATGCTGCTAACTCAAGCTTTGACTTTACTCTCCCTCCCTCAGCTTCCTTTCCCCTCTGTTTGGAAGCCTAGAGGGTGGGGTATTAAATACCTCCGAATGCCATCCTTTATAGAGGGTTGAAACTAGACTCTCAGACCACTCCACCTTGCACCTGCTCCCCTGACTGATTTCAGCACCGCGTAACAAGATGCCCCCACTCTGGGTACACCTCCTTGAAGAGGGAAGGGTGATAAGGAGGGGGGGAGGGTAAGTGGTTCTGCCAGGGATACCTCTCCTGGCATCCAGTCTGGAAGGAATTCACCAGGCTCAAGCAGACTTTGAAGCCTAAATTGTAGTTTATTGTTACACTGTAGAGAACAGCGGGCTAGATTCTTATGGAACCTGCAAACTCGCAGAGGCCACAGGCATAGTTTTAAGGGGTCAATTATGCTAACTAGGTGAGTAAGGGTGGGATCAGGGAGGAGTTAAGGAGTGGTCAGTGCTCAAAGGACCATACACTTTTAATATCAACTGCGCAGGTGTATTGCCCATGATTCACTGGGAAATAGCTCAAGAGGGGCTAGCTGGAGGTGTGGTTTAGGCCTGACACGTCACTAAAGAGTGCCCAGTCTGCCACCCACCAAGGTCATCAGAGACAGTGTGGGTATATAATTGACTAAGGAGTTACCCTATAGATAAGGTATTGAAGAATTTCTGGTGGGGCTGGCCACTCTAACTAAGGGAGATAACATTTACATAACTTATTGTTTCAAACAGAGATAAACAGGTCATAAGTTGTTGCTGGGCAGAGTGCTGGGAGGGGGAAGGGGCAGAGTCAATGCTCTGAGGCTGGGGGGGTGGAAATGTGATCTTACAGACTGCTTTTACAAATTGATTTTACAGACATAGATCCCAAAGCACCCCATTTACAAACTGATGTTACAGATTGATACTACAAACATATATACATCACAAGGACCCCATCATCCTGATGTCCTGTCTCTTCCCCACCCAACATGCTTTCTTGTCTCCTTTTGTACATTATATCTCCCTTTAGATTGTAAGTTCATTGAAGTCAAGAACTGTCTTTTTTCAAAATTGTATCTCCAGCACTTAGCCCAATGTCTGCTATGCTGTAGCATAAATAATAAATTTTTATTGAATTGGATTTGATTGACTGCTGAACTACAACTGGGGTGCATTCAGAAAGCACTAATCCACCCAAGTGATCATTTTTTTTGCTTTTCTGCCTAGCTTAGAGCATAAGAATGTTATAAGTTCTGTTTTTTGTCTCTTTGCATTTGTTCTTTCCCAATTTTAGATAAAGGTATATTGGAGATAGTTACAACCTTGAGAATTTTTTCAGAGTTAGAATAGTGGGTCGCCAAAGGTCCAAGATCTAGAAACCATTCCAGAATTTATGATCAGACAAACCTGGTTTGACAGTACAGCTCAGCAGTTGATTGACTCTGAAAATGAAGATACCAGATACTGGAAGCAATTCAGCATTGGCTGAATATATACATATATATTCAGCTATATATATATACATACATATATATTGGATATATATATATGTATATATATATATATATATATATATATATATATATATATATATGTATACACACATTGGCTATGCTGAATTTAAAAGTAAACTTGATGGGGCAAATGCTTTGTAGAAACTCTTTTAAGTTTGATCCCATTCTTTCCAGGGACTGAGAATACAGGGGAGAATGTGCTCCCAGGTGTTGGGTGGAAATATTTTGTACTTCTGTTCTTATTATATATTAACAATAACTATCCCTTTGTAAAAGCTAATTTAAGTTAATTGGTTAAATGACACCTGGCCAATAAACACTAGCTAACATTAACTCAAACTGATAGCATCAGAGAAGTTATCCCCAACCCCTCAAAGGTACCTTTAGAACTTTGAAGGGAAGAGGTAGTCTTGCTGTAGGGGACCTGAAACACTCAGAGCTTTTAGATTACATTAGAATTAGTTCACTTTTGACTCAATAATAAGAAAGGGCGTTGAGAAAAAGTATGCAACGCATAGACTAGAAAGCCACTGTCTTTTTAAGCCTGAAAGCACGTTGGGGTGGAATGGTCACCAGAGCCACTTAGGAAGCTGCTCTGTTGTTATTGTTTGGAGCCAGAGGGTTCCTGGCTTGGCTCATACACTCTCCCTAGAGGTAAGGAAAAAAACAAAACTTCTTAGCTATTGTCTTTTTTTCCCATTTTTTTTTTTCAAAAACCATACCTGGAATTTCATTGGCACAGGGAACTCTGGATAAGGAAGCATCTTCTGTAACTTAATAACAATTCCCCAGGGCAGTGACTTACCCAGAGTCACACATAGTCACACAGCCAATACCTGTCCGAAGCGTGACCTGAATACAGGCCTTCCTCGCTTCAAGCCTTGCTCTAACCATGCTGTCTCTCACCAGGATGCTTAAAAATGCCGCAGTATTTACTAATGCACTGATTCTCAAACAGTCTTGTGCACACGTCACTTCCTTCTCTTTTCTGCAGTTTTCTGGCTTTGTTCTCCTTTGCCTGCTTCTGTCCTTTACGTACTGGAGATGGTCATCACAGGAGTTTTAATGGTTTAAAAGTTGATGCTGCTCCATAAGCTGTGTCAGCTAAAGGTCTCCCCACCAGTTAGCCAGAAGTTTTTGCTGTCATGTCTGTCCAGGAAATTTGAGCAGAAACTGTAATTAGATGTAAGTGGTCCTATTCCCACAGAAATGAATGGCAGCATCTAGGGAGAGACAACTGTTCCAGAAGCTTTTGGCCAACAGCACTCTACAAGTTAGCAGGACGGAGGAAGGGCCCAGGTCCAGACTTCTGTCGGCCTAATTTTATATCTGTGGAAGCACAACACAAAATCCAGTACTTTGAATGCCTTGCTGTGATGGTTACCAAGCCAAGTGCATTCCAGACTTTTATGCTGGTGGCCCCCCTTGGGAAGGACACACTACTTGTACATCTCTGTGTGTTCTTTTCTCTCCCCAAATCATCTGTTCTAGATACAAAAATGAGGAGCTGAGGCTTTGAAAAATATCTGGGATCTTTCCCTTAAAATGAAAAAAAATTCATGCTTATAACTCATTATTTGAGTTATATAGTTTAGCTTAAGGAAAGGGTGAGGGGCAAGAAATTCTTACTGTTATTTCTGCCATGTCTTCTGTGGAAGTGATGTGTCTTCCTTTACTGCCTATTGTAATTATAGTTGATCATTTTGCTGAGCCAGGTAAACGAGCATGTATTGAATATTGAGAAGCAGGATTGCACAACAGAGAGGGCACTGGGATTGATTAAATCCAAGAAAACATGAGTTCAAATCCTGCCTTATATGAGTTGTGTGATCCTGGAAAAGTCACCTAATCTCTCCCCAATTTCCTCATCTATAAAGTAAGGGTGCTGAACTTAATGATTTCCAAGGTTCCTTCTAACTATAAAGTTATGATCCTAGAATCTTATGCCTAGCATCCAACTAAGTTCTTGGCAGAGGTGGGGGTGGGGGAGGGAGATGAAAATAGGTATAGTGTGGTCCTTGTCACTGAGGAGCTGGTCAAGGAGATGAAAGGTTAAAATATCTGGGATACTTTGATGTATGAGGAAATAAATAATCAAATGCTAAAGGACATTTACAGATAGTCAATGTGATAGATCAGACAAAGGAGCAACTGACCAGCTGTTGGAGTTGGAACTTGAGGATAGAACCAGGAGAAGTCAATTTAGGCTTCCTGACAGAACTTCCTAACAATTAAATGTATCCTAAAGCAGAATGCACCGCCTGGTGATGTGGTGAGTCCCTCTTCATTGGAGGCCTTCAGATAAAAGGTGGAGGACCACTTGTTAGATATAGCAGGATCCTAGACTTTGGGCTTCAAGGACTCTTGAGGATCATCTACTCCAACCCCCCCCCTCCTCATTTTACCAGTGAGGGAGCAGACATACAGACTTATCCAAGGACTCAGGGAGCAACAGAGCCAGGATTTGAATACAGGTCCTTTGACTTCAAATTATGCACCTTCCTACTGTCATCATGTCATTTGGGGGGGGGGGTACTTTCTGTATTTTATAAGTGGGAATTCTTTTTTAAGTATGAGCTGGATTAGAACAGAAGTCAGCAAACTATGGTCTATGGTTCAAACCCAGCCTATGGCCTGCTTTTCCATGGTCCATGAGCTAAAAGCTAATTTTAAAAAACAAAACAAAACAAAACATTTTTAGCCTCACAGGCTGTACAAAAACAGTGATGGACTGGATCTGGTCCAGACCATAGTTTGCCAACTCCTGAATTAGATGGCCATTGAGGTCCTTTATAACTCTCAAATACTGTCATTCTGTAAGTTAGGCCCCAAAGGATGCATGGGACTGGGACAATTGGAGGGAGGTAGGGATAGCCAACTGTATTTCCCCAATGATATTATTGTGTCAAAGTGCTTTTGATCACTGAGCATATCAGATTGTACAGAAAAAAAGAAATCACAGGTTGGTCTACTCAGGCATGATCTCAAAAGACTTTATGCACTATGAATAATCGTGTCTTTCAATTTGAAATAGAATGTAAGCCTCTTGAAGGCAAGGACTGTTTCATCTTTGTTTTTTATAGCACAATGCCTGACACATAATAGACCCAGTATATTCTGAATGCATGAATGAATGAATGAATGAATGAATGAACAATAGTTAAGAAACCAACAGTGATGACAAAAGCAGGGCATTGGGTGTGGAGGGAAAAGATTAGGTTGACAGTTTCTGGAAACTATTAAAGTGACAGAAACAGGGAAGTTTCCTTTTACTATTGCTCTTGATCTGCAGAAATTAGATTGGTAATTCCTTACATTTTATGGGTCCAAAATCTTGCTATGATTTCATCATCACAGATGTTGTGGTATTTATCATTAGTATTTGTTGTTCCATCCACTTCTCAGTTTTCACTTTTTAAAAAAAATGAAGACTACATCCTCCTCTTGCCTATATCTCTGTTTCTGTGTCTATATTTCTTTCTTTTTATCTTTCTCTGTGTTTCTCTGTATGACTGTTTAGATAGATAGATAGATAGATAGATAGACAGACAGACAGACAGACAGCAAGGTAGCACAGTAGAGAGAGCTCTGGGACTGGAGCTAAAAAGATTGATTCAAATTTGGCCTCAGACCAGTAAGTTGTGTGACCCTGGGCAAGTCACTTAATCCTGTTGGCCTCACTTCCTTCATCTGTAAAATGAGCAGGAGCAGAAAATGACAAATAACTCCAGCATCTTTGTCAAAAAAATACCAAATGGGTCACAAAAAGTTAGATATGACTGAAATGACTTAACAATAAATACATACACATGTATGCAAATATAAAGAGATAGATAGAACCAAATTAATCAAAGTAAATTTAGCCCAGGAAAAAATGGTCATTGAGTTCCATTCTCATATAAGTCCTAACTTATTCATCCATGTGGTGGATATGAACAATGTTTGTTTTTCATTCAATCTTGGTTTACCACACAGGTAAAAGAAATCCCTTGACTAATCAGAGCGTGCTGAGGCTGCCCCCTCTTCACCCACCTTGCTGTAAGGACAAAAATTAAGTAAGAGATTTTTTCCTCCTTGAGACAGGGAATCTCCGTAAGGTGTGTTAGCAGATGACTGGGCATCCCTTGAGAATGATGAGGCGGTAGACTGGTCAATAAATGCAAAAACATGTTTAATAAATAAGGTCTCATACCGTTTCCTAGACAGCTTGAAGGCTTTCTTTCATTTCTGACTGAAGTCCAGAGAGCATAGAATCCGCTGTTAGTCATTTCTGCTCAGCTCTTGAATCGTCCTCACCCGCTGGTCCCTTTAGAATGTAAGAGGAAACAGAGCCATATGCCCCAATTCACTTGCAAGGCAACCCATTTCTTTTGTCATAACTTCCCAAGCTTCATGTCATTTGATTGATTTTTCTGTTTCTTATTATTCTTGGTTAGCTGCTTTATCCTATCTCTATTTCTATTTTAGGGTACTCATTCCTCTTGCTTCTGACTTTCATCTATCCCAGGCCCCAGGGTTGATTACTAATGGTTGATCCCAACCCCTATGGTTGATTACTAATGTCTTTCCTCCCATTGTCTCATTATCCCAATGCCTGCTTCTCTTGTCTTTCTGGAGAGAGTGTAAAACAAAGATCTGCTATTCTGGTTTATGGAGCAAGCAACACAACCTACGCATAGGGAAACAGCATGAAAGGCATCCTCAAACCAGCTTTTAAAGACAAGGTCAGATGCTCGAGACAAAAGGCCCACGTGTGGACGGACCCACTTGAATGTGTGGAGAGGCTACCACCAAGGGAGGGAGCAGGGCAGGGCTAGGAAGAGAAGGTCTTTCAGGGTGCAAATGCCTGAGGTAGTGATTAAGTGCCATTTGGAAACTTCCTATTTTAAACAACTATTTTTGCTAATTAGGCATCAAACTCAGTTGTTTTTACCTTTTGAAGGAGTACCAGTGCTATTGCCCTCCTTTAAATTTAAGTGCCCTGGGGCAAAGCCCTGTTTACTCCTCTCTAGTTATAATTCTCAGGGAATGCTGGATAATAGTGATCTCAAACTCCATATGTTGAAAGTTTAGATTCATGGAGTACCTTCTTTGGGGTAGAAAATTCTTAGGAGTATTGTCTTCTCCCATCTGCCTTCAACAGGAAGGTATAACTCCTGTTCCAAAGCCCATTGATATGGGACTTTCTCCTTACTGGTATAGAAACTATACTATAGGTAGAAGCCCTACTCTACATAAAAAGTGAGAGAGCTCCAGACTTTGCTATTCCCCCTTTGGGACTCTTCAAGTGAGTCTGGGGACTCATCAATCTTTGAGTCAAGTCACATCTGGCTTCTAGGTGTGAAAGAGAAAATGGAAGAAGCCAATGCCATTTCGGACTGCTGAAGGAAAAGACTAGGAAAATATGAGAAGAACTGCTAGTCCCCATCATATCCCTATTCCCAGCTTGCTATACTGGAGATTGAAGGAAATTTCTCTCTGGGTGAAATTCAGGACACTCTCTCAGTTGAACTGAGTTATCTGACTCTCAATGGGAGAACTCCTTCACTCAGTATTTTATGGCATATATTTTCCTGTATATACCTTTTCTGATTTCTGTTTTCTTGTCATTTGAGTAAATGGATTTCTTTTCTATCCATAATGTGTTTTCATTGTGGAGCTGATATTTGGTAGGGAAGATTTCAAGATAGAGTTTGGATTTCCTTTTACCCCCAGAAAGGACAAAACAATCAGGAGTTAGCTCAGATATAATTGTATCTTCTTGACAAACCATATTTAAGGGAGCAAATAGATATATTTCTAACCCAGTACCTCCTTTTTCTGAGGAGAGCCGTGTCCTCTGACCCCAACCTTCTGCTTATAGACAGAAATTAAAGTTTCCCTTGGGGAAGGGGCAGGGGAAGAGAAGAGGATAAATCTATTCTTCCTACCTCTGAATCACAAAATTATAACCCTCACCATTGGTGGACTCCTCTATACATCTAGGGTCCACTTCTCCTGTTAAAATACTTTACTAGTTAAGCTATTGGGTCATAACCCAAAAAATGAGTCCATAATACATACTGTTTGCTGACTTTAATGAGTTGATTGATAGATCAAAAAACAAAGATAAACAACTGGGGTGGTCTCAACCATAAAGAGATTGAGATTGGTGCTTTATGCTTTAAGATATTCATGACCATCAATCTTGGATTATTCTCATTTTTAAAATGAATTTTCCTTTTTTTTAATAACACACCATGCCTTCATCCAGTCATTTGCTTTTTGCTAGAGTCTGCATTCAGGTAAACCAGTACAGCGATACTTTAGGGATTATCATAGAAAATTCAACATTAATCTGAAAGTTTATATCAACCACATAGCTAGACTATTTTTAGAAAAAGCTCATCTTCTAGTGTATTCATTAATTATTATTGCTCTGCACTTGGTTATATTTCCCAATTCTTTCCGTATTGTTAATGCTTAGCTCTTTTGTGTAGTGCATTTTTAATCTTTAAAGTACTATGCAGGCCAGAATTAATCTCAGGCAGAATTTTCCCATTTTGTAGATGGCGGAAGGAGAGGCTCACAGACTTGTGTGAGATTCCACTGGAAAACATTTTCAGAGCTGGGATTTTAAAGAGAAGTGGCAGCACCAGATATACCAGTATAATATCAAATAAAGATAATTGTGACTCCTATTTAATACTCAACGGTGAACCCACTTGAACCTCTGCAACATTAAGTAAATCAAGCAGTAATATGGTGTGAAAATGTTGTGTTTTCATTGGACTAATTAAAAAAACTATCTATATTACTTAGTCTTGATTGGGAAAATAAAATATTCAGTGTCTATATTCTTGTGATCAAACTACATGACACAAATTTCAAAGGCTCTGATGATATACTTTTCTCTCTGAGTCTGGATGGAACTCCTCCTCCTCCCCTCCCTTGACCCCCTCTGCACACAAATAGGCTTGTCAGGAACCCCCAGCGTTCCTGCTTTCTCTTTTTATTAAAGACAACGGATTGTGATTTCTATAGTAGAAGAAAAAAAGAAAATTAATAAAAACAGGCATGTACAACACTTATTGGCAACAGGTAGCTTTCTGACAGACCTAGCAGTGTGTAATCATGACATGCCAAAACATTAGCAAGGAAACTACTCATGCATGACACTCATGTTCAGCCTTTGCCAGCAGATATCAATGGTCTCTTAGGGATGGCTTCCTTTCATAGCAGCACCTGAAACACAGTAAACTCTGTGGCTTTGCTTGGTGAAAGGAATGTATATTTAGGGCACGGCAAAGCCAAATGACTCTGCACCATATGTGATTCTTTAAGCAAGTGACTATTTGGCCAAAATGTAAACCCTCTCTACAGAACAAAAGGGATTTTCTCTACATATTTGGCATGATTGACTCCTTCTAGAACTGAGTTATTCTTCATGAAGACATAGTGGTAAACCTTTCTCCTACCCCCACCCTCCCTTATATGTGGTATTTGCTCTTTCCATAGATTCCTTAGAATTGAACATATTTTGGCTACTGGTTTCAAACTGACTGGCAAAGGGAAATCCTTGGATGTCTTGGATTTTAACTAGCCTTTGCAACATCATTTGATGGGACTGAATTATAAGCAAATGTGTGCACTCTTTCATATTTAAACTACACATGTAAAAAAACAGCTAAAATGAGGAACTCAGTGAAACATAGGAAAGACTCAACAAACTCTTGGAGAGTAAAAAAAAAAGCAGAATCAGAAGAACAATATACATAAATTAATAAACTAATATAAATGAAACTAATACCAAAAGGCAGCTGAACTCAGATTAAATGTAAAGATCAACATACTTCCCTCCCCTCAGGAGAGAACTGGAAAAAAAAAGGTAGAGAATGTTGCATACTCTTTTTTTTTTTTTTTTAGATTTTTCTTTTTGCTTTATGGAGGGGGGATGGTGGGGCAATGGGGGTTAAGTGACTTGCCCAAGCTCACATGGCTAGTTTTGTGTTAAGTGTCTCAGGCTGCATTTGAACTCAGGTCCTTCTGATTCCAGGGCTGGTGCTCTATTCACTGCACCACCTAGCCGTCCCAAACATTGCATACTCTTTTTTTTTAATTTTTTTATTATTTTTTTTAAACAAATACTTTATTAACTTCTGTTTTCCATCATTCATTTCCGCCAGATTTTGAGTTACAATCATTTTCCCCCCATTATTCCCCTGCCCAGCCTCCCAGAATAGTAGTCCCACAAGATATCGCTTCCTCCAATCTGCTCTCTCCCATACCTTCTCCCATACCCCCTTCAACTTTTCCATTAGAGGAAGGTGAATCTGTGTCCCAATGCCTGCACATCTTATCTCCCTATTACAAGCAAAAGAGTATTAATAATAGTATTTATATATATTTGAAACATTTAATGTTATGACCTCAAATTTCAGATACATTTCCTTCCTCCCTTGTCACCCATTCCCTCTTGGGAGATAAGTAATTCAGTATATGTTGTACATGTCTAGCTATGCAAAACATTATCATAGTAGATATGTTGTACAAGGCTGCTTATAATTCCCTCCCACTCATCCCACCCCCACCTGGTCCATTCCCTACATGATCCTGTCCCTCTTCTATAGTGGGTACTTCCAACCTCCCCTTCCCCCAAGGATGCCCTCCCATCCATCATCCCTCCTCTCATCCCCCTTCCCCCTATCCTGCTGCAGGTTGAGATATCCCATTTAGTATGTATGTCATTTTCTCCCTGAACCAAATTCAATGTGAATGTGGTTTTGCCTTTTTAGCCTTCCTTGTTCTCCCCCTCCTTTGTAACCACTTCCCCTACATGGGATAGTTTACCCTACCATGTCTCTCCCCATCTCCTCTTGCCACTTTCCTCTCTCACCTCATAATTTCATCCCTTGAGTGTTCTCCCTTCCCAACAAATTCAAGCTATGCCCTCTATCCATATATAACTGTAACCATATACACACACATTCACATATGTATTCATATGACCACTCCCCCTTCTTCCATTATTTTCATAGTGAGAAAGATATCATCAGTCACAGTTATTGCTTTTCCATATAGGAATGTAAATAGTTCAACTTTGATAAGTTCCTTTGGATTTCTTTTCCCTGATTACCTTCTCAGGCATCTCTTCCTTCTTGTGACTGGATGTCAAATTTTCTATTCAATTCTGGTTTTTTCCTCAAGAATGCTTGAAAGTCCTCTATTCCACTGAATGACCATATTTTCCCCTGAAACAAGATACTCAGTTTTGCTGGGTAGGTGACCCTTGGGTTCATTCCCAGTTCTTTTGCCCTCTGGTATATCATATTCCATGCCCTTCAATCCCTCAGTGTAGTAGCTGCCAGGTCCTGGGCTATTCTGATTGTGTTTCCACAATATTGAAAATGTTTCTTCCTGGCTGCTTGTAGTATTTTCTCCTTGATCTGGGGATTCTGGAACCTGGCTATAATATTCCTGGGAGTTTTCTTTTTGGGATCTTTTTCAGGAGGTGATCGGTGGATTCTTTCAACCTCTATTTTGCCCTCTGGATCTAAAACATCAGGGCAATTTTCCTTGAGAATTTCTTGAAGGGTGATTTCTAGGTTCTTTCTTTGATCATGGCTTTCAGGTAGTCCAATAATTTTTTAAATTGTCTCTCCTGGATCTATTTTCCAGGTCAGTGGTTTTTCCCATGAGATATTTCACATTGCCTTCTAATCTTTCGTTTGTTTGGATCTGCTTAACAGCATCTTGATTTCTCATAAAGTCATTAGCTTCCATTGCTCCAGTCTAACTCTGAAGGAATGAATCTCCTCAGTGAACTTTTGAGATTCTTTTTCCATCTGGCAAATTCGACTTTTTAAGGCATTCTTCTCCTCATTGCCCTTTTGGGCCTCCTTTGCCATTTGAGTTAGTCTATTTTTTAAGGTGTTGTTTTCCTCAGTCAGGCTGTTGACCCTCATTTCATACTTTTCCTGCATCCTTCTCATTTCTCTTTCCAGTTTTTCCTCCACTTCTCTTATTTGATTTTTAAAGTCCTTCTTCAGGTCCTCTATGGCCTGCAACCCGCTCATGTTTTCCCCTGGGGCTTTTGGAGCAGGACTTCTGACCTCACAGTCCTTTTCCCGCTCTATGCCGCCAAAATAGGAGTCTAGGGTTGCATTTTTCTGTTTCCTTTGCCTTGGCATGTTGCCACTTAATTACTTGACTTTGGGGCTTGTTGCCACACTATGGCTTTAAGGCCAGCTAGAGGAATTTTTGCCCCGAACGTGTGGGGGGCAACTTCCGTTTCTGGCAAGCTGTAAACCCACCCACGACTTCCACCCTAGATCACCATCCAGATTCAGGGAGGTTAAAGCAAGAGCAATTACCCCCCAAGACTGATCGCTGGATCTCCCTACAAATTTGCAGGCTGGGAGCTGGAGCTGCATCTGAAAACTACCAAATGGCGTGTCTCCTCAGAGGCTTCTAGCCCCCAGGGGAGGGAGCCAACGCATTCCCTAAATACCGGACCCAAAGTCCATAGGACACTAACCTCTTACTTTGTCCTAGGCATGTCTATGTTGATAATTCTGGAGTCACCACAGCTCCTGGTGTTCTGGGGTTCCTCCAGCCTGCTGCTGGCCCTGCCGCCCTGGGGCTAAAACCTCGGCTCACGCAGACCTGGGCTCAGCTCGGCTCCTGCGCTCTGCGCGCTGCATGCTGCCAGGTCCCAGACCACTGCACTGGTCCTTTCTGCAGGGCTGCTGGGCTGTCCTCAGCAGGAGGTTAGCTTCTCTGTGTCATTCTGTGGGTGCTGGGGCTCCAGAAGTTGTTCAGAGTCCTCTTTTACATAGTTTGGGTGGAATCTGGGGGCAGAGTGGCTTGGATGAGCTGTTTCTACTCCACCATCTTGGCTCCGCCCCCCATTGCATACTCTTAACACAGTCTCTGTATTGTTTGCTTTTGTTTAATGATTTCTTTGGGGATGGAGTATATCAGAGAATGACTATGATGCTATGATGCAAAAAGCAAAAGTAATCAATCAATAAAAGAATATAGATAGATTTCAGTAGTGAAATGGGAAGATGGAGATGAGGGGCTAAGGGATGGAAAGGTATTTCTAGGATTTTCCAACCCAAAATGCATTAAAATTTTTTTAAATGTTTGAGCATTTTGAGGAATTCATGATTTCACTGCTGGTATTCCCTCCATGCTTCCTTGTTCTCCATAAACCTGATGGACCCAACCGGAAGTCCATCTCTTGTTCTTCTGGGGCTGGGAGGGTCAGGGGTAGGGGGGAGAGCAAAGGAGAGAGACACCCGTGTACAGCTCCAGATGTTCATCTTTAAATTGTTTAGTGAGCCAAAAATCTATCTAGAGTGGTGCATTTCTGACTTACATCTGACAGGTACCTTCAAGTAACAGTTTGTGGAAACATCATGGAGTGTTTTCTAATTGAGATACTTCCTCCCAGCTCTAAGGAAACAGAATTTAGAGACAGAAAGCTGGTCTTTTGAGAGGGAGGTGGTGATGGAAGGGAAAATCCTGAAAATGATACTGAAAATTAAAGTACTGGGAGGACAAGAGTCTGCTTTCTGATTCTTGCCATGATTGACTGACTTCTCTGTGCTTTTATTCCTTGGCTATATTTCTACTCCTGTTTCCTTTTGTTTTGTTGTTGGGTTGTTTTCAGTCCTGTCCAACTCTTCATGACCGTATTTGGGGTTTTTTTGGCAAAAATACTGGAGTGGGTTGCTATGTACTTTTCCAACTCATCTTACAGATGGGGAACCCGAGGCAGACAGAGCTAAGTGATTTGCCCAGGGTCACACAGTTAGTAATGTGTCTGAGGCCAGATTTAAATTCAGCTCACCCTGATATCAGACTTGGAGCTCTATTCATTACACCACTTAGCTGCCCCTGTTTCCTTCAATCTTTCTTACTGGATACTGGCTTGTTACCCTCTCAGCAAAGTCGACATGGTTTGTTGGATATGAAGTCAGAGGATGTTTGAATCCTGGCTCTGCCACTTATTAGCTGTCTGACTTGAATAAGTCACTTAACAACAGCTGGATGCCACAGTGGATAGGGAATAGGATGTGGATGCAGAATTGTTTGGGTTTTTTGGTTTGTTTTGGGCTTGGTTTTTTTGTTGTTGTTGTTGTTGTTTGTTTGTTTTTTGTTTTTACCCCAAATCCATTCTCTGATGTGTTGGCAAAACAGGTCACATTCACGGGTCATGTCATTAAGATTATTATTTTGGATAATAACAATAGTGTCTAAGATTGATTTTGAATCTCTGCCTTTTCATGACACTGAGTCCCCAAAATAATATATACTTCATACAGTTTTATGCGAGAAAAAACTAGCTTGTCTATCCATTTCCCCCATTTCTGTTCATAATATTTAAGGTTTGAAATCTTAGTTAAATTTGATATTTCCCTTTCTTTCTGATAGTTCTTAGTTAGTTAGTTCTTAGTTAGTTCTTAAATTATGTCATCTTTTAAAATGATTTTTAGATTTTCCCTTCTCCGTCATTATATCCATTTATGTTGCTCAGATCCTTATTGCCTCGTGACTGGGTGATCGAAATAATCTAACCTCCTCCAATCTCTTTTCTTTCCACCTAATTGTACACAACAATGCCAGACGAGTTTTCCAAAAACACCAGTCTGACTACATTATTCCATTGCTTTAGAAGTTGTGATACTTCTGATTTGCCATTGGATTCAATTCAAAAGTATCCCCCTAATATTTAGAGCTGACTTCTAGGATGTGGTCCTGTATTCATTGTCTAAACTCCTCTACTGCTTCCTAACATGAATCTCTTATTCCGGTTACATTGTTGTTCAGTTGTGTCCAACTCTTCATGAACCAATGGACCATAGCATCTAATATTGTCCACGGGGTTTTCTTGGTAAATATAATGGAGTGGTTTGCTATTTCCTTCTACAGTGGATTAAGGCAAACAGAGATCAAGCGATTTGTCCAGGGTCACATAATTAATAAATGTCTGAGGCTGAATTTGAACTCAGGTCTTCCTGACTCCAGGACCATTACTCTATCCACTGAACCACCTAGTTGCCTCCAATTCCAGTTATATCATTTTTTTATTCTCAACTATATTATCACCCTTATGACGTTGTTATAATCCCTGCTCTTTTTTCTAAAATCTCGACTAAAATATAATTTAAAAAGTAAAGTAAATACTATATAAGTTATTCTCTCATCTTAAGTTTTATTACATATGACTTAGTATTAGAATATAAGCTCCTTGGGAGCAGAAGACTGGGTAATTTATCTTGATTTAAAAAATATAAACCATCAAGGTATGTACAAGACTTTAATGGATCTATGGTTTCATGGACATTGGTATTCTGACCAGTGATGGAGAAAGTTATCCACTCCTCATCCTATTCAACAAGTCTGACCGTTGATCATACCTTGTTCTTGTTTACATTCCTAGTTGCACATTTCTTAGATAATGTCTTTAACATTGCTTTTGGTACACAGTTCTTTATAGATAAAATTCTATAGTCTATTTACATTTACTATACATCTATTCATTCTGTTTTGAGTGACCCACAACTTACAAATATTAGTGTTAGAAAGATAGGCCTTGTTTCTGGGAGAAGATTAGGTACATTAAAAGCACTGTGTCTTTTACATGTGCAGTAGGTGTTTAATAAATGTTTATTAAGCTGAACTACATAACTGATCAACTTTGCTGGCTAACATGTGGGTTTACATTTTGACTTCCTGTAGAAATTATCCCTCTTTTTTGCAATCTGAGAATAAAACAAATTATTCATTCTTTCTTTTCCTTCAGTGACAGCCCAATCCTTTCAATTATAGCTTTCAGGTACTACTGCATTTGATGTTCGGCTTTAACACTAATATTTTTTATGATGGCCTCTAGCTCTGCAGTGGAGCATTCTGTAACATGAAGCTAAGCAGACACGATTTCCATTTTCCAAGCCTTATCTAGCAGTATTATTTCTTGCTCTTGATTTTCTTTCTTTCAAATTTGTCAGTGGCAATACTTTATCTTCGTTTTTGATGTTAGCTCAGTGAGCCAAATGAGATCGGAATCTCAGTGACTCTGAATTATAATCTCTTCTCTGGCACAGGCTTACCATGTGCTATCAGACAAATAATTTATCCTCCCCACACCTTACTCTCCCCATCTATAAACCAAGGATTCATATGACTGGTGACCCTCTCTGAGAGTTTAATATTTAGTCATTAAAAAAAGGTAATTCTAAAGAAAGTCACAAAACGAAAGTCCCTATGCAAACATCTGAGTGACAATAACTTCTGAAGAGTAAGTTCGTTGACTTGAGAAGCAGAGACCTTGCATGCTTGCTGACCAGGCTGGTTTGGTCAGTTCTTTCAGAATTGATAAGAATAGACAGCACAAGCCTTTATTCAATGGTGTAGCCTTGTAAAGAGGAGGTATGCAGCAAATTAGAGGTATTAGCAGAGTGGCATATTATTCACTGAAGATGCTGGAAGCATATTCTAGCTATAAGGATGTTTGATGGCCTTTGGTCAAGTATTCACACACAAGAGTCATGTACCAAATACAACAATCCATATAGCCCCGGGGTAGAGTTTATAGCAGGTTTCTGTTTTCCTGCTTTCATCCATATGCATACAAGTGATAACATGTACTAAGTTAAATAATGCATAGTACTTAAACTATTCTTACTTTTTATCCTTTGGTTATTGTAATTACATGTAATTTTGTGAAGGATTTTCTATTTTTAAGAAATTGCACTTTTGTACTTGATCCAGCTAACAGGATTTTCTTACATTACTTCATAAAGAGGCCATCTTTTAAACTTCTAATGTTATTTCTTATTCATTAGTACATATGCCTGTAGGGTATGTTCATAAATGGGTTAAAGTTACAAAGTTATGCTTATAAAAGCTCACGGTAATTTGGAGTATCAGGAGGATTTATTAATTTTGAAATCTCAAAAGAGCAAAAGCTAAAATGAGATTGGATTAAGTATATTCTTGCATGCAGTTATTCTAAACACCCTTAAGGACCAAAGACTAACTTACAGAGGACATTATGCAAATATGAATATATCTCTAAGTGCCTCATAGGCTTGCTGATGTAATATTTTCCATGGTTAGTTAAGTACATCAAGTAAAAGGTTTGACCTTGATATAGTATAAACCTTCTTATTTCAAACTACTCAATTGTTTTCTGGGGGCATTGTAGAATGGATCAACGTAATGTGAATGATAGATAAAGCCCCAATCTCATCAACAGAGTCCTCGGTATAAAAGATATTAGTAAAGTGCTTAGCACAACGCCTGTCCCATGGTAGGCACTCAACAAATCCTTGTTACCCTTGACCCCCAAGTAGCTACATGGTGTTCTGTATAACATACCTCTTCCCCCATAAACTTGTCACTCTGATGTCTCATTATAGTGTTTGTATGAAAATGGATTCTTGAAGGTTATGCAAGAAGGGCAAAAATATCTTTCAGATATTACCATGATGGAAAGACTTTGAAAATGGGCCCTGTGAAAAGTTGTGTCTTTTTTTAGGTACAACACAGTTAAGTTTAGAAAGGCTCAGAACTAGAAAGCTGGCTACTGGATGATGATTTTATTTTTAGTCACAGTTCATTAGAAAGTTCATCCATTTGATAAATTCATATTTGAACTTACTAGATTTTCATCATCTTATTGGTAAGGTGGCAAAAGAAAGTATGGCAAAATCTAGACAATTATTCTTTATTGGTTCCCACTAACCATGGCACGTGTTGTACTCATTGAACAATGGTCCTAGATTTGAGATACTGTAAGATTACATGAATTTAGACCTTAGAAGAAACAATTGTATTCACAAAGATTAGTGGAGTTGAATGGGGTCCTAAGGTCTAAAAAGAGGAAAAAGGGCAAATTTCCATAATCTAAGATATGAGGTAGAATTGTCAAGTATACTTCCTCCTATAGTAAAAAATGTTAACGGTATAAAGTCCCCTGCAGATCATTGGGAGAAATTAACTTCTTGTCAGGGTCATCGAGGTGTCTTGCAATTAGTCTATCCAAGTACAAAGCTGGCTATGAATGTTCCCAGAGCATTTCAAAACATTTAAAACTTTGTAAATTCTATTGGTGCTCATTGAAATAACTGTTTAAGAAATTTGTCTTTGATGAGAAAGAATGAATTAACAATAACTCATATATAGAGAGAGATTTATAAAATGTTCTAAAAGTAATCCCAAGAGTTAGGTAGTGCAAGAATTATTGTCTCATTCAGTTAATAGACATTTATTAAATTCTAACTACGTTCAAGACTCTGTACCAAACACTGGGGATACAAAGAAGGGCCAAAGATGACCCCTGCCCTTAAGAAGCTTACAATCTATTAGGAAAGGTATGACACAAAAAGAAATTGAAAAACAAGGTGGGGAGAAGGTACGAGGGAAAGGATATGATGGAGAGGTACAAGAGTGCAGTCAGGTAGAAAATGAAGAGGCATTACTAGTCACTAATCTCTTCCTATTCACCAAGAAAGGTCAGTCCTTGGGATTTACATGTTCACTCTAGTGGTTGAATGCTTCAATCTACCAACAGGGAGTGCAGAGGAAATGCAAACAAAACAAAACAAAAAAAAAACTTGACTTTGATCTTAATTTACTCAAACTGAATAGCTCTGAGCTCCCACATGACTAAAACTCAATTTTCTTCCTGAGTTAGTTAAATTTCTCTGAGCCCAAGTCACACAACCTTGACACTATATACATGTGAAAATCACGTAATTGTCAGTTATTATTATTATCCTTTAGTGTATTATGTATCAAAATTAGAATTAGTCCCAAATTAGTCACTAATTTCTCTACTTCCAAATTCTACTGGAAGGGATGTAGGGCTGGAGAAAACGATATTGGAAAGATTGTGAAGTAGACAAAGTTTTCTTCAATGTTACTTTTATTTCCTTATTTAAAGTGCCCTTTCCCACCTATGGGACTCTCCACCCCTTCAAGATATTCTCTGGGGGCGGCTAGGTGGCGCAGTGAATAGAGCGCCGGCCCTGGAATCAGAAGGACCTGAGTTCGGAGCCGGCCTCCGACACTTAATCCGCACAAAACAAAAACCTAGCCGTGTAACCTTGGGCAAGTTACTTAACCCCAATTGCCCTGAAGGGGCGGCTAGGTGGCGCAGTGAGTAAGAGTGCCGGCCTCGGAGTTGGGATGACCCGAGATCAGATCCGGCCTCAGAAAATGAGCACCCACGCATAAATAATGACTAGCCGTGTAACCTTGAGCAAGTTACTTAACCCCAATTGCTTAAAAAAAAAAAAATAAAAAAAATAAAAAAAAAGATATTCTCTGGCTTTCCCAGGCTCCCTCCCTTTGTAATATCTCTTCCATGGTTTGCCATACTTAGACAGCAACCTATTCTCTGATATTTTTTTCCTAACTTGATCCACTGCATAAAAGTAAAAAAATCCTTTTGTTTTGTTTCATCTTCCCAGGACCCTTTTCCCCAATAGTTCACTGGTTAATAGTATTAATGAGGTAACCATAGAATCTGAAATCTTAGATCTGGAGGAATGTTCAAAAAATTATCTTCAGACTGGTAGAAAAACATTCCACTCTCTTTCTCAAGGACCAGGATATATTTCTTGGGAGCCAAATAGTCTCAAAAAGGAAAAAATTCCTAAAACCCTTCCCTCAACATATGGTTTCTCATTGGATGCTGTGAAAGAGAGAACCACTGAGATTCTTCAGACATAAATGGAGCAAAGACACAGCAGCTGAATCTGACTTTTTGAATATGCTGACCACTCCATCTGTACAAACAAAAACCACAAACGCCCCTTCCTCTTAACTATGTGGTTAGCCTACTGGAGCCAGTTAAAGAATGTTCGTGCATGCCCTACTCTGTCCAAGGAACTTCCTTTCCACAGAGTCAAGATTCTTTCAGGAGTAACTCTCTAGTGTCTTCCACTTGAAGAGATTGTATTAGCTGAGCAAGTTAATGGAGATTGCATATGTGCCAGACCCTTATTTCATTGGAATGGGATTATATTGGTTCTATGTGGCTCTAAAGAGAAGAACTAGGATCAATGTGTTAGGAGGAGGTAAAATTTTTGCCTTAGAATTGAAAGAACTTTCTAACAATTGAGAAGTTAATAAAGAAAAATGTTCAACTCAGTGAGGAAGTGAAATCCAGTCCCTAAACTAGTTCAAACAGTGACTGCAGTGACCATTTGGCAGGGATGTTTTTGGGAGATTCATGTTTCAGAAAGATTGTGTTTCTGGGGACCAGAATTGTTGACTTTAATTTCCTTCTAATTATTATTGCTGTCCTACTTGCTGGGTAAAAGCAGAGCGGTAGCCTGATTTCTAAAATTTCCTTAAGGAGCATTATGCTGGATGGTTGGGGTAAGGGCTGAGAGTAAGGAAATTTTTTAATTAAATCCATTGCATTTTTCCCTAGTTCTATCAAATATCCAAATGGATTTGTGAAGTCGTAGGTTTTGTAGCTCTCTCCAACAGGGCAGATTAAAAACTCCCCATGCTTGCCAGTCTTGAATAACTCTCGTCCATGTTCTCCTGAAAACTTGCCAAGGAGAGGCTCCCAAAACATGTTGGAGGGCTTTCACCTCTTTTCCCAATATTGCCAATTTACAAGTGGAGCACCCTTGTTGTGAGATGGATTGCTTTTACATTTGTCTCCCCCATCATGTTCCTCTCTCTATTGGCTTCTTTGTGGTACTTATCTTTGGGTTTTTGGAGGCAACCCCAATC
Source organism: Gymnobelideus leadbeateri (assembly GCA_011680675.1). Classification (NCBI taxonomy): domain Eukaryota; kingdom Metazoa; phylum Chordata; class Mammalia; order Diprotodontia; family Petauridae; genus Gymnobelideus; species Gymnobelideus leadbeateri. Next base: position 564,049 of record WOXC01008879.1, on the reverse strand, counting down.
CAACCTCTGACATGTTATTATTGAAAATATGGGCCTTTTCTTTCATGAGAAGCTTGAGGTGGGCAAAAGAACTTTGTAACCATTAAGTTCATTCCTCTCCTTTTAAACTCTGGACCCAACTCATTGTCCACTTGTATAATCTGTCTTATATGTGTGTGTGTGTGTGTGTGTGTGTGTGATTGTGTGTGTGTATGTATGCATGTATAAGATTTCCATCCAAATGCATATTGAAACCTGGTCTTTCCTCTGTGGAGAGATGCACCAAATTCCTTTGCAGCATTATGTAACTCTTCCAAGAGGCTCTGCAATGTTTTGGACTTGATGTTTAGCATAATGTCATCTACAAATGGGTGCATCTGGGGAGACTTCACCATCCAGAGGGAATACTTCATTGATCTGGGATCTTCCTTTGATCTCTTCCATCACAGTGGAGAATACCTTTGGCAAGCATATATACTAGTTTTATGCCTCAACTTCCATTTATAATTAGAAGATCATTGAATAGGGTTTCTTTTATTACTATTACACGATTCAAAGAATCTTGGATCTAATAAAAAGAAATGAGGATGCTTTTAAAACATATCTTTGTGATCATGGTAGATATGATCAAATCATTTAACCTCTTTGAGCATCAATTTCCTCATTGGTAAACTGGGATGATAATAGCACCTATCTCATGGATCTGTTGTGAATATCAAATGAAATAATTTATTTAAAGTGCATTGCAAATCTTAAAGTGCTATGCAAATGTCAGCTGTTATTGTTCGATGACTGTTTTCAAATCTTTTTAAGTATCACTAAAGCCTTGAAAGATTGAAGTTGGGACAATTGGCAGGTGTGAAATGGGAGGAATCTGCAAAAGAAATTGAATTTCTTCCATAATAATTCTCCACAATAGCTGTGTAAACTCTCCGTGGCTAAATAAATATACTTAAATACAAAGATTTTACAATTTCATTCAAACACTGATGATAACAACTACTTGTTTTAGCTTCTGGACTCTTTACAAACAGCCAATACATTTGCACTTGTAATTTCCCTAAGAGACTCTGCAGTATGCTTTCTTGGCCCCCCACCCCCACAAAAAATTAAAAGCATGAGAATCTTGAGGGTTTTTTAAATGCTAAGTATAACCTTAATAAACTGCTTTCACTCCATCTTCCTAAGGGTCCTCTGCTCTGGACTCATGAACACAATTGAACCAGATTCCATCTTGGAGATCTTGGTCTTTAATGGGGGGTGGGGAGCATCTAACCTTTTTTTCTCACTCTTTGGTTCATTAGTCCCCACCCCAGAATCTTGGGGATGATATACTTAAATCTTAGGTTTAGGTTTATATTTAGTGTTTCCTCAAAAGAGAGAGTTAAAGAGGTGCCCACTGTAGTCAAATATGGGATAGTTATTTATTTCCTACATACAAAAATAATGCCAAACACACAACACTCATATGTATATATTCGACAAAAACATACTTAAAACAAGATCCAATAATTTAACTCCCAAGTACTGTTATAATCTGACATGCCCAGTAGGAAATTAGTTCCAAGAAAACAGTAGAGCTTTGAAAGCTACAAGTTGAATTTGTTGAAAACTTAAAAGAAGTAAGCAATACATAATAGGGATTTGTAGTTACATGTGTAATCCTCTTTTGTTGTACCTTGTATGTGGAAATGCTTGTTTTGTTAAGTTTTTATTGAATTAAGAATAATGATAGTGATGATGATGGCAATGATGATAAGAATAGGAGTAAGTTCTGAGACCTAACTTTCTGCCCAAACTCTGACTTCTTGATCTTGCTAAATTTCAGTGGACTCTAGTCAAGTGACCTTAGCTTAATGGAATTGGATCTCTGCAGAAACAAGTATGTTTAGATAGGATATGGAGCTAGCTTTACTTAATATAGAATTAGTAAGCCAATAGACATAAGAAAATAATGAATGATAAAACAATGACTAGGTGGGTACTGCTGAGGTCAGAGTTAGGAGAGCTGGTTCAGATTTGAAAGAATTCACTTAGACCTTCTCTTTAGCCAATCGGAGCTTTATTGGCACTAAAGCATATGGGCCTGAGATCTAGCAAGGAGCTAAACAAAGGCATTGCTATAGGAAAAGGACCAGACAGATACACAGGAAGCTATACAACCTGTAGGATGATGATGTAATTTTAGGGTTTCTAATAGGGATTGGAGATTTAGGGAGAGGATGAAGAAGATGGATGATACCAGATAAGGGAGACAGGGAAATCTTATGACCCAGGATGGGGGTAGACAAGGAATTCCATGGTCCAGGACAAGGGGGAAGTTTTATGGCATTTCAAGATAAGGGAAGAGACTTCAGAGTGCCTTTAGGTTAGAGAATAAACTAGGGACTTCACAAAGTACTTAATATTATTTTTAACCCTTAGGGCACCTTTGTATCCACATTAGTACTACTGTTGCCCACAACTATGCTCTACCTAGGAAGTCCCCAGGCACAATCATTCTAACCTGGTGGTTCTTTGCATGGGTGAAGGACTTCAAACCACACAATTTCTACTGAAAGTTTGACTCATGTATCCAGCAAGGCAAGCAAATAGATAAATAGGCAATCCTAACCTCAGGATTTTGGCTCAGTTCAAAGCATGGAGAATGATGATGCAAGCTGGATCTCATGAGCACTGGTGCTGTCCCCAGACTCAGCTATCTGGTCACTGGCTGCTGGCCTTGGATAACCTCTCACGCAGTAGCTCAGTTAGACATGGCAGCCAGCTCCAGAAACAAGCCATACTGCCATCACCCCCCCTAACAGCGCCCCCTAAATTTTGACCTCAAATAAGCAGCGCTGTTGTTTACATATAGCTATGTCTGTCACTTCCTTCCTTTTTCCTAGCCCCAACCTTGCTCTTCTCAGCAGGGAAGATTGGAGCTATAGAATAACAGCCATTACAAAAATTAACATGTCTATATATTTGGATTAGAACCCATATTTCTTTTTTTTTTTTTAAAGCAATTGGGGTTAAGTAACTTGCTCAAGGTTACACGGCTAGTCATTATTTATGTGTGGGTGCTCATTTTCTGAGGCCGGATCTGATCTCGGGTCATCCCAACTCCAAGGCCGGCGCTCTTACTCACTGCGCCACCTAGCCGCCCCTTTTAGGGCAATTGGGGTTAAGTAACTTGCCCAAGGTTACAAGGCTAGGTTTTTGTTTGTGTGGGTTAAGTGTCTGAGGCCGGATCCGAACTCAGGTCCTTCTGACTCCAGGGCATGCACTCTATTCACTGCGCCACCTAGCCACCCCTAGAACCCATATTTCTGATGCCAAAGGAAATATTTTTTCCACTTAAATTTTTCTCAGGTAATGACATCATTTTTTTCTTCCTTCAGATAGAGAAGCTACACAAGCAAAATGAGTTGGAGGATATGGAGGAATAAAAATGTGGTTATGTTTTGAATTATCTATAAGCCAATGGATAAATGACCTCATTATTAGGATGCCTTAGTTAGTCTAGGAATTCTGTTTTCTACCACCACAATCCTGTTCCGATTCTTCCCTTACCCCCACCCCAGGATGTGAAGATAAGGTCATAACAGTGGAGCATATGCTCTAGTGTGGCTGTGCAGTTTTTTCAGTCATATCTGACTGTTTTGTGACCTCATTTGGGGATTTCTTGGCAAAGATACTGGAGTGGTTTGCCATTTCCTTCTCTAGTTCATTTTACAGATGAAAAAAAAATGAGGTAAATAGGGCTAAGTAACTTGTTTAAGTTCACACAGCTACTAAGTGTCTGAGGCTGGATTTGAACTCAGGAAAGATGAGTCTTCCTGATTCCAGGCCCAGCACTCTATCCATTACATCACTTAGCTACCCACATACTCTAGCAGGTCCTACCAAACTGGAAAGGCTTTGAACTGAGACCAATGACATGGACGAGTTGCATATATGTTTCCAAAGCCAGACCTAAATTTGAAAGACAATCATTACCATGTGGACTGCAGGGAGATGATTGTTTGGCTCCATCAATTTCCCCAAGGAGCATCAGTTAAGTTAAGAGGTTGAATTCTACATCAGTGGAGAGAGGATCCATCCTTATATGCCTAGCAGTTTGGGGGATATGTAATATTTGACTGAAGAAGAGAAGTATTCTCTCTTTCTGAGACCCCTCCCCCACCTGTGTGGGTGATAACCACTCTATTCCTGACTCTTCCCCCCCCTGGAAGGACTTTCTTTCTAGCCATAATCTTTGGTGAGGCAAGAGGAGGGAAGGGAAGAGAGGGAAGAGGGCTGAGAAGGAATCAGGACTGGAGGGAAGATCTGGTACACTTGAAAATTTCAAAAGCTCTCCAGAGAGCCGTGAGAAGAGAACTGGAAAGAAGCCACAGTGGTGATGTCAGTAAAGCATCAGTATTTTGCACACGATAAGCACAAATCTCACATTCCTGGTTACATCTGTAGCCATAAATGCAGTTTCCCATCAATTCTGGGGTCCTTTTCTGACCTTCTGCTCAAAGCCATAGTTAAAGCTTTTGTGATTTAGAGTGGCACAAATTGGGTGGCACCGATTATTTCCTAATGCCAAATTTGGGGTCATACTACTGCATTTTATCGTTATATCTGCAGCATTGTCTCAACAGTAAGATGTCACTCAGCGACTGATACCTGCGTCCTTTTCTAGCACTGCCTTGCTTCTTGGCTTATATCACTTCTTATTAGCCATCTGCTCTCTTGACTAACTATTCAGACAACTGGGGCAAAGATGGTTAATTTAATGAGACAAGTTTTATGGATGCTGCTGGTGAGCAGTCTGATGGAAGTTCCAAACGTTTAGCTATATGGCCATTTGCTTATAATTCTCCTTGAATGTTACAGAAAAACTTTACTCCTTTAGATGGTCATAAGTAACTTCAGTGTTACACAGATTTCAGGACGGGGCATCAACACCCATGTTCGCCTTACCTGATCAGTAATGCATGCTGAATTCAGAGTTGACTAGTGCTGCCCCCCACTATAACAGGCTACATCTTAGGTTGACACTCATCACAATATGGGCCAGTGGCTTAATGTCATCTGAGGCTTAAAACTTCCTTCCAAACGCAGTCTTTGACTTTTTCAGTTCCCACGCACTTCAGAGCCAGGAATTCAAGCTTGTGGATGGTATAATAGGTCTCATTATAACTCTTGCTGGCAAACATAACTGGTTTCTTGTATCCACCACTCTCTTGGTATAGAACTGCCCACTAGCATCCACTGTTTGGAGAAATACCATCTTCTGGGGGCTGAATATGTTCCAAACCCACATTATATTCAGTTATATATTTTTTTGTTCTTTTTGACAGTACTTCCCTCCAAGATAGGATGTCCTTAGCAGTGGTAGTAACATGAGAAAGTATATAATGGTAGATGGGCCAATGAGGATCCAGCCTTTAGAAAAGGTTTGAATTTGCCCTTCCTGGTGGGATATACAGAATGTAGCAGATACTCATTGCCTGGTTCCAATCCCTGGAACTTTGCAGTGCCAGACTCTGCCCATGAATAATTAAAGAATTGATACCGTTTGGTAACAAAAAGCTTTCTAATTGACTTTAGAGCCGAAAGGATTGATGATTCAGGAGAGGCTTGGACTCTCCTGAACGTGCATATAAAAAGTGAATGAATATTCTGAGAAGGAAATGCCCAGGCAGCTGCAGTTGGTGGCAGTCTGCTGGAGTGGTAATGAATGATGACAAAGGAAGCACCTGGTGATGGCAATGGAAAGACACTCTCCTAAGGACAATGGCAGCTTCCAGGATTATGACCCCTTGTGACAGAGTTAATTATTGACTATGAATTCTAAAATGGTACTGATCCTTGGAGCCCAGCAGAGATCTATGTCTCAGAGGAGACTCATGAGGATTCCCCAAAGGGAGAAAAGTGTTTACAGGGACAGGAGTCTCTTGGTGGCATGAGTTCCTGTTGTCAGCACTTTACTTCCATTGTACTTCTAAGTTTGAGTTCTGTTTCCCCGGGACCTTATATGTATTCAAAAGGAGACTACACTCCCAGATTGGGGAGGTATGTTTTGGAACTACTGTTCTTGCTATAGTTTCTCAGTAAAAGCTCTTTTTAAAGAATTTAATAGAGCTCTACCCATTGATTAATATTGGGGTGCACACTGGATGAAACTTTATGAGCAACAGTATTAGAAGTTACAATTCCTTAGGGATGGTTATCCCTAGAACCCTGAAGGAAGTAGTGATGTTCTTCTCTATGGAAACCTAACTTTCCAGTGCAGTGAGTTTAATGAGCACAGAGAGGGCACTACATATTTTCTTAAAATCTTTTGTTTTTCCATCACCTATATTTTCCAATATAGAATGTCTGAAAACTTATAACTACACCAAGAGTTTTGGGACAATCTACTTCGCTCTCTCTTTTCAAAGAAGTATCTCTTTTTTTTTTTTTTTTTAAATTAATTAATTTATTAGTTTAGTTTCAGTTGACAAGATTCAATTCCATAGTTCCTTGATTTTCAAATTTCCTTTACTTCCCTCCCCCCTCCCCTCTTGACATCATATAGTACAGTATAGGGTCTGCAAATGCATTCATATTAAACATTATTCCAATTACAAAGGCATATTGTACTAGGTGGGATGAAAGATGGTAAGGAAGAAGTACAACCAAACAATGAGAAGAACAAGATCATTTAGTTTGCTTCCATCAGGATTCAGGCTCAGTTCTTTCTAGTTATATCTCTGGATGGCACATTTCTCACTTTCTTGAGTCATTCGGGATTAACTTATATCACTGCATTGCTGAAAAGAGTCCAGTCTGTCATAGTTGGTCGTCACAGATATGGTATGTCTGTGATTGTATACAAATTTCTTCTGATTCTACTCTTCTCGCTCAGCATCAGTTTGTATAAGTCTCTCCAGGTAATTATGAAATCCGTCACCTCCTCGTTTCTTATAGCACAATAAAATTCCATTACATTCATATACCACAACTTGTTTAGCCATTCCCCAATTGATGGGCACTCCTTTAGTTTCCAATTCTTTGCAACCACAAAAAGGGCTGCTAAAAATATTTTTGTACATATGGTTCTTCCTCCCACTACTATGATCTCTTTGGGATATAAACCTAGGAGTGGTATGGCTGGGTCAAAGGGTATGAAATTATTTATAATCCTTTGGGCATAATTCCAGATTGCTCTCCAGAATGGTTGGATAAGTTCACAACTCCACCAGCAATGTATTAGTGTTCCAATTTGTCCACATCCTCTCCAGCATTTGTCACTTTCTTGTTTTGTCATCTTAGCCAATCTGACTGGAGGGATGTGGTATCTCAGAGTTGTTTTGATTTGCATTTCTCTAATTAATAGTGATTTAGAGCATTTCTTCATATGCTTATAGATATCTTTAATTTCTTTCTCTGAAAACTTCCTGTTCATATCCTTTGACCACTTATCAATTGGGGAATGACTTGTATTCATATAGATTTGGCTCAATTCTCTATAAATTTTAGAAATGAGTCCTTTATCAGAGACACAGGTTGTAAAAATTCTTTCCCAATTTCCCACCTCCCTCTTGATCTTGGTTACATTGGCTTTGTTTGTACAGAAGCTTTTCAATTTAATGTAATCAAATTATCCATTTTGCATTTTATAATGCTCTCTAATTCTTGTTTGGTCCTAAAATCTTCCCCTCTCCACAAGTCTGTCAGGTAAACTATTCCTTGCTTTCCCAAATTGCTTACAGTATCATCCTTTACACCTAGATCATGCACCCATTTGGACTTGATTTTGGTATATGGTGTTAGATAATGGTCTATGCCCAGTTTCTGCCATACTGTATTCCAGTTTTCCCAGCAGTTTTTGTCAAATAGTGCATTCTTATCCCAAAAACTGGGGTCTTTGGGTTTATCGAACAATAGATTGCTATATTCATTAACTGCTGGGTCTCCTGCACCTAATCTATTCCATTGATCCACTACTCTACACCTCTGCCAGTACCAAGCAGTTTTGATGACTGCTGCTGTATAATACAGATGAAGATCTGGCATAGCTAGTCCACCTTCCCTAGCATTTCTTTTCATTAATTCCCTTGATATTCTAGACCTTTTGTTTTTCAAATAAATTTTGTTATTATTTTGTCTAACTCTACAAAGTAGTTTTTTGGTAAATTGATTGGAATGGCACTAAATATATAATTTAGTTTGGGTAAAATTGTCATTTTTATTATATTAGCTCGACCCAGCCACGAGCAATTGATATTTTTCCAACTATTTAGATCTGATTTTATTTCTGTGAGAAGTGTTTTGTAGTTGTGATCATATAGATTCTGGGTTTGTTTTGGCAAGTAGATTCCCAAATATTTTATAATGTCTACAGTGACTTTAAATGGGATTTCTCTTTCTATCTCTTGCTGTTGAGTTTTATTAGAGATGTACAGGAATGCTGAGGATTTATGTGGGTTTATTTTATATCCTGCAACTTTGCCAAATTTATTTATTGTCTCAAGTAATTTTTACTTGATTCTCTAGGATTCTCTAAGTATATCATCATATCATCTGCAAAGAGTGACAGCTTGGTCACTTCTTTGCCTAATTTGATTCCTTTGATTTCTTTTTCTTCTCTAATTGCTACTGCTAACGTTTCTAGTACCAGATTGAATAAGAGGGGTGATAGTGGACACCCTTGTTTCACTCCTGATCTTATTGGAAAGGCTTCTAGTTTATCCCCATTGCATATAATACTTGCTGATGGTTTTAAATAGATGCTATCAACTATTTTAAGGAAGGCTCCATTTATTCCTATACTTTCTAGTGTTTTTAATAGGAATGGATGTTGTACTTTGTCAAAAGCCTTTTCTGCATCTATTGAGATGATCATGTGGTTTTTGCTAGTTTTATTGTTGATATGCTCAATTATATTGATGGTTTTCCTAATATTAAACCATCCTTGCATTCCTGGAATGAATCCTACCTGATCAGGGTGTATTATTTTTGTGATAAGTTGTTGGAGTCTTTTGGCTAATATTTTATTTAGAATTTTTGCGTCTAAATTCATGAGGGAGATTGGTCTATAATTTTCTTTCTCTGTTTTATCTCTTCCTGATTTAGGAATCAGTACCATATTTGTGTCATAGAAAGAGTTTGGTAGGACTCCTTCTTCACTAATTTTCCCAAATAGTTTGTAGAGTATTGGAATCAATTGTTCTTTAAATGTTTGATAGAATTCACTAGTGAACCCATCTGGCCCTGGAGATTTTTTCCTAGGGAGTTCATTGATGGCTTGTTTGATTTCTTTTTCTGAGATGGGGTTATTTAGGTAATTCACTTCCTCTTCAGTTAATCTGGGCAATTTGTGATTTTGTAAATATTCATCCATTTCACTAAGATTGTCATATTTATGTGCATACAATTGGGAAAAATAATTCCTCATTATTTTTTTATTTCCTCTTCATTGGAGGTAGATTCACCCTTTTTATTTTTGATACTCATAATTTGGTTTTTTTCTTTCTTTTTTTTATCATATTGACTAAGGGTCTATCAATTTTGTTGATTTTTTCATAAAACCAGCTCTTGGTTTTATTTATTAATTCAATGGTTTTCTTAATTTCAATTTTATTAATCTCACCTTTGGTTTTCAGTATTTCTAATTTAGTACTAAATTGGGGATTTTCAATTTGTTCTTTTTCTAGCTTTTTCAATTGCATGTCCAATTCACTGACCTCCCTTCTCTCTGCTTTAATTAAGTATGCACTCAGGGATATAAAACTTCCCCTGAGAACTGCCTTTAGTGATCCCACAAATTTTGGTATGATGTTTCATTATTATCATTCTCTTGAATGAAATTATTGATTGTTTCTATAATTTCTTCTTTGACCCACCAATTTTTTAGGATTAAATTGTTTAGTTTCCAATTAGTTTTTAGTCTATCTTTCCATGGCCCTTTATTGCATATAATTTTTATTGCATCATGATCTGAGAATGATGCGCTTACTATTTCTGCCTTTCTGCACTGGATTGTGAGGTTTTTATGCCCTAGTACATGGTCTATTTTTGAGTATGTACCATGCACTGCTGAGAAGAAAGTAAATTCCTTTTTATCCCCATTCAGTTTTCTCCAGAGATCCATCATATCTAGTCTCTCTAAGATTCTATTCACCTCCTTAACTTCTTTCTTGTTTATTTTGAGGTTAGATTTATTGAGTTCAGAGAGGGGGAGATTAAGGTCCCCCACTAGTATAGTTTTGCTATCTATTTCTTCCTCTAATTCCTTTAACTTCTCCTCTAGGAATTTGGATGCTATACCACTTGGTGCATATATATTAAGTAGTGATATTGCTTCATTCTCAATGGTGCCTTTTAGTAGGATATAGTTTCCTTCCTTATCTCTTTTAATTAGATCTATTTTTGCTTTTGCTTTATCTGAGATAAGTATTGCTACCCCTGCTTTTTTTACTTTAGCTGAGGCATAATAAATTTTACTCCAACCTTTTACCTTTACCCTGTGGGTATCCCTTTGTTTCAAATGTGTTTCTTGAAGACAGCATATTGTAGGATTATGGTTTTTAATCCATTCTGCTATCCGCCTCTGTTTTATGGGAGAGTTCATCCCATTCACATTCACAGTAATGATGACTATCTGTCTCTTCCCTTCCATCCTATTCCCTCCCCTGTTTATGTTTTTGTTTCTTCCTTCTCCCTTCCCCTCCTTGAAGTTTTCCCTTTTGACCGCCCCCTCCCTCAGTGTTCCCACCCAGTGACCCCCCTTCTTAACCTACCCTCTCCCCTTACTACTATTTCCCTCCCTTATAATCCCTCCCTTTAGTCTCCTCCTTTTCACCCCCCCCTTACCCTCCCACTATCTATAGGACACAACAAATTTTTATACTTATCAGAGTAAATTACTCCCCGTTTGATTCCAAACCAATGAGAGTAAATTTCAAACAATGCTCCTCTCCCTCCCTCCAATTCCTCTATTTAATGAATTTATGTGTCTATTCACGTTAGATTCTTAAACTTCACTGATTAATTTGATCCTTCTTTGAACCAGAACCAGTGAGAATAGTGTTTAAATGATGTTCCTCTCCCTCTTACTTTCCCTTCTTCTATAGTGTGTTTTGATGCCTCTTCAGATGGCATATTTTACCTTTTCCTAGCTCATCCTTTCCTTTTTCCCATTACAGTACCATTGATCCCCTTAATAGTCTTTTTTTTTTTTAGACTCCATGTTAGTGCATTCATACCCACACCCTCTAAGTATAACCCTTTTGCAGGTCATGATAATCATAGAGATTTCAAATATTGACAGTTATCAGCTCCACATATAGGGATGTGAACATTTTGCTCTTGTTGCATCCCAAGTAATGAGCTTGTGTTTGTGGGTGTGGGTATGTGCACTTCTGCATGTGTGAGTCTATGTTACCCTTGTTTACCTTTTTATGTTCTTCTGGAGTCTTGTAATTGGAGATCAAATTTTCCATTGAGCTCTGGCTTTTTCATTAGGAAAGTCTGGAAGTCCCTTACTTCATTAAACGTCCATCTCCTTGCCTGAAAGATTATGCTCAGTTTTGCCGGGTAGTTAATCCTTGGTTGTAGTCCTAGCTCTCTTGCCCTACGAAATATCAAATTCCAGTCCCTCCGCTCTTTTAATGTAGAAGCTGCTAGGTCCTGTGTGATCCTAACTGTAGTTCCTCGATATTTGAATTGTTTCTTTTTGGCTGCTTGTAGAATTTTTTCTTTAATCTTATAATTCTGGAATTTGGCTACTATATTTCTTGGAGTTTTCAGTTTGGGATCTCTTTCAGGAGGAGTCCGGTGAATTCTATCAATAGCTATTTTATCTTCTGATTCCAGGACCTCAGGACAGTTTTCTTTGACAATCTCTTGGAGGATGTTGTCTAGGCTGCTTTTCTCATCATGGCTTTCTGGTAGACCAATAATTCTTAGGTTGTCTCTCCTGGATCTGTTCTCTAGGTCAGTTATTTTTCCAGTGAGATATTTTACATTTTCTTGCAATTTTTCGATCATCTTGTTTTTTTCGATTGACTCCTGCTGCATCATAGAGTTCTGAGTTTCAGTTTGGTTGTATCTAATTTTTAGTGAATTATGGTCTTCAGTAAGTTTTTGAAGTTCCTTTTTTAGGGAGGTATTTTCTTTTTCCAAGTTGGTCATTGCCTCCCTGATTTGGTCTTTAAAATTTTTCTTAAGCTCCTCCAGGAATGCTATTTGGGCTTGAGACCAGATCATGTTTCCTTCTGTGGTCTCTGGTGTGGGCAGAGAGTCTATATTGTCCTGTGTGTTTTGTTGTTCTTGCCCTGCATAGTATGCTCGAATAGACTTTCTTGCCTTCCCCTTCTCCTTTTCAGCTTCCTTCCTTCCCATTGTGACTTCCTGTTTCTTAGTGTCTCAGGCTATGAGTTTGGGGCCTGATCCTTGACTTTGAATACCTCTGGGTGGCTAGTTTTTGGCTAAGTCAGGGAAGTCAGTGAGGAATGTAGATGTGTAGGTGGGGTTGAGTCTGACCACTTCAGATTTCTGCCTCTATACCCCTGGGCTATAAGTAGGCTTTTGTTGGTGAGGTGAGGTGGGGCTAGTTGGGTCCCCTCCCTCTCTTCTCTTCAGATTCCTGGCTGTCTCAGTTACACCCTTTCTTGGAGATTCTCAAGCCTGAGGCTATTTCCATTAACTTGGGATTTCAGTCTGGGTGGGAGACTTATCTTTGGGTTTTCTGCTTCATGAAGGAGGGATGGGAGGATCGGAGCAGCTAGAATTTACTTTGCCATTCCAGCCCCTGTATCATACAGGCAGGCAGTTTCTAAATTTCCAGGCTGGGGGCTGAATGCAGCCTGAGAAGCCACTCTCTCCACTGGGGGCCCGACTCTCCTACCTGGCTCCAATGATCCGTTCCCTCTGCGAGATGACTGCGATTCGTCCTTGGTAAGTCTGCAGGCTGGGGCTTTTTCTCTCTCTGGTGTAGTCTGCTTGCCTGCTCTTAGGTCTGAGCTGTGCAGACCCCACGCGCTCTGCGCTCGACCTGTGCGGGCACTCTGGGCAACCTCCTGTGCTGGATTCTGCCACACTCTGTCTTCCACTGGGCTTCGTCACTCCGGAATCTGCTCAGATTTACCCTTTTGGACTTAGTGACAGAGGAGCTCAGCGAGGTTACTGCTTCCTTTCCGCCATCTTGGCTCCGCCCCCCCAGAAGTATCTCTTTTAACAAAGAATAAAAAAGAGGGGAAATGTAGTTCATTAAAGCTAATTCATATGATTTAAAAATATATAATTTGTACATAAGAGATTTGTAGTTTAATATGCAGCCCTCCATTCTTTCTATATTGAAATTTTCATATTTGTCAACTAGAGAATAAAAAATGAAAATTAAAAAGCAAATTAATGTGACAGGCTAGGTAGTCAAGGCAAGATATAGAAATATACAAAGCTAAAATTAGGGAAATGAACTTATAGAAAAGGAATGAATCAAGGCACTTAGAAATCATTCTGAGGATAAAGTGTAGATTTAGAATTAGAGTGGATAAAGTGGGAGAATAGGTGATTTTTCATGGAAATTATATTTCATACATTCTGGTCATGGAGAAGGTATAATTTTGTGAAACGTAGAGTTGTGATATAGTCTAAGCTGGGACCCTGTGACTGAAATGTAACTGAAATGAAGTGGAGGAGCTCATCAGAAGGTTCCAGAATTTCATGGTTTGGTTTCCAGAAGGGTCATCAATATTTGTTGCTGTTGCTGTTCAGAAGCTTAGATTGTATAGTTCTATAAAGATGAAAGACCATTCAGGGCTCATGGTAGAGTAATGAGCTAGAAGCGGATGAAGGGAGTTAAAAACCTTCCTTCCAGATCTGAGAGTTGGAGGAATAGAATAAGGAGTGGTCTTAGTGTTTGTTGTTTAGTCATTTCAGTCATGTCCAACTTTTTGTGACTCCATTTGGGGTTTCTTCGCAAAGATGTTGGAGTGGTTTGTCATTTCCTTCTCCAGCTTCCTTTACACATGAGGAAACAGAGGCAATGATAGCAATTTTCAGTCATTCTGCTTCTTTGTGACCCCTTTGGAGGTTTTCTTGGCAAAGATATTTGCCATTTGTCATTTCCTTCTCCAACTCATTTACAGTTGAGGAAACTGAGGCAAGCAAAGTCAAGTGACTTACCCAGAGTCACACAGCTAGTATGTGTCAGAGTTCAGATTTGAACTCAGGTCTTTTTGACTCCCAACCTGGTTCTGTTTCCACTGTGACACCTAACTGTCCAGCTTTAGTAGAGAGGGCTCCAAAAACATGTGATGTCCTCAGGGAAGAGTTTAGATTTAAGTTAAAGCAAGAATGTCAAAAGAATGTTGGTTGAAAAGTACAATGTAGCACAGATATATCCATATGTGTTGACTATGTGCAGCTTGTAGTTGGAATGGAAAGACCTTCAAAGATCAAGTGTTTGCAATGCCTCCATTGCTACAGATTACAATTCCTTTAAGACTTACTAAACAATATTTAAGTATTTTAAGAATGCCTATGACTAAAAGGTTAATCTTGCTGTAACCAACTTGGAAGTGAGCTTCTCAACATTTCTTAGGCAAGTGTTCAAACAACAGATAAACAGTCTGGGTCTGTATTCAGAGCCTTTTCAACTTTGTATTGTGTTCTGCTGGTAGAGCCTTTGAGTACTTCAGGTCACCTCTGGCCTATGACAAAACACTGGAAGGGGACTTCACTGGGACTTCTGATAGGTTAAAAAATATATTAAGGTAGGACAAAAACACAGACACTGAACCATCTTCTTTTGCTATGTTTTGATGAATTGTCATTCTGGTGGAATGATTAATTCTGTGTATGTATGTATGGTAACCAAGTGTCATCTTCAAAGTGTAATGAATCCACAATGAAAACAAAATGGTGCAGCTGGTTAATTACTGCTTTAAAAATATACATCAAGAACACTTCGAGTGACAAATACTTTCTAGGCAAACAAACCAAACAGAAATTAAAAAATCTCTGTGGGATATAAATACGTAATTACACTCACACAGGGAGCATTTTATCAGGTAAACCATCCCACTTTGTTAATTGAAATGCTTCAGCACTAGACTTTTTTTAAATTTCATTTTGTTTTACAAAGGGTCTGAATATCCATGTGCACATAAAAGCAAATGGCTCATTGGTGCTGTTCTGTAACCAGCATATACCATCTGCAAAATGGATTCCAGTGCACTGTGTGTGTTCCAAGTTTCCCAGCTCTTTTTTTGCTTTGCTTCTGTGGGCTAGTTGCAAAACCACCAATGTACCTCTCTGTTTAATACTCATCCAGCCCAGAGTAGCAGGTGGAGTGACTAAAGCCCTAAATCCTATCCCTGACCCAGAAACAATACCCTGTTGAGACCATGAGCATTATAACTCATGTGCCAGCCATTACTACTCTTTTTTTTTTTTAAAGCAATTGGGGTTAAGTAACTTGCCCAAGGTCACACGGCTAGGTTTTTGTTTGTGTGGATTAGGTGTCTGAGGCCGGCTCCGAACTCAGGTCCTTCTGATTCCAGGGCCGGCGCTCTATTCACTGCACCACCTCGCCGCCCCCATTACTAGTCTTGTACTAGCAAATTTCCACCATCTTTGACTCTGTTTATCTATAACTCAATCACTGACCAAATAAGAACAAATTGTCCCCAACTCCCACCTTTCTTTTTCTCATTCTCATCTTTTTCAACCCTACTCCACCCATCTATACCTCTCCAATACTGCCCACTTTTTCTTCTCTGCCCTCTGTCATTCTAGCTCCATAGTGAATAAACTTCCGTTAATCAGCACTGGTTATAGCTTTGGTTGATTGGTTGGTATTTGTCCTTCATCCTCGAAAAAGATCAAAATGATATCACTATGCTAGAGTCAAGTTTCAGTGTGTCTGACTGTGGCTGATCAGACCAATATGAGCTTGGAATGTTCTACCACAGGTTGGGCACAAACAGCCCATGTGAACTATTATAGCTTTGTTCACACACTGGAACCAGAGGGGCAATTGGAACATTCCTTGCCCCCCACTCCAACTCCAAACTCTACCTTTGCCATCATCACTCTGCTTTTGAAACTCACCGCATCAAAATTTTTCCAGTGATATTCAAATCATAGTGACTATTGTTTGCCAACTCTTTAGATTATTCACCCTCTTTTCTCTAAGAGTTAAGCATATGGATCACTATCTTCCTCACTTTCCCAATTCCTTCCTTTAAACACAGGGACTTGAATACTCATGATGATATCCTCACAAACTTCCTAACCTCCCACTTCTTCAATTTCCTTAAATCCTGTGATTTTCTTCATTCCACCTACACCATGCACAGGGATGACCATATCATAGATCTCATTATTACCCACAAGTCCTCCATGTCCTTATTCAAAACCTGTCATTTCTCTTACTCTAATATTCTAGTATTCTCACCCCTTCTAAGTCTAATCTATATTTTAAGTTCTACCTTCAATTCCTCCATTCCTCTGCACTTTCTTAGGCCATTCCCCTTGCTAGGACTTCACTTCCCTAAATTCCCAAAACTGATAACATAATCAACCAATCTAGCTTCACACTGTCTTCTATTCTCAAATTCCTCACCCCTTGTTCTATTTTTATTCATCCCTTGCCAAACACCAACCCTGTATTTCTCCCAGAATCTGGCTTCTCTACTCCTACTTACCTGCTGCGGAATGGAGATATATGAAGTTACACAATTATGTTGACTGGGTAAGCAATAAATTCCTATTTTGATTCCCTATCTTACTCTCAACAGAAGCTATTCAAAACCTTATTTTTCTACCTCAAGCTTACCAAAACTTCCCCTGCCACACTTTAAAATCTTACTTTACTGAGAAAACTGACTTGATTTGCCACGAACTCCTTCCCTTCTTTGTCTGAAAACTCCTTAAAATGATCCCATACTCTCTCTTACTTTCTTCCAATCACTGTTAATGAGATGGTCCCTTTTCTTGTCAATTCCAAATTCTCCATGTGTTTTTACCCTCTTTTGTCCCATATTCTCTAGTAGATTTAATCATCTCTCCCTCTCTTTAATCTCCAAATTGTCCCTTTCTACTGGTTTCTTCCCTAGTGTCTTTAACAAGCTTATATTCCCCCATTCTTTAAAATTTGGATGAGACTTTATTGTGCTCCAAAACGATTATTTTGTATCTCTATACCCTTTTTTCTTTAGAAAAAAACGGTTTATTCATCACTTCCAAGCTCTCTCCTCTTGCATCTTAGTCCCTGGCAATCTGGTTTCTGTTCTTATCACAACTGAAGCTGATCCTTCAAAAGTTGTTGGTCGTCCCTTAATTGACAAATTGTGTTTTTCCCCTGAGTCTTCTTCCTCTTTTTCTGAGTCCTTCTTGCTTCTCTCTACATTTGGCATTGCTAGAAGAGGAGTGGGGAAGGGGGTGTGTGGAGTTAAGGGGGCAGAGAGAAGCCAGGAAGTTGCCTGAGATCTCTCCAGATTCCTTCAGAAATGATATTAAATCAAGCATATAAAAGAGTTCTGGAGCAACAGAATCCACAAAAACACAGAGTGAAACAATTTTGTAGCACAAGATATAGGAGGACTTCAGGAAAAGTCTGTCTCATTTGGGCAAAAGGGACTAGAACCCAGCACAGGAGCAGAAGTCTCTTACCCACAGCACAGATCAGCACCCAAGGCCCCATGATTTTGGCTCAGCAGGCCATCTATGAGGACCCCAGTCCCAGCACAGCAGGCAAACTGCCAACCCTGGAACCCAGTGCACAACAGGTGTGACTAAACCAAGCCACCCTAGTGTAGTGGGCAAGCCACTAACCCTGGAGGCCCTGGCACTGAAAGCCAGTGACCAGGCCCTGGACACCCAGTGCAAAGAAGCATAGGAAAGTGCCCCTTTTATCCCAGGACCAGAGTTCAACTTTTTAAGGTGAGCAAAAAACAGAAAAAGAGCTCTGACCACAGAAGGCTACTATGGCAACGTGAAGATCCAAACAAACTCAGAAGAGAAAAACAATGTCAAAACATGAAGCCTCACAGGGGAATATGAACTGGTCTCAAGCCCAAAAAGTTCCCTTGAAGGAGCTCAAAAAGGATTTGAAAGATCAAGAAAGGTAGAAGAAAAATTGGGAAAATAAATAAGAATTATGCAAGAGAATTATGAAAAAAAGAGTCAACAGCTTAGAAAAGAAAGCAGAAAAATTAACTGAAGAAAACAACTCCTTTAAAAGTAGAATTGACCGCTTTCCCTCTCCTGCTGCTCAAGGAGCCGGCCGCCACCATGAATGACACTGTAACCATCAGAACCAGGAAGTTTATGACAAACAGACTTCTTCAGCGCAAACAGATGGTTATAGATGTCCTACATCCTGGAAAGGCCACAGTGCCTAAGACTGAAATTCGAGAAAAACTAGCCAAGATGTACAAGACAACTCCAGAAGTCATTTTTGTCTTTGGATTCAGAACCCATTTTGGTGGTGGCAAAACAACAGGCTTTGGCATGATTTATGATTCCCTTGACTATGCAAAGAAAAATGAACCAAAGCACAGACTTGCAAGGCATGGCCTGTATGAGAAGAAAAAGACTTCAAGAAAGCAGCGAAAGGAACGCAAGAACAGAATGAAGAAAGTCAGGGGTACTGCAAAGGCAAATGTCGGTGCTGGCAAAAAGAAGGATTAAAAGGCACTATGGATTATGTTTATCTGTGAAGATAATTTTTCACTTGGACATGAATAAACTATGTAAAACTTCAAAAAAAAAAAAAAAGTAGAATTGACCAAATGGAAAACAGGTACAAAAAGCTAACTGAAGAAAATAATTCCTTAAAAATTAAAATTGGGCAAATAGAAGCTAATTACTCTATGAGATTTCAAGAATCAATCAAGCAAAATCAAAAGAATGAAAAAAGTGAAAAACATAAAATACATCATTGGACATTGCTGACCACACTCTTCCTCTTGCCCATTCTTTTTTCTTTAGGATTTCATGCCACTATCCTCCACTAGTTCAGCTTCTACCTGCCTAACTGCTTCTTTTAAGTCTTGTTATCTATACCTCGGCTCCTGATTGTAGGTGTTCTCTGAGGCTCTCTCCTGGGCTCTCTTCTCAGTTCCCATTATTTTAATGACTATTTCTGTTCATATGAGCCCTAGATATACATATCCAGCCTCAGTCTCTCCCCTAAATATCAATCCGCCATCACTAACCGCCTGTTAGACACTTACAACTGGATGTCCCAGAGACACCTGAAATTCAATATGTTTGGAAACTCACTCCTTGCCTTTCCTCTGTGCCTGGTACATGCCTCCTCCTTACCACACATCACTTTTATCTGCCCCTTTTCTTTATTTATATGGATACCCTCATCACTTCTCATATAGATTGTTGGAATGGCCTCCTAATTGTTTTTCTTTTGTCCTGGCTCAAGCTACATACTACAATATGTGATTTCCTTCACCTTGGAAATGCACAGGATGTCATCCAGAAGCCTTTAGATCATAGGAAGGGAAAAAATAGAAAGGGGGACCACAAGCAAAGACAGTTCCAGTGCAGGATAACTTCCTGTTTTAATCAGAGATGGGTCTATATGTGCAGCCTATAAAGCCTGTGTCCAAAGGCAGCAAGAATGGAATGCTCCCTTTAACAATCCCTAAGGCAGTTAAAAAACCCAGAGTGATGAGAAAATTCTAGGCCTAGGCAAATCTTTGATACTTTGGGGAAGGACAGCAGCAATTAGTAATTAGCAACAAGCATGGTGCCATAATATTTAGACAGGGACAGCCCAGGCCCAGGGAGGGACTCTGAGGCCTTGAACACTTTGTTCTAAGATGCCAGAGAGGATTCTGATTCATCAATCTAAAGCTCAAAGATCCAGTGACTCAACCCCAGCTGGTATAGATCAGTGGAAGTACCCAGGGGACTCAGGGAGAAATCAGACAAGGCTAAAAGTGAAGCATGACGTAGAACTTGTGCCTGGAACAAAACCCCAATTCAAGAATTAAAGCTGAAAGGATGGGTAAGTTAAGGAAAACACTGATCATTAAGAAAAAATGTGCAAATCTGGAAGTTCATTCCCCATTCCCTAAATAAAGAATAAGTCGCTTCATAAATTCAAGCAGAGACCTAAAAGAAAAAGTGAATTTTTCATGTGACTTCATGAATCTCTAGAAAAAAATGAAGCAAGAGATTTTCAAGAAAGAAACAAAAGCTCTGGAGAAAAGAATTGGAAGACTATGTAAGTAAAAAGAGAAAGTGGTGAGCCTTACTCAGGAAATGGCCTACCTGAAATTAGAAGAGGGTTGAATAACTAGTCAGAAAGAGATCCTGGGGGACACTGGCATTAGCAACAGGCACTATTTGGCATCTCTCTTGCCCATTATCTAATTCCAGGTCACAATGTCAGGGTAGAAAGGAGTGGTTATGAACATAAATGTGCAGGGCCCTCTCTTTGTGAGGAGCAAGTAGCAAGTTCCAGAAACATAGCTGAGAGGAGTGGTAGGGATGGGACTCAGTTGTAATCCTTAGTCCAGCATATTAACCTGCAGAGGAATAAACTAGGGAAATAGACCAAAACCAGGGGAGAAATATAATGAGAATCCAACAATATGATATTCAAAAGAAATATGCTTGAAACAGAAAAATATAGACTGACTTAAAATAAGGAGAGCAATGACAAATCTATTATGTTTCAGCTTGGATTATCTAGGTCCAAGAAGGGTAAATTTAGGTCTCCCACTAGTGTAGTTTTACTATTTTGTCCTGCAACTTTTAACTTTTCCTTCAAGAATTTGAATGCTATGCCTTTTGAGTGTAAATATGCTTAGTATTGATATTAATTCATTGTTTATGGTACCTTTTAGCAAAATGTAGTTTCCTTGGCTATCTCTTTTAATTAGGACTGTATTTTTTGCTCTGAGATTAAGGTTACTACCCTTCCCTTCTTGGACCTAGATAAATCTAACCATAAAACAAACAAGAAAGAAATTAAGGCAGTGAGTTGAATTTTATAGAAGTTAGATATGATAGACCTCTAGAAAATACTGAATGGGAATAGAAAGAAACAGGCCTATTTTTTCAGTTGTATGTGGCATCTTCACAAAAGTTGACCATGTATTAAGACATAAAAACTTTACAAATTAAGAAAAACAGGAATATTAAATGCATCATTTTGTGACCATAATACAATAAAATTACATTCATTAAAGGGCCTTTAAAGCCTAGATTAAAAAATTAATAGGAAACTAAGTAACCTAATCATAAAGAATGAGTATGTTGAAGAACAAATCATAGAAACAATAATTTCATTAAAGATAATGATAATAATGAGATAATATGCCAAAATTTATGGGATTCAGTGAAAAAGGGAAATTTTATTTTTCTAAGCACATCAATAAAAGAAAGATCAATGGTTCAGCATGTGACTATAAACATTGAAAAACAACAAATTAAAAATCCCCCAATTAAATAACAAATAAAAATTCTGAAAATAAAGAAGAAATAAGTAAAATGGAGAGTAAAAAAATGAACTACAATAAAACTGGGAGCTATTTTGAAGGGAAAATAGATTAATGAATGGCTAATTTGATTTAAAAAGAAGAAAACAAAATTACCCGTATTAAAAGTGAAAACAGTGAATTCAAAACCAAAGAAAATGAAATAAAAGAAATTATTAAAAGCTCTTTTGATCAACTATATGCCAATAAAACTGGCAATCTAAATGAAAGGGATGAATATTTATGAAAATATAAACATTGGATTAACAGAAGAAATAGAACACTTAAGTAACTCTGTCTTAGAAAAAGAAAGTGAGCAAGCTATATATGAGTTCCCTAAGAAAAATGTCCAGGACCAAATGTATTTAATCAAACATGTAAAGAACAGTTAAGTTCTTGTTCTTGTTGGGAAGAATATCAGCAATTTCAGATACGCAGATATCACTCTGACGTCTGAAGGCGAATGAGAATTTTAAAAATCTTCTGATGAGGGTGAAAGAGGAGAGTATGAAATCTAGGCTGAAGCTCAGTATAAAAAAAAGCTAAAATCTTGTTAATTGGCCCCATCACCTCATGGCAAAGAGAGGGAGAGGAAGTGGAAGCAGTACCAGATGTTACATTCTTGGGTTTAAAGATCACATTGTAGATGGTGGCTGCAGTCATAAAATCAAAAGACACTTGCTCCTTGGAAGAAAAGCTATGGCAGATCTGAACAGCATACTAAAAAGCAGAAACATCACCTTGCTGACAAGGGTCTGTATAGACAAAGTGGCGTTTTTTCCAGTAATAATGTGTGACTCTGAGAGTTAGACTACATTGAAAGCTGAGCATGAGAGAACCAGCACTTTTGAATTGTGCTGCTAGAGAAGACTTTTGAGAGTCCCTTGGACAGCAAGGAGATCAAATGAGTCAATACTTAAATAAATTAATTCAGACTGTTGGAAGGATAAATATTGAAGCTTAAACGCTTTGGCCACATAATGATAAGATGGAGTTCATTGGAAAAGACCCTCTTTTGGGAAAGATTGAAGGCAAAAGGAAAAGGGGATGGCAGAGTATCAGATGGACAGATAGTGTCATAGAAGCAATGAACATGAGTTTGGATAGACTTTGGAAGTTAGTAAAGGATAGAAAGTCTTGGTATCGTATGGTCCATGGGGTCATGAAGATTGTGATATGACTGAACAACAAAACAACTAATTTCAATGCCACATAAACTGAAAAAAAAATAGGAAGAGTCTTATCAAATTCCTTTTATGATATAAACATGATCTTGATATCTAAATCAGAGCGAGTGAAAATAGAGAAAGAATCCCTAGACCAATTTCCCTCATGAATATTGATGCAAAAATCTTAAATAAAATACTAGTAGGGAAATTACAATGCAACATATCACATAGATCATATACTATGACCAGGCTAGATTCATACTAGGAATGTGGATTTAGTGCAATATTAGGAAAATTATAAGTATAATTTACCATATAGATAATAAAACCACAAAAATCATGTCAAGATTTCTGTATCAAGAAATACCGAAATTTTTATTTTTACAAAATACAACCCCCATTCCTATAAAAATATGAGAATGTCATCTCTAAGGCAAGGGTGGGGAGAGGGAAGAAAAAAAGAAATTTATATGATAACTTTTTTTGTATATTTGGAGGGAATAGCAAGTTGTATGTAAGTAGGTTTGCACTTTTGTGTGAAATCATCTTTTTTTATTGCATTGTATTATGGAAATGCCTGTTTTGTTCTGTGAATTGAAAATAAAAGAAATTTTAAAAAATGAAAAACAAAACAAAAAATAAATGCTAAGGGGAAAGCTTATGACTAAATGAGATAGAGAAGATCATGGTAAATGGATAATTTTGATTACATGAAGTTAAAAAGGTTGGTTTTTTTATACTTTTTTGAAACAAATAAAACCAATACAGCCAAAATTAGAAGGAAAACAGGAAACTGGAAAAAATTATAGTAAATTCCTCTGATAAAGGCCATATTTCTCAAATATCTAGAGAAGTGAGCCAAATTATAAAAAATACAAGGCATTCCCCAATTGATTAATGGTCAAAGTCAATTTTCAGCAAAAGAAATCAAAGCTATCAACAGTTACATGGAAAAATGCTTTAAATCACTAATGATTAGAGAAATACAAATTAAAACAACTATGAAATACCATCTCACACCTATCAGTATGGCATAGGAAAATGACAAATGCTAGAGCGATGTGGAAAATTCAGGACACTTATACATTATGAATGGAGTTGTAACTGGTCCAACCATTCTGGAAAACAAATTGAAACTAAGCCCAAAGGGTTATAAAATTGTGTATAGTTTTTGACCCAGCAATACCACTACTAGATCTGTGTCTCAAAGAGATCAAAGGAAAGGAAAAAGGACCTTTTTAGCAGCTCTTTTTATACTGGCAAAGAATGAGAAATTGAAGGGATGTCCATCAGCTGGAGAATGGCTGAACAAGTTGTGGTATATGACTGTGATAGAATACTATGGTGCCATAAGAAATTATGAGGGAAATGGTTTCAGAAAAAATCTGGAAAGACTTATATGAACTGATGCAGACTGAAGTGAGCAGAACCAAAACAATATTGTACACAGTAATAGCAACATTTCAATGATGATGAATTGTGAAAAACAGCTACTCTGAACAAGACAATGATCCAAGATAATTCCAAAGGATCCATGATGAAAAATTCTATCCATTTCCAGTGAGAGAATTGATAAACTCTGAGTGCAGATTGAAGCATACTTTTAAAACTTTCTTTATTAAAAAAAAAAAAAAACCGGGGCAGAGCCAAGATGGCGGAGTAGAAACAGCCCGTCCAAGCCACTCTTGCCCCAGATCACCTCCAAACTATGTAAAAGGGGACTCTGAACAACTTCTGGAGCCCCAGCACCCATGGAACGACACAGAGAGGCTAACCTCCCACTGAGGACAGCCCAGCAGCCCTGCAGGAAGGACCAGCACAGCGCTCTGGGAGCCTGCAGTGCACAGCACGCAGAGTGCGGGGAGCCAAGCCAGGTCCACCTGAGTCATGATTTTAGCCCCAGGGCAGCAGGGCCAGCAGCTGGCTGGAGGGACCCCAGAACACCAGCAGCTGTAGCAATTCCAGAATTATCAGCACAGATATGCATAGGATAAAGTGAGTGGTTAGTGCCCTATGGACTTTGGGACCAGTATTTGGGGAATGCCTTGGCTTCCACCCCTGGGGGCTAGAAGCTGCTAAGGAGACACCCCATTTTGTAGTTTTCAGAGGCAGCTCCAGTTCCCGAACTGCAAACTGTAGGAAGATCCAGCAATCAGTCTTGGGGGGTAATTGCTATTGTTTTAACCTCCCTGGATCTGGATTGTGATCTGGGGAGGAGGTTGTGGGTGGGTTTCCAGCTTGCCAGAAACGGAATTTGTCCCCCCACATGTTCGGGACGAAAGTTCCCCTGTCTGGTGGCAGAGCCATAGTGTGGCAACAAGCCCAAAAGTCAAGTAATTAAGTGGCAACATGCCAAGGCAAAGGAAATAAATTAAACAGAAAAATGCAACCCTAGACTCCTACTTTGGGGGCAAGGAGGGTCAAAGCATGGAGCGGGAAGAGGACAGTGAGGTCAGAAGTCCTGCTCCAAAAGCCCCAAAGGAAAACATGAGCGGGTTACAGGCCATAGAGGACCTTAGGAAGGACTTTAAAAATCAAATAAGAGAAGTGGAGGAAAATTGGGAAGAGAAATGAGAAGGATGCAGGAAATGTATGAAATGAGGGTCAACAGCCTGACTGAGGAAAACAACACGTTAAAAAATAGACTAACTCAAATGGCAAAGGAGGCCCAAAAGGGCAATGAGGAGAAGAATGCCTTAAAAAGTCGAATTTGGCAGATGGAAAAAGAATCTCAGAAGTTCACTGAGGAGATTCATTCCTTCAGAGTTAGACTGGAGCAAATGGAAGCTAATGACTTTATGAGAAATCAAGATGCTGTTAAGCAGATCCAAACAAATGAAAGATTAGAAGGCAATGTGAAATATCTCATGGGAAAAACCACTGACCTGGAAAATAGATACAGGAGAGACAATTTAAAAATTATTGGACTACCTGAAAGCCATGATCAAAGAAAGAACCTAGAAATCACCCTTCAAGAAATTCTCAAGGAAAATTGCCCTGATGTTTTAGATCCAGAGGGCAAAATAGAGGTTGAAAGAATCCACTGATCACCTCCTGAAAAAGATCCTCCCCAAAAAAACTCCCAGGAATATTATAGCCGGGTTCCAGAATCCCCAGATCAAGGAGAAAATACTACAAGCAGCCAGGAAGAAACAATCTCAATATTGTGGAAACACAATCAGAATAGCCCAGGACCTGGCAGCTTCTACACTGAGGGATTGAAGGACATGGAATATGATATTCCAGAGGGCAAAAGAGCTGGGACTGAACCCAAGGGTCACCTACCCAGCAAAACTGAGTATTTTGTTTCAGGGGAAAATATGATATAGAGGACTTTCAAGAATTCTTGAGGAAAAAACCAGAGCTGAATAGAAAATTTGACATCCAGACATAAGAAGCAAGAGATGCCTGAGAAGGTAATCATGGAAAAGAAATCAAAAGGAACTTATCAAAGTTGAACTATTTACGTTCCTATATGGAAAAAACAATAACTGTGACTGATTAAATCTTTCTCAGTATGAAAATAATGGGAGAAGGGTGTATGGTCATGTGAATACATATGTGAATGTGTGTATATATGTTTACAGCTATATATGGATAGAGGGCATAGGTTGAATTTGTTGGGAAGAGAGAATACTCAAGGGGTGAAATTATGAGGTGATAGAGGAAAGTGGCAAGAGGAGATGGGGAGAGACAGGGTAGGGTAAACTATCTCATGTAGAAGAAGCAAGAGGAAGTGGCTGCAAGGGAGGGGAAGAATAGGAAGGCAAAAAGGCAAAACCACATTCTCATTGAATTTGGTTCACGGAGAGAATGACATACATACTAAATGGGACATCTCAACCTGCAGCAGAATAGGGGGAAGGGGGATGAGAGGAGGGATGATGGATGGGAGGACATCTTTGGGTGGAGGGGAGGTTGGAAGTACCCACTATAGAAGAGGGACAGGATCATGTAGGGAATGGACCAGGTGGGGGGTGGGATGAGTGGGAGGGAATTATAAGCAGCCTTGTACAATATATCTGCTATGGTAATGTTTTGCATAGCTAGACATGTACAACATATACTGAATTACTTATCTTCCCAGAGGGAATGGGTGACAGGGGAGGAAGGGAATGGATCTGAAATTCGAGGTCTTAAAATTAAATGTTTCAAATATATATAAATACTATTATTAATTAAAAAAAGAATGGGCAAGTATGTTATCTGTGACACAATAATGAATGTAATATGTACAGTGGAGAATTTCAGGTTGTTTTTGAAGTAGGTACTCAGTGAATACTTTTTGAATGAATGTTGTCAAAAATTAAAAGTTCATTTCCCATAGAATGTAAAAGTATATGGCTCAAACAAGTGATATATAAAATTTCTACCAAAATTTTGTGGGTAGATCATTAAGTCCTGGTTGGCTCATGGAAGACTTCAAGGAGAAGGTTGAGGCACATTTGACAGGAAGGACATAATTTTGGTAGGTGGAATGGAAAAATTTATTTTATATATCTATATCTATGCAAATAAAGATAAATAAATCATATACATATATATATATATATATATATATATATATATATATATATCTTTGTGGATGAGTTGATTTACCATACAAGAGTGCAAACTCAAAAAAAAAAAAACTAGAAGACATGGGACTATATGGGAACATTTTAAAAATGACAAATAGTATCTATCTAAATCCATTGGAGAAGGAAATGGTAAATCATTCCAGTATCTTTGCCAACAAGATACCATGGACAGTATGGTCCTGGGCATAACAAAGAGCTGAACATGACTGAATAACCAAACAACAACAAAAATCTATCTAAAACCATGAGCAAACATTATTTGCAATGGGTATAAATTAGAAGCCTTTACAACAAGATCAGGAGGGAAGCAAGGATTCCATTATTGCCATTTTTATTCAATATTGTACTAGAAATGTTAGCTATAAAACAATAAAAAGGAAATAAAGGAATAAGCATAAGCAACAAGAAAACAAAATGATAACATTTTTGCAGATTATATGACAAAAGAACCCTAGAGAGTCAAAACATTTAAAAACTTCAGCAAAGTTGTAGATTGTAAAATAAAGCCATACAAATTATCATTATATATATCATCCACCCCCCCCCAAAATATACCAGGAGGAGATAGAAAGGTAAATTCCATTTAAAATAACTATAGATATTATGAAATACATGGGAGTCTACCTGACAAGATGCACACAGAACTATATGAATACAATTACAAAATACAAGTACAGATTTAAATAATTGGAGAAATACTAATTTTCCATGAGTAGGCCAATAAATTAATTTACTTCTTTAGTTCCATACCTATGAAACTACCGAAGAAATACTTTCTAGAGCTTGAAAAAATAAACCAAAACATAGTTCATAAAGGAATAAAAGCTCAAGAACACCAAAGGAATCAATGAAAGAAAAATGAGAAGGAAGGAGGCCTTACAGAACTAGATTTCATTATTTTGGACATATCATTCATTGGAAGGTAGACTAATAGGAGACAATGAATCAAGCCACAAACCATGAGACAAGCCAAGAAAGGTTGGATGTGGAGCGATAGTCATCCAAGGGAGGAGATAGTTTGGAGGAATGCAGTGTCTTAAAGAAGAGGGAAGTTCTAGTAATAGGCTAAAGAAAATAGTCAACCCCGAGAATCTGACATGTCAGCCCACCCAGGATGAAAAAATATTGATTGGTTGATTAATGGAACAGATTAAGTACATCGTATAGAGAAACAAATGAGTATAGTATCCTACTCTTTCATAAACCTCAAATTCCCAGGTATTGGAGTAAGAACTCATTATTTGACAAAATCTACTGGGAAAACTGGAAAGTAGTTTAGCAGAAACTGGTCATAAACTAACGTCTCACGCCACACATCAAGACAACCTCGAAGTTGTCTTGATTTACACATTAGTTGTCTCATGATTTAGACAAAAGGGGTTATATCATAAGTAAAATAGTGAGACAGAAAAAAATTACCTGTGAGATAGATCTATGGATAGGGGAAGAATTCATGACCAAACAAGACACAGAAATAGCATACATGAACAACTACTCTCCAACTCCCATTTTTACTTGGAGATTGAGTCTCCAGGTGATGGCTACTACCTCAGGGTTCTAGGGGTAACCAGATGGAGCTACACTTCTGACATCATAACTTCTGATCTTCCACCTCTATTTCCCATAAATAATAGACTTAGTCAACTCTTAGAAAAGTAATTTACTAAGATGTTATCAACTGGTATCAAACATTATCAACAAAAACTTAAGGTTTATTCTCACACAAATATGCACAGATTTATGATACACACATACAAGTGTGTGTGACAAAAGGTAATTCATACTATTTAGTGCTAGAAATTCTTTCTTTCTTCATGGAGTCTTCATGTAGTTCCACTTAAGTGTAGCTCTCTGCTGGATAGGCTGCCTGGTTAGATTCTCAGGCTTGACTATTTTCCATAGTCATAACTAGAACTTCCCTCTACCTTGAGAGATTGCATTCCTCCAAGCTATCTCCTCCCTTAGATGACTATCCTCCACATCCATCCTTTCTCTGCTTATCTCTTGGTTTGTGGCTTGTTTCATTGTCTCCTATTGGTCTAATCTTTAATGATATGCCTAGCTGGGGAGTGGAAAGAAGAAAGAGGTTTGCCTCCTTCTTAGGTTTTATTTCCAAATTTGCCTGCAAATGGCTGTGTGGACTTGAGTTAATTATACTTCAGGTCCTATTTTTTTTGCCTGTAAATTTAACAATTAAAGTAGATAATGTTTAGGGCTCTTCCTATATGTAAGATTTATATGATTCAGTGATCCCAGTAACACTTCTTTTTCTCAGAGGACTTTAAAAAGAGCATTTATTAAGTACCTACTATGTTGCACTATGCTAGGGGTTAAGAATAAAAAGTTGTATAAACATGGTCCTGATGCTATCTTTAAGATCATGAAATAATATGGGACATGAAACATAATAATAATAATAATACCACATTTATGTAGCTAAAATCATAGAGTTCCTATACTATCTATAAATATTAGCTCTTGGTACCCTTTTGAAGGGAAAAAAGCAGGGACAGAGAAACAGAAATGGATAAAAAGAGATGAAGAGAAAGATGATGATGATGATGTAGGAGAAGAAGGAAAAGAAAAAGGAGAAGAAACAGGAGGAGGATGAGGAAAGGGGATGAAAAGGGAGTGGGAAGAGGAGGGGAAAGAGGGAGGGAGAAGAGGGAGAAAGAGAAAGGAAGAGGAAGAAGATGAAGGAGGAGAAGTAAGAGGAAGATGTGAGGTTTGAGTTGCAAATGGAAGACTTCCCAAGAACCAAAGATATGTGTGTAAAGTTGGCAATCCAATATAGCCCTTGGTTATCAAATTCTGTACCCTCCCAAGGCTATTAAGTGCAGAATTTTCAGGTAATATTGTTCTCTCCTTGGTTGAACTGACTTTTCATCTTATTCTTGAGTCACAGAGATCCTTTACTCTTGTGTAGTCTTTCCCCAATTTCTGTTTGACTTCTTGCTTTGATAAATGTACTTCCTATCTGTGACTGTCTTTTGTGTAATGAGTGTTTGGTGGAAGGAGAGCTAAACTGCCTGGGATTAAGCTGTTATCATCCCAGCATGAGATGGGATTACTTCCCACCTGGAGTGAGTAGGGAAAATGTCTTTTATCCTGAACTCCAGAAGAGCATTGTACTGCTAGACTGTAAATGTTTAATGTGCAATAGATAGATATACTTCTAACCCAACACCCCTTTTAAAGATAAGAGACTGGTAGTAATTGTCCAGCCATGGCCATCCTTCCACTCTCCACAAAAAGGGAATTCCCATCTCCTGACAGGCATCAGGTGGGGCATTCTATATCTATCTTTAGATCCATTACATCATGATATCAGCAATGGTCCCTGAGGCCCAGTGTAACTTGCTCTATAACTATATCTGTAATCTACATCTATATTGTCAGACAATCCACTTGTTAGAACAAAGATTAAAACTAAATTCAAATTAGAAGAATAAAAATGATAAGCTATTTTCTACAAGTAAAATAAATCTGGCCTTTCCTACATAAACCACGATGCACCTGCGTCAAATGTGCGGCCGAAGTATACTTGGTCTCTTTGATTACCACAACAAATATTTATTTGTGGCAAAAATATTTATCGATTAACTATTAAAATCTCCTAACTACCATTAGTAAATAGTAGAGCTAATAGGAAAGACTAAAGTCAAAGCTAAACCAAGGAAACTATTGCCAAAATCTTTAGTTTTCCCTGGCAACAAAATAAACACTCAGCCTTTATTAGGAGGATCAAGCAAAACATTTTTATTTGAGAAGCATCTGCTGACCAAACCACTCTTAAATGAAATGAAAGACCCCAGAAAATACAGTAAATTTCCTGTTTTCAAATGTTTGAACACTGCTTTCCAATGGGTAATGAGTCTTGCAATGATCTTTTTGTTTCAGTTTGGCCTTTCAAAATCCTTAGAAATTCCCGACTTCTATCTCAACCTGGATCTCATACTCCTACTCTTGCCCACCAGTCAATTTATTTAGCTAAGAGAAATGTTGAAAGCAGCTATTCTAAGGACAGAGTTGCTCTGCATGGATGCTAATTATTTCAAGTTCCATTTGCTTATTTTTTTTCACCTGCTGAGGTTAAGCTTCACCACATAAGCGTGCTGCCACAAGTAGAAACTCAAGCAAATGATTCTAGTTTGCTATGAGGTGGTAGGAAGCAAAACATATTTGTAAGTTGTTTCTGGTCCTGTTGCAAACCAAACAAGATGACAAGCTTTGATAGTTCCCTTTGAAAAAGTTAGCCTTTGACTGCACCTGATTTTTTTTTTCCATTTCCAGTTGGGTAACTTGATGCTAACTAAATTCACCTTGAGTGGCAAAAAAAAGTAATTGACATGTGAATTATCTGAGAAATGTTGGAGGGTTTCAGTTTGATTGGCAGTAACTCTCAGCGGTCAAGTATCCAGGCTGATTACCCTTGTTCAGGAGGTAGTGAAATTCAATACTCCCTATACATTTTCCAAGCCTTGGGATGACTCTATTCATAGCCTTTCCAAGAAAAAAAATTTTTTTTTTCTGTTTCTTTGGCTAATAGGATTGGGTGGGATTTCAGCAACCACATTGTAGTGTTCTTTCTTTTTGTTTTGACTTGTTTGATGGCCAAGAGAGAAGACATATGTTAAAGCTCAGAGTAGATTAGCATAGCCTTGAGGTAGGTAGACAGAACCCTAACCAGCAATTGTGGTGCCCAGGGCAAACTTCAGGAGAGGCACCCTCCAATCAATTTTTTTTTCATCACAATCATTACCCCCACTATTCCCTCTAATTATCCATCATCCAAAACCCTACCTTTCAACCAAAGTCAAGCAAAATAAATCCCTATTGACTGTCTGAAACTGTCTCATTATTCACTTCTAATCATGAAACATATTTCAATGTCAGTCTTCTGGAATCATAGATGAGCATTGCTTTGATCAGAATTCTCTTTGCAAAACTTTTATTCTTTGCATAATTGTTATCCTGGTTCTGTTCATTTCACACTACATTGGTTCATATATCCTCCCACAGCATTCCTTCCAAAATCACTCCCCCAATGTGCAATCTTACTAGAAGGTTGGACTACTTACCATAAATGTGACTGCTAACTCAAGTTCTAGGGGTCATCCTGTGGATGTCGACTTCTAACAAACTTTCCATAAATAATTAGTCATTAGATTAATTTAGTTCTGAGAAAAGTCATTTACTTAGCTGTTATGACAAGAATAGTAGTTACAAAGAATTCATTAAAAAAATAAAACCAAACCAATCCTAAGGCACACTTTCCCACAAAGATACCCAGAGTTTGAAGTGGGGAGAGTAGGCATAAATTTAATCTACAAGGTAATGAGAACACATAGAAAACACATGTGGCCAAGGAAATTCACAACTCCAGAATGACTTACTATCTTTTCTTTTTCTGGAAAATCTCACAAAGTTCCCTTTAGAACATGCTATGAATCATTCCACTGCTAGACTGGGTTGACTTTCCAGAGGGCATTGCATTTCAGCTAAAAGAGCAGATTGACTGGTCTTTCTACTTACAGGGCACATCACTTGGCCGGACACATTGTACTAGGGAGGTTTTTTGGTCTACTCTGCTGGTTGCGTATAAGATGTATTTATTATGGTGGACAAGTCTATCCACTGGGATCCCTGGACTAACTCTTCAATGGGCAGCTATAGTCTTCACTGCTTTTACTCTCAACTCAGTCAGACATTATTTTGCTCATTCATTTGGGGTGTTACATTACCCTCTTCAGTTGGAGTGTTGCTGTGCTCTTTCAGAATGGGCAAAGACCCTTAACTCAGGATGAAGAGGGAAGGGTGATAAGGAGGGGGGGAGGGTAAGTGGTTCTGCCAGGGATACCTCCCTGGCATCCAGTCTGGAAGGAATTCACCAGGCTCAAGCAAACTTTGAAGCCGAAATTGTAAAGTTTATTGTTAAGCTGTAGAGAACAGCGGGCTAGATTCTTATGGAACCTGCAAACTCGCAGAGGCCACAGGCATAGTTTTAAGGGGTCAATTATGCTAACTAGGTGAGTAAGGGTGGGATCAGGGAGGAGTTAAGGAGTGGTCAGTGCTCAAAGGACCATACACTTTTAATATCAACTGCGCAGGTGTATTGCCCATGATTCACTGGGAAATAGCTCAAGAGGGGCTAACTGGAGGTGTGGTTTTAGGCCTGATAGGTCACTAAAGAGTGCCCAGTCTGCCACCCACCAAGGTCATCAGAGACAGTGTGGGTATATAATTGACTAAGGAGTTACCCTATAGATAAGGTATTGAAGAATTTCTGGTGGGGCTGGCCACTCTAACTAAGGGAGATAACATTTCCATAACTTATTGTTTCAAGCAGAGATAAACAGGTCATGAGTTGTTGCTGGGCAGAGTGCTGGAAGGGGGAAGGGGCAGAGTCAATGCTCTGAGGCTGGGGGGAGGTGGAAATGTGATTTTACAGACTGCTTTTACAAATTGATTTTACAGACATAGATCCCAAAGCACCCCATTTACAAACTGATGTTACAGATTGATACTACAGACATATATACATCCCAAGGAACCCATCAAGGATTGGCAGAATTCTGTCCTCTTCTATTCCCTCAGGTACTTGACCTTAAGGTTTTCTTTTTCTTTTTTTCCTTTCAGGTAGGAGATGGGAGAGGTGTACACCTTCCATTGGGCAATGGTTCTTAGTGCAATACTGGGTTTGCTCAGTCAGAGACTCTAACCCAGTGAACACTGTGTTGACTACCGGGTACATTTCCCAAATGCAGATTGGGTCTTATGAAAGTGAATTGTTAGGGACAAAGTTACTGAGGCGGTATATGCCCCAGGGTAAGCTCCAGGAGTTAACTGGCCTTTTTACATCCCATAGTATCAATTACCATCTGAAAGGATCTCACCCTAACATTTCCACCTCCTTTTTGTTATTGTTGTTGTTGAGTTGTATACATTCTTCATCACCCTATTTGGGATTTTCTTGGCAAAGATACTGGAGTGATTTACCATTTCCTTCACCTCATTTTATAGATGTGGAAACTGAGACGAACAGGACTAAGTGACTTGCTCAGTCACATAGCTAGTGAGTGTCTGAGGTGGAATTTGAATTCAGGTCCTGATTCCAAGTCTGGTGTTCTATTCACTTTATCACCTAGCTGACCCTTTGCCCCTTAAAACTTTCAACTTTTCCATCACCTTCCCTTCATTGTTAGCCCTCATTTTGTCCCAGGCACATCACATACTCCTATCTCCCTCTTCCTCTCCCTTTTCCTGAATTCTCCCATTTTGTAATGTAGTGCCACAAATAAAACAACAATAACAACAAACATACACTGATTCCCCTGTAAGCAAGATATTTTAAGATTCTTTTCATAAAGCTCCAGGTCTGCTTTTCTACCATTACCTTCACCTGACTTCCACTTTCATCCCTGTTTCCTTGTGTACATTTAGAAATAAATCTGTTACTGATCACTCTGATGTCATTCTGTTGCAATTGCTGGCCTTAGCTGCTGCATTTATTAACCCCTCCTGCATTTCTGTTGTTTGGGGTTTTTGAGAAGAAAAATATTCTTTTCAGGGCTGGTTTTCTTTCTAAGAAAATTTCGAATGTCTTTTTATTATTGAACATCCATATTCATTTATGTTTAAGCTCAAATTTTGAGTGAGGGTTATTCTGGGCTCTGTCATGAGCTGTATTGCTCTTTAGAACACATCATTCCATTCCCTCCTGTATTTTACCAGCATCATTTTGGCAGAAGGATATAGTTACCTCTTTCTGGATGTTGTGCTCTTTCCTTTAGGCTTTTAATGGAGTGTTGCACAGCCTTGCACAGCCTTCCCCTCCCTCCCAGTAGGGAGAGTCCTGTCCTATTCCTTCTGTTCCTCAGTTCCATGGCCTAGTAGTTCAGAGTACTGCCATGCTAGCGTTCATTTTTGTTGTTTGAAGTTGGGATCCCCAGTGCTCTGGGAGGAGGGGATAGAACTGGGGTGGGATTGAGCTCTATTTCAAATCCAGACATATATCCTGACTTTCCCTCTGTCTGCTCTCCTAAAGAGATCTTTTGCTGCATTGTATGAATTCTGTCAAGGCACTGGTCACTGAAGGCCAAGCAAATTTTTGCTGCCTGTGTCTCCATGGAACTCGAATGAAGGAGGGACCAGAATGTGGGATTGGGTTTGCTTATGAGCAGGTTAGCTAGTGAAGTCTCAGGACTCATAGTGTGGGGAGTACTGGGGGAAGAGTGCTAAGTGATATCATGGTAAGTGTTAGTTAAACTTTCTTTGGGTTCCAGGAGTACTAGACTATGGAAACAACTGAAATTTCTTTACTTTTGGTACATAATTTCTCTTTTGTAGAAGTCTCAGAGATTGTAAGAATCAGAGAAAATATCTAGTCTGACATCTTGTTGATTTATAATACCACCCATCCAGAGTAATTCTTAATAATACAGAATATATTTACATCAGTCTCTCCTTGCTGAATGACCACAGACAGTTTATTTTCTAATATCCCAGGGATGAGGGACATCTCTTATTAAGCAACTAGTATCTCCAGAGGTATCACCAGATAAATACACCACTGTAAATATAGGGGCCATGTTTTCTCTGTACTATCCATCTCACGATTGAATGAGCTGATTCTGTTGCAATCCTGCATAACTAAGTCTATTCTGTAAGACTATACCTGACTCAGGCAGTCCCCAGATAGTTTAAGTTTGAGTGGAATAAAATGAGACACTTGAAATTCAACAGTTTAACACTTGTTAATTACAAGTTAACACTTGTAATTCAACATTTAAGAAAAAGAAATTTTCTTAGCCATAGCAAAGGAAGGCTATTTTGACAAGGACAATGTAAATTGACTTGTCTTCGCAAAACTCCCATATTTTTGAGTTGTCCTTTGTACTGAGGTGACCAGGAAGTGATATCAACAGCCTGAGTTATTAATCCTCCAAGCCAATTAAACATCAGGGTCAGTTTCAGTATCTTTCATGGTAGTGGAAGGGTTAAGATATGGCTCCCACCTATCTTTTTTAAAAAATCTAACAAGCAATACATTAGATCTTATAGTGAGACTATAAATATGTGGTTTCCTGTAAAAAGTCTCTTGTTAAAGCCAGTCTTTCCCCATCTCATGTTTTCATTAAAGACACCCTTGATGCATGGACCATTAAAAAAAAATATATATATATATTTATAAAAAAAATAGGAGAACAGATAGAGGTTCCCAATTCTTGGTCAGGTACATTCTCCTGTCTCCTCTGTCTTCTGGTTTCTTTTATAGTAGTAATGTTAGTGGGAATGTAATTCACTTTCTCCAGTAGTATGTCAATTCATTTGTCATTACAAAAGGATCTTACATTTAGCAGAAACAACTATGAAGTCAATGTTTATTGATAGTCTTCAAATAATAGGAACTTAGGACCCTCCTAAGTTACCAATGGTCTTACCAATGAAAAATTATTACATGTCTATTATATGGCAGGCACTGTGAAAGGACTTGAGGATTCAAAGACAAAAAAAGAAATCTAACAAGAAGCTAACATTCTATTGAGAGAGACAACATATATATATATATATATATATATATATATATATATATATATATATATATATATATATATATATATACATGTAGCAATACTGAATGACATCAGAGCTGTCCTCTTCCCTAGGCTAGCATTCCATTTATGGTCTATGTCAGGCAGGACCAGATGCCTATATTGCTGCATTATTATATAATAGTGGTCACCCCAGGTCATAACGGTTGAATCATTGCTAATAAGTACTCTTTCTCCCATAATACCAAGTGCCAGGGTATGACCATTCATCTTCCACGGCTGTTTTGCTTTATTACCAAATGTTCATACACAAACACACATGCCTATAAGTTCTTTCTGCAAAAATAACAATATTTAGTGTTATTTCTCTGAGACCTTTGCAACTAAGGATCCTGGATTATTTCGTGCACTAGAAATGTTGGCATCAGAAGACATCTTTGATCCAGTCAAATAATAAGCATTTATTAAGCACAAAGTACGACCTTGACACTGATCCACTTCCTCAGGTTCATAAAATTTGCATAGGATTGGGGGCAGAGTCAAGATAACAGCATTTCTGTGAAGCTCTGGTCCCAGCACTTCCAAATTTATGTAAAAGGGGACTCTGAACAACCTCTGGAGCTACAGAACCCACAAAATGACACAGAGAAGCTAACTTCCCACTGAGGACAGCCTGGCAGCCCGGCAGGGAGCGGCAAGTGCAGTTCTCTGGGAGCTGAGCCCAGGTCCCTGTGAGTCCTAGGTTTTACCCCCAGGGCAGCTGGACCAGCAGCCAGCTGTAGGGCTCCAGAACACCAGCATCTGTGGCGTTTCCAGAATGATCAACACATAGATGCCTAGGACTAAATGAGAGGTCAGCGCCCTATGGACTTTAGGACTAGTTGAGAGAGCATGTCAGCCTCTTTCCCTGGGGGCAAAAAGCTGCTGATTAGCCCTGGCCCATCTGCCATGTTGCTGCTTCAGCTCCTGGCCTACAGACTAGAGGGGGATCCAGCGATCAGTCTGGGGGTGGGGGGTAATCGCTCTTGCCTTAACCTTACTGGATCTAGATTGCAGTCTGGGGTGGAGGTCTTGGGGTGTGTGACAAGCTTGCCAGAGTGTGTGGAGGCTTCAGAGAGGGCACCTAACTAATAGCTCTGGCAGCTGAGAAAACCCCAGTGTTTGGGACAGAAGCTCCCCTATCTGGTGGCAGAGTCCTACTGTGGCAACAAACCCCAAAGTCAAGTAATTGAGTGGCAACATGCCTAGGCAAAGGGAAAAAATGAACAGAAAAATTCAACATTAGACTCCTATTTTGGGGGCAAAGAGGATCAAAGCATGGAACAGGAGGAAGACTGGGAGGTCAGAACTCCTGCACCACAAGCCCCAAAGGGAAATATGAGCTGGTTACAGGCCATAGAGGACCTTAAGAATCAGATAAGAGAAGTAGAGGAAAAATTGGGAAGAGAAATGAGAAGGGTGCAGGAAAAGTATGAAATGAGGGTCAACAGCCTGACTGAGGAAAACAACACCTTAAAAATAGACTAACTCAAATGGCAAAAAAGGCTCAAAAAAGCAATGAGGAGAGGAATGCCTTAACAAGTCAAATTTGCCAGATGGAAAAAGAATCTCAAAGGCTCACTGAGGAGCATCTTTCCTTCGGATTTAGAATGGACCAAAGGGAAGCTAGTGACTTTGTGAGAAATCAAGATGTTGTTAAACAGATCCAAACAAATGAAAGAATAGAAGGCAATGTGAAATATCTCATGGGAAAAACCATTGACCTGGAAAATAGATCCCGGAGAGATAATTTAAAAATTATTGGACTACCTGAAAGCCATGATCAAAGAAAGAATCTAGAACTCATCCTCCAAGAAATTCTCAAGGAAAATTGCCCTGAGGCTTTAGAACCACTGGGCAAAATAGAGGTTGAAAGAATCCACAGATCACCTCCTGAAAATGATCCCAAAAGAAATCTCCTAGGAATATTATAGCCATGTTCCAGAATTCCAAGATCAAGGAGAGAATATTACAAGCAGCCAGGAAGAAACAATTTGAATACTGTAGAAACGCAAGCAGGATAGCACAGGATCTGGCAGCTTCTACTCTGAGGGATTGAAGCGCTTGGAATATGATATTCTGCAGGGCGAAGGAGCTGGTATTAAAACCAAGAATCACCTACCCAGCAAAACTGAGTATCATGTTTCAGGGGAAAATATGGTCATTCAGTGGAATAGAGGACTTTCAAGCATTCTTGAGGAAAAAACCAGAGTTGAATAGAAAATTTGACAGTCAGATACAAGAAGCAAAAGATGATTGAGAAGGTAAACAGAGAAAAGAAATCATAAGGAACTTATCAAAGTTGAACTATTTATATTCCTACATGGAAAAATGATAAATGTAACTGATGAAACTTTTCTCAGTATGAAAATAGTTGAAGAAGGGTATATGGGCATATGAATACATATGTGAATGTGTATATATATATGTGTATATATATATATATATATGTTTACAGGTATACATAGATAGAGGGCACAGGTTGAATTTAATAGGAAGGAATGATACTTAAAAGGTGAAATTAAGATGTGAGAGAGGAATATAACAAGAGCAGATGGGGAGAGACAGAATGGGGTAAACTATCTCATATAGAAGAGGCAAGGGAAAATGGTTACAAGGAAGGGGAAGAACAGGAAGGCAAAAAGGCAAAAGCTTATTCTCATTGAATTTGGATCAGGGAGCGAATGACATGCATACTAAATAGGATATCATCCTATAGGGTGGGGAGAAGGGAATGAGAGGGGGCATGATGGAAGGGAGGGTGGGAGGAAGGGGTGGAGGGAAGTTGGGAGCACTCACTTTTGAAAAGGGACAGTAGGGACAGGACCAAGTGGGAGGGGGGATAGGAGGGAGGGAAACATAGTCAGTCTTTTATAATATATCTACTATGGTAATGCTTTGCATAGCTACACATGTACAACATATACTGAATTCTTTATCTTCCCAGTAAGGGTGGGTGACAAGGGAGGAAGAGAATGAATCTGGAATTCAAAGTTTTAAAATGAAATGTTTAAAAATATATAAATACTATTATTAATTCTATTTTACATAAAATTGGGAAATAAGATATACAGGCATTGGGTCACAGAGATTCACCTTGCCCTACTGAAAAAGTTGAAGGGGGTATGGGAGAAGATATGGGAGAGAGGAAATGGGGTTAAGGGGTATCCTGTGGGACTACTATTCTGGGGTTGGGGGGTAGGGAAAAATGGGGAAAAACTGTAATTCAAAATCTGATGGAAAATAAATGATGTAAACCAGAAGTTAATAAAGCATTGGGAAAAAAAGAAAAGAAAAACATTTGCATAGGATCCTAGAACAAAGCTTTTTTTTTTAAACAAAGGCAGAGACATTGCCTGGCAAATTTCAATCATTTACTAGTCGTCAACTTAAGTTAACTATGCATAAGGATTGTCTTTTATAGATAAATCACACTCTTATTCTAAAAGGCATTTTGTAATGTTATCTTGGTCACACTACAGATAGAACACACCAGAATCATCCCTATGAAAACACTGGCCAGAATATATGTCTGGAGACCTAGAATTGATTGGGATATTAAAACCAAGGAGTGTGGTCTATGAAGTCAAATCCAGTAGAGCACACAACTACTTTTCTATAGGAATGCTTCCAGGAAGCATTGTTAAAGAATTCATATCAATTTTGTAGGATAATGACTCAGTTTTACAGATGTATATGCATATAGTTATACAAATCTTGTACAATACTATCAGGAATTTCCCAAGTGTGTGTGTGCTACCACCATCAACACAGATCGCAGCACCTCTACCACTTGATAAAATAGATGATCAATAAAAGTAGATGTATCTATAAAATTCATAGCATTATAGTCAACCTAGTGATTAGTCTTTTTTCAAACTTAGTGTAATTGCTCTTAGACAAGGGACATAGAAGCCATCACCAGGTCTACACTTGAAACTTTTCAGTCATGGTAGGACTTACAAGAGCCTAGGTTTGGTCAGCATAGACTTTGAGAACCCTGTGTCAATTTCACAAGACATCAATGCAGAAGCTCATTGAAGAAAATAAAAGTCCTATATTTAATATATGCTTCTTCCCCACTTCATGCTATATAGAGAGCCACAGTGTAGATAGAAGGGTATATTATTAGTAGAATTTTAACATCCATGTCTAACCTCCATCTCCCTGGAGGTTGCAAGCATGCTTTCCACTTGGAGTCCTATGTTGCATTTATGCTGATTTAATCACTCATTGAACATTAGTAGGAGTCCAATTATACTGTTCAAGAGTAAGATGTTTTATGAGAAAATGACAAAAAGATACATGTAATCATTGGAATGCCAGTTTACAATCAGATAGGATGTGCAATAATCCCTTTAGCAAGCTTAAGCTTTTACATATTAATGGCAACATTAGAGAGTAGAAAGATGGCTGTTACAGTATTAAGGTAGGTTTTCATAATAAAGCAGTTGCTTCTGCTGTCCTGGTCTGATTACCATTTTATAAGGATCCACACAAGAGGATCTATGAATGTTTACTTATTCCCCGTAAGTATATAGCTGTGGCCTTTCTTTTAAATGAGAATACCATATTGTTCCATGAACTTTTCATAACTGCTTAGGGCTAATATTGATAGTTAACAGCGATTCTTAAAGAGATTTACATATGAGAAAAAAATCATTTAGACCCCTGGAGCAAATCCTCATTGTACTCATGTTACACACACACACACACACACACACACACACACACACACGCACATACACACA
The DNA here is from genome assembly GCA_011680675.1 of Gymnobelideus leadbeateri. Taxonomy (NCBI): domain Eukaryota; kingdom Metazoa; phylum Chordata; class Mammalia; order Diprotodontia; family Petauridae; genus Gymnobelideus; species Gymnobelideus leadbeateri. The sequence goes on along the minus strand of WOXC01008879.1, from coordinate 522,504 downwards.
CACACACCTGTACTTTCATTTGACCTACAGAAAAACACTGTCCACATATTATTACCTAGCATGTGATAAACCACATTACAAGAGCATTTAAACCTCCTTTTTCAAAGGTCAGGTGGTAAAAATCCCGAGTCACCTTGACCTTTGTCTTGTCACTGGACTCTAGTGATTGGAGGAGAGAGTAAGACTGCTGACTTTGCATAGCTCTGCCTCACTCAAATCTAATTCACATGTAAGTCAAGACATCACCCTCATGATATTATTGGCTCTCTGGTAAAAATCCAAAAATGCTTAGGAAAGGTTCTAAGGGTATACTAAGGGTATGGAGAATTATTGTGCTTCAGTAATTGAATAAGCTAACTTGGGTTCTGGTGCCACATCTGCCGTTAACTGTAGTAGCTGTGCAATCTTTGACAAGTTACTAAACTCGAGGACCCGGTTTCGTCATCTGTATATAGGAAAATCAGATATTTTATTGCTTTTGGGTAATGGAAAATGAAGATCTAAAGTGGAGATTTTCAGCTCTGTTGACTCCACTGGGCTTTTTCATTCTTGTTCCAAGTTTATTTGTATGGCTACCTGGCTTCCCCAGCTTCACATAGTTCCTGGATATGATCTTTACAATTCTTTACAGCTCAAACTTTTGTGATTATTTTATAAAATTTTTGTGATTCACAATCAAACCAAGATAGCAAAGAAGGTAGCCTTATGATTAGGACAAACCAATAAGTAAAGATAAAGGGAAGACTTTTTCTCCCACTCCAAACTGATGTGATTACAGAGGGCTCACAAAATAATAACAAAGTGTAAAGCGGGTATTCAAGAATTTTCTGCAATATGTGAATAAGTATCTTAACTCAGAAGGATTGTTGGGCCATGACCATTTCATAAAGCTAACTGACAACCTATAGGAAGCATCTTGTGACTTGTTGAAAGAATAAGTCAAGCCCCTTGGGTCTATATGTGGAGACACTATGCTAAGTGCTTTACAAATATTATCTTAGTCATAAAAGAAACAAAACATTTAGTAGAGAAGAATCCAGGCATGTTGCAGAGGTAAACTCTTTTCCCTATACCTTCAAGGTTAAGGGAAAGGAATTTTCTTTCTTCTCTCCCCACTCCCCACTCACTGACTTAGTTATCAGTCCTACCAAACCAGTAGGAGACAGTGCTTCTATCTAGCACTAGAAACACATACTAGTTCAAACATGGAGATAGAGAGACATTCATCCACAGAAGGCAACAGCTTCAAGGAACATGACGCTCCCATCAGAGAAGGAGCTGGTTACAGATTCAAAAAAAGACAATGCGTTGGTAGCCCAGATGACTAGCTCACCCAATACAAGACAATAGGCACAGAGAACTATATGATTCTACAACTAGAGAAAGGACCTCTAGACCATGTTGTACCAGAAGTTATGAGTTATTCTTTGCCAGATACATATTCTACACATATACTTCACTAGCACTGAAATTTAAGTGTCAGTCTAATTTTCCCATGATCATTTTGTTTATTTGTAGGAAAATACCCCAAGCTTTTGGGGAGAAAGATATCAACTATTCTTATTAGTCCTATCTTAGTACATATTTTAGTAAAAGCTAATTAATCTACTGGCTATTTTTCAGTGAGACACACATTGGTGGGGGCTCAAGAACTACAGCATTAGGATTAGCTAACCACAGAGTTCCCTTAGAAATCTAGGGTACCAGCTACATTACTCTAGGTACCCAATTGGCAGATAAAAGTGAAGGGTGTATAAGAAGAGTGATAAATATGAAAGTCTTCAGTTTCTAAATTAAGTTTATTTTCACTGTCCCTTTCACCCATAAGACATTGCTGTGTTGTTCTCTATAGGAAGAACTGTTTTTAAAAGATATGTGTGGGAGGAGGCAGAGTTAAGATGGCAGAGTAGAAACAGGGCTTCAGTGGGGCCCCAGCTTCCAACTCCTCCAATTCATGTAAAAGGGCACTCTGAACAAATTTTGGAGAAACAGAACCCACAAAATGACACAAAGAAGCTAGCCTCCTGCTGAGGACAGCATGACAGGCTGTCAGGAATTGGACAGGGCAGCACTCTGGGAGCCGAGCCCAACCCCACACAAGCCAGAGGTTTTAGCCCCAGGGCAGGCCTGAACAACTACGGACTGGAGGGACTTCAGATACAAGAAACAAGAGAAGCATGAGAAGGTAAATAGAAAAAAGAAACCATAAGGAACTTATCAAAGTTGAACTATTTACATTCTTACATGGAAAAATGATAATTGTAACTGATGAAACATTTCTCAGTATGAAAATAGTTGAAAGGAATATAGATATAGATATAGATATGTATGTGTATATATGTCTATATAGGAGGGCATATGGGCATATGAATACATATGTGAATATGTGTATATATGTTTACAGATGTACATATATAGAGGGCACAGGACTGATTTAATAAGAAGGGATGATACTTAAAAGGTGAAATTAAGAGGTGAGAGAGGAATATAATGAGAGGAGATGGGGAGAGACAGAATGGGGTAAACTATCTCATGTAGAAGAGGCAAGGGAAAATGGTTACAATGGAGGGGAAGAACAAGAAGGCAAAACCACAAAACCTTGTTCTTATTGAATTTAGCTCAGGAAGGGAATGACATGCACACTAAATAGGGTATCTCACCCTACAGTAGAGTAGGTGGGAAGGGTATGAGAGTGCGGGGGCTGATGGAAGGGAGGGCAGGCTGGGGGGGAGGGAAGTTGGAAGCACCCAATTTTGAAAAAGGGGCAGGATCAAAGCAGAGAATAGAACTATTGGGAGGTGGGATAGGAGGGAGGGAAATATAGTCAGCCTTTTACAATATATCTACTATGGTAATGTTTTGCATAGCTACACATGTACAACCTATACTGAATTGCTTATCTTCCAAGTAAAGGGGGTGACAAGGGAGGAAGGGAATGAATCTGGAATTTAATGTTTTAAAATCAAATGTTTAAATATATATATATATATACATATATATATACACATATGTATACACACACTATTTTTTCCTATTTTTTTAATTTTTAAAATTTTCCTATTTATATATATATATATTTTCCCCCCAAATGCTTTATTAACTTCTGGTTTACATCACTCATTTCTTCCAGATTTTGAGTTACAAATTTTCTCCCCGTGGTTTCCCTACTCACCTCCCCAAAATAGCAGTGCTACAGTCCCCTCCTCCAATCTGCTCTCTCTCATATATTCCCCCATACCTCCTTTGACTTTTCCAGTAGGGCATGGTGGAATTCTATGCCCCAGTGCCTATATATCTTATTTCCCAATTACATGAAAAATAATATTGATAATAGTATACACACACACACACATATATGTATATGTATGTATAAACATTTGGTTTTAAAACTTTGAATTCCAGATTCATTCCCTTCCTCCCTTGTCACCCACCCTTACTGGGAAGATAAGCAATTCAGTATAGGTTGTACATGTATAGCTAATGTAAAACATTACCATAGTAGATATGTTGCAAAAGACTGATTATATTTCCCTCCCTCCTATCCCACCTCCCACTTTTTCTATTCTCTACTTTGATTCTGTCCCTTTTCAAAACTGGGTGCTTCCAACTTCCCTCCCCCCCCCCGCCTGCCCCCCCTTCCATCATCCCTCCGTCTTGTCCCCTTTCCCTCTACTCTCCTGTAGGGTGAGATACCCTATTTAGTGTGTATGTCATTCCCTCCCGGAGCCATATTCAATGAGAATAATATTGACCCATTCCCTTTTGCCTTCTTGTTCTTCCCCTCCATTGTAACCATTTTCCCTTGCCTCTTCTATATGAGATAGTTTACCCCATTCTGTCTCTCCCCATCTCCTCTCATTATATTCCTCTCTCACCTCTTAATTTCACCTTTTAAGTATCATCCCTTCCTATTAAATTGGTCCTGTGCCCTCTATCTGTGTATACCTGTAAACATATATACACACATTCACATATGTATTCATACACCCATATACCCTCATATATATTTCTATTCCCTTCAACTATTTTCATACTGAAAAGGGTTTCATCAGTTACAGTTTTTTTCCATGTAGGAATGTAAGTAGTTCAACTTTGATAAGTTCCTTATGATTTCTTTTCCCTGTTTACCTTCTCATGCTTCTCTTGCTTCTTGTATCTGAATGTCAAATTTTCTATTCAACTTAGTTTTTTTCCTCAAGAATGCTTGAAAGTCCTCTATTCCACTGAAAGATCATATTTTCCCCTGAAACATGATACTCAGTTTTGCTGGGTAGGTGATTCTTGGTTTTAATCCCAGGTCCTTTGACCTGCAGAATATCATATCCCATGCCCTTCAATCCCTCAGAGTAGAAGCTGCCAGATCCTGTGCTATCCTGATTGTGTTTCCACAATATTCAAATTGTTTCTTCCTGGTAGCTTGTAATATTCTCTCCTTGATCTGGGAAATTTGGAACCTGGTCATAATTTCCCTAGGAGTTTTCTTTTTGGGATCTTTTTCAGGGGGTGATCTGTGGATTCTTTCAACTATTTTGACCACTGGTTCTAAAACCTCAGGGCAGTTTTCCTTGAGAATTTCTTGAAGGATGATTTCTAGGTTCTTTCCTTGATCATTTCTTTCAGGTAGTCCAATGATTTTTAAATTATCTCTCCTGGATCTATTTTCCAGGTCAGTGGTTTTTCCCATGAGGTATTTCACATTGCCTTTTATTCTTTCATTTGTTTGGATTTGCTTAATAACATCTTGATTTCTCATAAAGTCACTAGCTTCCATTTTCTCCAGTCTAATTCTGAAGGAATGATTCTCCTCAGTGAGCTTTTGAGATTCTTTTTTTTTTTTTTTTGCTTTTTGGAGAGCAATTGGGGTTAAGTAACTTGCCCAAGGTCACATGGCTAGGTTTTTGTTTGTGTGTTTATTATGTATCTGAGGTCGGATCCGAACTCAGGTCCTTCTGACTCCAGGGCCATCGCTCTACTCACTGCCCCACCTAGCTGCCCCTGAGATTCTTTTTTCCATCTGGCAAATTCAGCTTTTTAAGGTATTCTTCTCCTTGTTGCCTTTTTGAGCCTCTTTTGCCATTTGAGTTAGTCTATTTTTAAGGTATTATTTTCCTCAGTCAGGCTGTTGACCCTCATTTAATAATTTTTTTGCGTTGTTCTCATTTCTTTTCCCAATTTTTCCTCTGCTTCTCTTATCTGCTTCTTAAGATCCTCTATGGCCTGTAACCAGCTCTTATTTTTCTTGTAAGCTTTTGGTAAAGGCGTTCTGACTTCACTGTCTTCCTCCTGTTCCAGGCTTTGATCCTTTTTGTCACCAAAATAGGAGTGTAAAGTTGGGTTGCTCTGTTTATTTTGTTTCCTTTGACTGCTCATGTTGCTACTCAATCACTTGACCCCTGGGCTTTTTGCAGCAGTAGGACTATGCCACCAGACAGGGGAGCTTCTGTCCAAAACACTTGGGTTTTCTCAGCTGCTGAAGGTATTATTTGGGTGCTTTCTTTGATGCTTCCCCATGCTCTAGCAAGCTGGTCAAGCACCCCAAGACCTCTACCCTAGACTTCAATCCAGATTGAAGCAGGTTAAAGCAAGAGCTATTATTCCTCAGATTGGTTCCTTGGTCCCCATACAGTCTGCAGGGCAGCAGCTGAAGCAGCCATATGTTGCTGTGGCTGCAGGGCCACAGCATCTCAGCCCCTTTTTTCCATGGGGGCAAAAGCTGAAGCACTCCCAACTACTGGATCCCAGAGTCCACACTGCACTGACATCTCACTTTGTCCTTAGCATCTTTGTGTTGATAATTCTGGAAATTGCCACTCCTGCTGGTGTTCTGGAGTCCCTCCTGCTGCCTGCTGCTCAGGCTCACCTTGGGGCTAAAACCTCTGGCCCATGTGGGCCTGGGCTCAGCTCCCAGTGTACTGTACTGGCTGATTCCTGCCAGGCTGCCCGGCTGCCCTCAGTGGGAGGTCGGCTTCTCTGTGTCATTTTGTGGGTTCTGCACCTACAAAGTTTGTTCAGAGTCTCCTTTTACATGAATTGGGGAAGGTGAAAGCTGGGGCCCCACAGAAGTCCTGTTTGTCCTCTGCCATCTTGATTCTGCCCCCTTCTTCTATATTTAATATTAATAATACTATTTTACATGTAATTGGGACAGAAGATATACAGGCACTGGGGCATAGACATATCCACCAGGCCCTACTGGAAAAGTTGAAGAGGTTATGGGAGAAGATATGGGAGAGAGCAGATTGGATGAGGTGACATCCTTTGGGACCACTATTTTGGGGTGGTGGGTAGGGGAAAAAACAGGGAAAATTTGTAACTCACAATCTGGCAGAAACGAATGATGTAAACCAGAATTTAATAAAGCATTTGAAAAATAAATAAATAAAAGATATGTGTGCCTACACCTAGGATACTGCCATTATCTGGACCCTACCTCAAGTATGATATCATAAAACCTGTATAATCTTCTAGATGTTAGAAACCCAGGAATAATGAGATATGTTTAAAAGGGAGATAGGGAATAAGAAAGAAAGAACTACTTGAGATGGAAGGAATAGGATCGGGAGAACAAAGAAAGAGGATAATTGTCTCAAAATGGAAGTAAATTATGATAAATTTTGATTGCTAACTAGATAACTATGACAGTAGCACACATGAAAAATGGTTGCCCTGTACTTTCTCTTTCCAATTGGTCAGGGGGCATCCTGGGTTTGCAGTTCTCTTTGAAAGTGACCCAAATGCTGCTGGGTTTGGGTTTTCTTTGGAGCAGCCATGTGGATAGGCAGGAAAGGGGTAAAGGGATGGAGAGGGATACACTCCAGAGATTATTATTGAGGGTGTACAGCTGCCAAACACACTGTGTCTCTGGCAATACCTGTTGAGTCGGCTGCTGTAGTGGAAAGAGCAAGATGAAGAAGGACAGTTGTATAGATGCCAATAGCAGCAGGATGCTGTACCAGGTTTGTGCCCTGCCAGGAAGAGATGTGCCAAACTCTCTGGCCTGGTTTCAGATAACTGGGTGTCTACTTTCTCTGCCAACTAATAAACCCAGGGAATACATTTGCATTAACACCACTGTGCCATCCCTCCTTTCTCCTCCTCCCCTTCTCTCCTTCCATTTAACAGTTAGTCCTCTCTAAATGCCATCTCTAGGCTGCTTTTCAGGAGTTGCATGTCAAGGAACCACAAGGTAAGCCAGATGCTGTCCTGAATTGCCTTGAAGGAAGCTGGTATCAGCAGTCAGAAGAAAGACAAAACCTACATCTCGGGATTTTGGCAGTCAGTTAAGTATATTCTGGGTAATTTCATTTTTTTTTTTAAATAGGCAGTTTTAAATGTTTATCTCATACAAACATTATGCTAACCCAGACCCTTTCTTTCTCTATTCATCTGAAATTTTGGGAAACTCATTGCTAAATTCTTAGAGGTTTCCAATTGTTGTGGGACTGTAATAGGAAAAGTTTGGTAGATAAGTAGTTTTGCTTGCAAAATTACTCCCTAAAAGGGAAAGGTAGTAGATATGTCCCAATTTCTTCTTTTCTTTCCTGAAGGCACAATGACAACTTCTACTCAAGAACCAAGACATTTCAGACCTGGATAGAAATGTTCCTCCACAGAACAGTATGTATTAATATGTGAGAAGCAAGGAAAAGCAAGGGAATCCGTTATAAAATATGATGCCCTTCCATCAGTATGATAAGATTCCAGAACATGGACATCTGTTAAAAGGGGGCACTTTTCAGGGAGGTAGGCATGTAGCATAGACCTTTTTCAGAGTGAACAGAATCATCTTTTCATTGGTCTCCAGTGACTACAGAAGCCTCCAATATGATTGGCTACTGAGAGCCAGAGGATGGATTCTTATTGGAGAAACTACACATTTGACCAGACTATTTTTCTTTTCTTGCACTTTTTCTCCCTTGAACTTCCAAGACAATTCATTTATGTTAAGGGTGGGGAGAGGAAAAGTGCAGATTTCCCAGGATCAGGAAATGGTGACTTGTGGGAGAAGTACTTTCAGTACAAAGTGTTTTTGTCCAGGCAAGCTTGAGAGGGATGAGATCTTCAACTCCTGGCTTCTGGATGCCTTTTGTGTTTATATATATATTTGGGGTTTTTTTTTTAAGAGAGAGGAAGGTAGGGCAGTTGGGGTTAAGTGACTTGCTCAAGGTCACATGGCTCATAAGTGTTAAATGTCTGAGGCTGAATTTGAACTCAGGTTCTCCCAACTCCAGGGCTGGTGCTCTATTCATTGCACCACCTAGAGGCCCCTGTTGTTTTCTGAGCATAGATTAGAGATGAACAATCCTGAGACTAGAGGCTTTTTGCTTTTGGGATTCCTGAATTTGGAAGTCCCAAAGTTTGAGAAATTCTGAGTTTGAGAGTTGGGTACCTGCCTCCCAGAGGGAGATGATTCCTTAAAAGAGTGCTTCCCAGAGGAGAAGAAAAGGAATCTTCACAGATTTCCCTGAATACATGACTAGGACAACTGAATCTTGGGATTCTTCCACACATACCTACCAAAAACAAAACAAAACAATACAAAACAAACAAATAAAACCAGAAATTGCTATGAGCTGTTAAGGCTGTAAGGATATGAAGTGACTGGATTAATGTTTGTTCAGTTCTTCCATGAAGTGTCTTTACCTTCTGAGAAGGGTCTAATGGACTGTTAGAGATTTTATATTACTTTAGCATTTCTTCATGGGTACTTAAGAATCCTTTGCTTCACATGCATTTTTTATGGTATGTGACATAGAGGTTATCCAATACTCTTTTCCATTATTTTATATTAAATACCTATGTGCCAGTTGGGGATCCTGTTATCTATAGTTGAGTTATACCGAGATTATTTTAGAGTTTTTTTCTGAGGTGGAGGAAGGGAGCCAAAGAGAGAAATTTATCTTTCAAGGTCAGGTTCCCATGACTGGATTAAGGTCAGTGTGAACCCCGAATGCTGAGTTTGAGAGTGTGAAGATAAGAATGGTATCCTGGACCGTGTGTGTGTGTGTGTGTGTGTGTGTGTGTGTGTGTGTGTGTATGTGTGTGTGTATGTATGTGTGTGTATGTGTGTGTATGTGTGTGTGTATGTGTGTGTGTGTGTGTATGTGTGTGTGTGTGTATGTGTGTATGCAGTATGTCATTACAGTTAACTTCATGCCAACATAAATAAGTTGCAAACTATAAGCAGGGTCAAGTTCATTTCCTCTCCTAATCCTCAGTTTTGTTTTTTGATTATTTCATATGTAAACACATTTGCAAACTGAAAAGGAATCTCTCAAAATATAAGCTGAATTATCCCATTTTTAAAAAATTATATTATTTTTTAACATTTAAAAAAGTGAGTTCTAGATTTTCTCCCTTTCTCCCCTTCCCACCCATTAAGAAGGCAAGCAACATATCAATTATATATGTGAAATCATGCAAAGCATATTACCATATTAGCCATGTCACAAAAAAGCAAGAAAAATAAAGTGAAAAAAATTATACTTCAATTTGCACTCACAGTCAATCAGTTCTCTCTCTGGAGGCTTTGCACGTGGTAGGTGTTTAGTAAAGGATGGTGAATGGGTGAATAAATGAACAGACCACTTAGACAGGAGGATGACCTAAATGGATATTTTGGGAAATATATCACATATTTGTCTTATCAAATGATTATCTTAAGATAGAGGAGTGGGGTGGAGCCAAGATGGCCGAGTAGAAACAGCTCGTCCAAACCTCTCTGCCCCCAGATTTCCCCCAAACTATGTAAAAGGGGACTCTGAACAACTTCTGGAGCCCCAGCACCCACAGAACGACACAGAGAAGCTAACCTCCCACTGAGGACAGCCCAGCAGCCCTGCAGGAAGGACCAGCACAGCGCTCTGGGAGCCAGCAGCATGCAGCATGGAGAGCGTGGGGAGCCGAGCCGAGCGGAGCCCAGGTCCCCATAAGCCAAAGTTTTAGCCCCAGGGCGGCAGGGCCAGCAGCCGGCTGGAGAGACCCCAGAACACCAGCAGCTGTGGCGACTCCAGAATTATCAACATAGACATGCCTAGGACAAAGTAAGAGGTTAGTGTCCTATGGACTTTGGGACCAGCATTTGGGGAATGTGTCGGCTCCCTCCCCTGGGGGCGAGAAGCCTCTGAGGAGACACGCCATTTGGTAGTTTTCAGAGGCAGCTCCAGCTCCTGGCCTGCGAACTGTAGGGAGATCCAGAGATCAGTCTTGGGGGGTAATTGCTCTTGCTTTAACCTCCCTGGATCTGGATTGTGATCTAGGGTGGAAGTCGTGGGTGGGTTTACAGCTTGCCAGAAACGGAAGTTGCCCCCCCACACGTTCAGGACAAAAATTCCTCTATCTGGCCTTAAAGCCATAGTGTGGCAATAAGCCCAAAAGTCAAATAATTAAGTAGCAACATGCCAAGGCAAAGGAAACAGAAAAATGCAACCCTAGACTCCTATTTTGGGGGCATAGAGCAGGAAAAGGACTGTGAGGTCAGAGGTCCTGCTCCAAAAGCCCCAGGGGAAAACATGAGCGGGTTGCAGGCCATAGAGGATCTGAAGAAGGACTTTAAAAATCAAATAAGAGAAGTGGAGGAAAAATTGGAAAGAGAAATGAGAAGGATGCAGGAAAAGTATGAAATGAGGGTCAACAGCCTGACTGAGGAAAACAACACCTTAAAAAATAGACTAACTCAAATGGCAAAGGAGGCCCAAAAGGGCAATGAGGAGAAGAATGCCTTAAAAAGTCGAATTTGCCAGATGGAAAAAGAATCTCAAAAGTCACTGAGGAGATTCATTCCTTCAGAGTTAGACTGGAGCAAATGGAAGCTAATGACTTTATGAGAAATCAAGATGCTGTTAAGCAGATCCAAACAAATGAAATATTAGAAGGCAATTATTGATTTAAACATAAAATGATAGCATAATATAGGTTTTTTTCTATTTAACCCTTATTTGAATAGAAGGAATTTAAAGAAGGAATTATTAAGGAGAAGCTAGATCTAATTAATTGCACTCAAAATAAAATTTTATTTACAAAAGAAAACCAATATATTTAAAAGAAAAATAATATTGGAAAAACAGTTCTGGAAGATAGGACAGATAAAAATTGAAGCATATCATATGAAGGGAACTATCAAAAAACTACAAAAGTGATTCGTCCATAGCTGATAACAGACATGAATTTGATCAGATGAATTTCAAAAAACAAATTTAAGAACTCAAATCCTATATTTAAAAAATTCAAAACAATTTTGAGAAACTGCCTCATAACATCAAATTGGGAATATGAAGAAAGTTACATGCTCATTCATTTTTTTCAGTTTAAATATATTTTATTTCATTAAATGTTTTCTGATTATATGTAAAAACATTTTAAAAATTCATTAAATTTTTTGAGTTCCAAATTCTCTTTTGTTCCTGCCCCTCACCCATCACTTGAAAAAAACAAGCAATATGATATCAATGATCCATGTGAAGTCATGCAAAGCATATTTCCATATTAGCCATCTTGCAAAATATAACTCGCGCACACACGTACGCGCACACATATGAAAACTAAAAAGAAATGTATGCTTCAATCTGCACCTAGAGTTCATCAATTTTTTCTCTGGAGTTAGAAAGCACTTTTCATCACAGATCCTTTGAAATTTTCTTGGATCATTGTCTTGATCAAAGTAGCTAAGTCTTTCACAGTTTGATCATTCTTACAGTGTTGCTTTGCACGATATTCTCCTAGTTATGCTCATTTCACTTTACATCACTTCATGAAAGTCTTCCCAGGTTTTTCTGAAAGCATCCTATGTGGTTATTTTAAATAGAATTTATCTTATTTATTTTTCTCTGCTGGGTTTTGTTGTTAGTATGTAGAAATTCAGCATTTATTTTAAAAATAAGCTTTATTAGTGTCTTCTGTTTCTTGTATCATTGTAGTTATCCCAAGTTTCTCTTTCTTAGTCCTTTTGCACAGCTATCCCATATAACAAATAATATTTTTTGTCAATTTATTTATTTTTAGTTTTCAACATTCACTTCCATAAGTTTTAAATTTTCTCCTCCTCCATATTCCTTCCCTCCCCAACATGGCATGCAATCTGATATAGGCTCTAACACATACATTCCTATTAAACGCATTTTCACATTAGTCATGTTGCATAGAAGAATTATTTTGAATGGGAGAAATCATGAGAAAGAAAAAAGAGCAAAATAAAATTTAAAAAAGTAAATAATCTACTTCTCTCTGCACTCCAAGTCCATAGTTCTTTCTCTGGATGTGGATGGCATTTTCCATCATGAGTCCTTTGGAATTGTTTTAGATTGAGAAGGCTATCAAAATCCATCATCACACACTGTGGCTGTTTCTGTGAACAATGTTCTCCTGGTTCTGCTCACTTCACTCTGCATCAGGATTTTCTCAAGTCTGCCAGCTCATCATTTCTACTAGCACAATAGTGTTCCATTACATTCATATACCACAACTTGTTCAGCCATTCTACAATTTCTGGGCATCCCCTCAATTTCCAGTTCTTGGCCACCACAAAAAAAGCTACTATAAATAACAAATAACCCCCACTTTCACACGGGGATGAGTTGAGGATGTCCTCTCATAGCTCTTCATTTGAGTCATATTTAGTTACTTATAGTTTTGTTACCTTCAGATTTTGAATTTTGTGTGTGTATAGTTGTTCTTTACATTTACATTGTTGTAGTTCTTGTGTGTATTGTTTTCTTGGTTCTGCTTACTTCAGTCTTCATTGATTGATATAAATTTTCCCGAGCTTCCCTGTATTTATAACACACATCATTTCTTTCTTTTTTTTCTTTTTGGAGGGCAATTGGGGTTAAGTAACGTGCCCAAAGTTACACAGCTAGGTTTTTGTTTCTGTGTGTTAAGTGTCGGAGGCTGGATCCAAACTCAGGTCCTTCTGACTCCAGAGCTGGCGCTCTACTCACTGTGCCACCTAGCAGCCCCACACACATCATTTCTTAAAGCAAAATAATATTCCATTACATTCATGTGCCACAATTTTTTTAGCTCTCCCCAAATGATGGACATCTACTTTGTTTTTATTATTTGTTTCCACAAAATGTGCTGCTATAAATATTTTATATGTGTGTGTGTGTGTGTGTGTGTGTGTGTGTGTGTGTGTGTATAGGCTTTTTTCTTATCAATGGCTTCCTTGGAGGATAAGTCCAGTGATAGAATCTCTGATTCAAACTATATGGACATTTTTGTCACTTTATTTGTATGTTTCCCAATTGCCTTCTAAAACATATCATTTCACAGCTAAACCATATGTATGTACGTATGTATGTATAGTGTACCTATTATTCCACAATGCCTCCAACATTGACTATTGCAATTTTTTCATCTTTGCCAATTTTCAGGGTGTGAGTTGAAACCTCAGTGCTTTTGAAATTTGAATTTCTTTTATTATTAGTGATTTGGAACATTCATTTGCTTGTGAATACTTTGTAATTTTTCTTTTGAGGATTGTTCATAAGCTTTGACTACTTTTCTACTGGGAAGTACACACACTAACACACATATCCATACATTTATAACATATGTGTACATTTATATTTATATCTATAATCTTGGATACAAAGATTTTTTCTCATTCGACCACTTCCCTTCTTATTCTGGCTGCATTAGTTTTGTCTGTGTAGAAACATTTTAGTTTCTTGCAATCAAAAGTTCCTATTTTATCTTTTGTAGTTGCCTCTATCGTGTTTAGTTCAGAATATATCACCTACTTTAGCTGTGAGAGGGTTATGGCCTTTTCCTTTTCTGCTTTTTTTTATTGTGTGATCATTAATATTAACGCTGTGTATCTATTTAGAATATATAGAGAACTTAACCAAATATATAAAAATAGGAGTCATGGTCAAAAGATGTGAACAGGCAGTTTTTGTTTTTTTTGTTTTTCTTTTTTGTTTTTGTTTTGCCTTTTGGAGGGCAATTGTGGTTAATAACTTGCCCAAGGTTAGGCTTTTTTCATTTGTGTGTGTTAAGTGTCTGAGGCCGGATCCAAACTCAGGTCCTTCTGACTCCAGGGCCAGTGCTCTACTCACTGCACCACCTAGCCACCCAAACAAGCAGTTTTTAAAGAAAGAAATCAAAGCTGTAAATAGTCATACAAAAATGCTCTAAATTATGATAATTAGAGAAGTGCACATTAAAACAATTCTGAGCAACCACTTGTAATGGTAATGGAAATTTGAAGATCTTCCCTGCCCTTTAATAAGCCTAGGGGAATTCAGAGACCTTCCCTGCTTTGAAAATATACTCTGCCCCCTAATAGAATGAATGTAATCACATGAAGCCTGTGGTGGGAGGAGTTTGCTGAAGGATGAAGCAAAGCCCATAGGAAGCTGGGAGTCAGAACCAGAGAGACAATGAGAGAGAGAGAGAGAGAGAGAGAGAGAGAGAGAGAGAGAGAGAGAGAGAGAGAGAGAGAGAGAGAGAGAGAGCTCAGGCAAGGAGATACATAGGCTTGTGAGTAAAATCTGTTTTTTTGACACCTGCTGGGACAGTTAGCTTGGGTTGGTTTGTGGTAAGGTTAAAGGATGACATGGTTCTGTCCTACATTGTGGTACATTAACTTCTATATTGCTATGATGGATTCGGTTTCCTGGTGTCTGAATAAATGTTTTGCTTCTGTCTTCTATAAGGAGAGTTTGCTATATTTTGTGATTGAATACCATGTGGGCATACTTATAGTCACAGTCGGTGCTGTAAATATTGCATTGGCATTACACCACTTCACACCTATCAGATTAGCTAACATGATAGAAAAAGAAAATGACAAATATTGGAAGGACTGTGGGGAAATAGGTACATGAATGCACTGTTGGTGGGGCTTTGAACTTCTCCATTATGGAAATGTTCAAGGGACTATAAACTGTGTATGCCTTTGGTCCAACAACACTATTATTTCTGTGGTGGCAAAGAATTGGAAACTAAAAGGGTGCCTATCAATTAGAGAATGCTTACTAATTATAGTGTATTAATGTTATGGAATCTTCTTGTGCTATGAGAAATGATGAGTAAGATGGTTCCAGAAAAGCCTGGGAAGACTGCATTAACTGATGCAAAGTAAAGTGGGCAAAACCAAGAGAATAATATGTACCGTAAAAACAATATTGAAAAGATACACAACTATGAAAGACTTTGAAACTCAGATCAATGTAATGATTGACCAGAACTTCAGAGGACTCATAATTTAAAATGCTATCCACCTCCAGATAAAGAACTGATAGTATGCAGATTGAAACATATGTGTATGTGTGTGTATGTGTATATATGTATACGTGTGTATATATACACATATGTGTATATATATATATGTACTTTCTTTTTCTTTTGGAACATGGCTAATAGCAAAATACATTTGTGTTTTGCAGGACTTCATATGTATAATGGGTATCCTATTTCTTACCACTTCAATGGGAGGGGTGAGGACAGATGGATGAATAGAATTTAGAGCTAAAAACAAAAATAAAATGAAAAAAACATCCATTTAGTCATTTGATTGGTACAGCATTCAAAGTATAAATTAACTGTGGTTGTATGGTCATTTTTATTATATTGGCATGACCCAGCCACAAGCAATGAATATTCCTTTGGCTACTTAAGTTGTTCTCTAATTCTCAATGAAACGCCTTCTAATTGAATCCATACAAATGTGTTTGTTTTTTTTTGTGTGTGTGTGTGTTGGGTCAACCCCCAGATATTTTATTAATTTTGCAGTTTTTTTGAATGGGATTTTGCTTTTCCAGAACAATGCCAATTCCTGCATGTGTCAGAGATGATATTGCTCCAAGGTAACAGTGCCCTCTCCCATCATTTTCTAATTATACAGCCCACCACTGGTTATATCCTCTTTCTGGTTACTTCCACCCCCTTTTGGGCCCAATCTTTTTTGGGGTCCTTATCGTCCTATTCCTCCAGGTGCCAGTTGCCCTCACAGGTTACAACTTCCTCCTTTCCTGAGAAAGTACAAGCGTCCTTTTAAGCACTTAATCCTCCAGATCAGGCCAGAGCAAGGTTCTCATCTCCTTTCACAGCACACCCACAAGAGCAATCATCAGTGGAATCCCTTCTCACCATCAAAGCAAACTGAGCTTCTTTCCCCACCTCTTTTAAGTCATCTCCCCCCACTCCTCACCCACTCCCCCGAAGGCTCTTCTCTTGGGACCACAAGAATCACCTTTGTTTCTTTGCTAGCCTTTAACATGACTTAGGCACACGTTCCTGTCTATCCCTCTATTTCCCTCCTCTCCTTTCATTTGCCTTCCAATTTTGTTATTTAGTCCTTTGAAAAC
Source organism: Gymnobelideus leadbeateri (assembly GCA_011680675.1). Taxonomy (NCBI): domain Eukaryota; kingdom Metazoa; phylum Chordata; class Mammalia; order Diprotodontia; family Petauridae; genus Gymnobelideus; species Gymnobelideus leadbeateri. The sequence continues at coordinate 506,194 of WOXC01008879.1, read as the reverse complement.
ATACATCTGTCTATAGGGATGGTCATGGGCACACTCCTTGAAATGGACCTCTTCACTGTTACCTTCTCCAGACTCCTGCCTTCACCCCTTCCTCCTTGTACACTTATTCCCTGCATTATTTTTTGTATGGTATGTTTGAGAAGCAATCTCTTCAGTCTTGGTTTTCTTCCTAAAATGCATTAAATCCTTCTTTATTATTGAATGTCTATCTTTTTTTCATTTATCAGGCAGCTAAGATGGCAAAGTGGATAGAACATGAGGCCTAGTGTCAGGAAGACGAGTTGCAACCTGGTCTCAGACACTTTGTAACAATATGACTCTGGGCAAGTCACTTAACCCACTTCCTTATCTATGAAATGGGGATTATAAAAGCACCTACCTAGGTTGTTGGATTGGTATGAGGATAAAATGAGATAATATTTGTAAAGTGTTTAGCACAGTGACAAGTGCTCAGTAGGACATATATAGATGTTAATTATAATCATCACCATTGTTATTTGTAGCCTTCTTTTCTAAATTCAAATTCTAAAAATTAAAAGTTGAGATGAATAAAATTGAGCATAAAATGTCATTGAATTAATAAATAAAACTAGGAGTTTTTTTTTTTTTTTAAGCAATTGGGTTAAGTAACTTGCTCAAGGTTACATGGCTAGTCATTATTTATGTGTGGGTGCTCATTTTCTGAGGCCGGATTTGATCTCGGGTCATCCCAACTCTGAGGCCGGCGCTCTTACTCACTGCGCCACCTAGCCGCCCCTTTAGGGCAGTTGGGGTTAAGTAACTTGCCCAAGGTCACACGGCTAGGTTTTTGTTTGTGTGGGTTAAGTGTCTGAGGCTGGATCCGAACTCAGGTCCTTCTGACTCCAGGGCCGGCGCTCTACTCACTGCGCCACCTAGCTGCCCCTCTAGGAGTTGTTTTTATGAAAAAAACTCAATAAAATAGATGTTATTTGTTAATTTGATTTTAAAAAGAGAAAAAAACCTAATCACTGGTATTAAAAAGGTGAACATACCACTAGTAAAGATTAAAGTAATTATAAGGAGTTATTTTCCCCAATTACATGACAATAAATTTAAAGATTTAAGTGAAATGGAAGAATATTTACAAAAATATAAATTGCCTAGATTATCAAAAGAGTAAACAAAATGTCCAAATAGATATATTTTAGAAAAGGAAATTGAATGGGCCATAAATTAACTTCCTGAGAAAAAAAGCTCATGGAGGTGATTTTAAAATTCCTTCAATTAGTATTTTTCTTCTGTGCTCAGAAGTTCTGGAAAGTTTTCCTATGTTATTTCTTACGTTCTAGCGTTTAGGTTTTTGTCTTGTTATATTGTTCTGGGAGACCTATGATGCTTGGGTTGTCTACATACACTGTCTTTGGGACCAGTATGATTTGCTTGCATAGTGAGAATATTACTGTGCTTTTCTCTTCTTCCAGATTGTCCTGCACTCTCATGTGTTTGCATTCCCATTCTATTGTTCTCTCCTTTGCTTGGCGAGGCTTGCTGTTGCAGATTCTAGTTTTTCTATTTGTCTATCATTTTGGCTGTGCAGGCTGTAAATTCTGTTCTCTTAATTTTCATTTATCTTTTGAACCACTCAGAACCACTCAGAAATAACATGTTGTAGTTACAAATTCACCTTGCATTCCACAGGGTCCTTTGTTTCATCAAATGTTGGATTGTTTTTCTTTGCTTCACAGTGCTTACTCATAAAATAGCTTGCTTACTAGATCTGAAGTCCATATTTCCTTCTGTGGTTAATGTTTTCCTTGTTGATTTATCTGCTTATGTTCAAGGTATTTGCATTTTCTCTCTCTCTTTTTTTTGAGATCATTGGTAATTTCAGCCTTTCTCCTCCATCCCCACTATCTTCCCCACCCCCATTATTGTTCACTTTTTGACCTCTTCCCCTCTGACAATGATTTTTTTGGGGGATGAATCTCAAAGTGTTTCAGCCTCCTCCCATATTTGATAATTCATGATTCACTAGCCTAGGTCTCTGCCCCTAATGATCTTTCTCTCTCTCTCTCCCTTCTTCTTCTTCTTCTTCTTCTTCTTCTTCTTCTTCTTCTTCTTCTTCTTCTTCTTCTTCTTCTTCTTCTTCTTCTTCTTCTTCTTCTTCTCCTTCCTTCCTTCCTTCCTTCCTTCCTTCCTTCCTTCCTTCCTTCCTTCCTTCCTTCCATAATTTCTTTCTTTCATTGTCTTCTTTTTTCCCACCTCTTCCTCCTCCTCCTCTTGTTATTTGGATGCCTAGCTTTTTCCTTTAGTATTAGCAGACTGAACCTGCATAAACATGGTGACCTGTTCTGACATATTGTCCCTCTCCCTTTATTCCTCAGTTCTCTGGCTTGGTACTGGCAGTTCAGAGAGCTGCCATGCTGGTGTTGTAGGGTTCATTTCTGTAGTTTACATCTTTGAGGCTCCGGAGGAGGGAAGAAGGATATGGCATGGTTTTGAGTTCTGTTTCAAGCTCAGATGTGTGCCTTGCCTCATTTCCTCTGCCCTTCTCTACTGCAGAGATCTTTTGCAAAACAAACCACTGCCTGCCACAGCACTAGCTATCTGTTGTGGATACAGTAAGCTTCTTTCCCTAGAGTGCTGCAACACACTGGCATGCTCATTCATACATATAAATATATATGCATATATACATACATGTACATGTGCATGCAATGCAATGTACATATGCACACGGTATACATGTACAGTGTGTATATATGTATGTATATAATTTATATTACATGTATGACATTTATTTCTAATGTCCCTTTTCCCCTCCCAAAGAGCCATTGCTTATAACAAAGTATTTTTAAAGTGAAAAAGAGGAAGATAGAAAAATAGTAACATATTATTAGATTATTTAAATATATTGAAAAAATCAGATCATATATCAATATTCCACACTTGAGAAAGAGATCATGCACATATCTCAGTTAAAGCTAGAAAATTAATTCTTTTTTTTTGGAGGGGAGAAGGCAAGACAATTGGGGTTAAGTGACTTGCCCAAGGTCACACAACTAGTAAGTGTGTCAAATATCTGAGGCCCAATTTGAACTTAGGTTCTCCTGACTCTAGGGCTGGTGCTCTATTCACTGCACCACCTGACTGCCCCATAGAAGATGAATTCTTAACCAAAAGAAGGATAAAAGTAGTCACAAAACACAAAATAGATCATTTTAAATACATGAAATTGCAAAGCTTTTGCTGGGACCTAGCACCTATGTTCATGGGCAAGCTACTTAACCTTTCATAGCATCAGTTCCCTTCTCTGTAAAATGGGAATAAAATTCTTTCTCTAATGGTTGTCAAGAGGAAAATGAGTTATAAATTGAAAAGCTATATATAAATGGATTATTTTAATTATTAATAAATTCAGCAAGGACAACTAGATGCTGTTTACCCTTTTTATTTATCTTGGATCCCAATTCCTGCCTAACCACTTTTGATTTTCCCTTCCCAGTCTGAAATGCATCCTCTTTAGTTGAGAAAGTAAATATATAACCAAGAGTGGGTGCTTCTGACTTCTCTCCACCATTTATTATCATCTTGCATGTGCCACATGTAAACAAGGTGCTTAATTTTCTGCATCTAATGCAATAAACATTTAATAAGTACTTACTATGTGCCAGGCACTATGCACAGTGGAACTTCACTATGGATCAATACAGGGAAATGAAATAAGACAGGTAAATTCCTGTTATGGGAATGGAAATCTAAGATCTTTCCTGTCCCTAGGCCCTTTGATAGGCTTAAAGTAGCTCTGAGACCCTTCCCTTATTTGAAAATATACTCTGCCCCCTAATAGGCTGAACATGGTCACATGGAGCCTGTGGCGGGAGGCTTGTTTTTCAGGGATGCCCACTCCTTGTTACTTTATGATTGGGCAGTGGGTCAAGAGGGTTGTTATATTCTCTGAGCCATGAGAAGGCTATATATACCCTGATGTGAGGTTTTGTTTTGAGGATCACTTTGAGAAGAGTTGTGTGATTTGACCAGATGAGACTGGGCAGCTGTTGAGCCCCCTGGCTTTGAAAACCCAGATGTTGGTGCTTTCCTCTCTGGTAACTGACTAGGTATGGATGTAATGGTCAGACAGTTGGAGGTCTGTCTGCTGATCTGTTTCACTGTCTGCTTGTAACTTCTGTTTGTATTTTGTTTGTATTCTCTGAAGTTCAGGGTATTGACTTTTTCCCTTGAACTAGGTAAGTGATATATGTTTGATTAAAGTAAGATTTTTTTTTTTTGCTTTTTGGAGGGCAAGTGGGGTTAAGTAACTTGCCCAAGGTCACATGGCTAGGTTTTTGTTTGTGTGTGTTGAGTGTCTGAGGTTGGATCCGAACTCAGGTTCTTCTGACTCCAGGGCCATTGCTCTACTCATTTTGCCACCTAGCTGCCCTAAAGTAAGATTTTTAACCCATTTTGAGTTGCTTTCCTTTGGAGAAGCAGGTCTAAGAACCTGTGTTGGCAGCCATCCTGGGGATGCGTAGGGTGCTTGCTGCTACAATTCCATATTTCTCCTGGAGTCATTCCACAAGTATTTCTTTTAGTGTTTTTTGTCCATTGAGTTTCAGAGTCATGTACAACAGTGATTTCCTAGAGTAGCTATGAAGCAAAATAAGAATGTTTGCATGAAGAGCTGCTCATATCTATATGTTCACAAACATCTGGCTATTCAAGAGAGAAGCTGCTCATCAGTAGATTGTTTCTTAAATTTCCAAAATGTATCAAAAGGAAAAAAAATCCTGAAACCAATGGATTAGCAAGATAATGGTAATAATAATAATAACTGACATTTATATCCTGCCTACTATGTGCCAGACACTATTCAGTTTGGTGATGTGAAATTGAAGTTCAGGAGATCTCAGTATCATCTGCATGGACACAGTTCAATCCATGTGGATTGTTGAGATCACCAAGTACAGCAGTAAACATGGAGAAAAGAAGATAGTTAAGGACAAACATTTGGGGGATGCCTGCAGTTTTGGGGTATAACTTGAATAAAGATCTAACAAAGGATGCTGAGAAGGAGCAGTTAGATAAGTAAGAGGGGAATCATGATAGGTAACATCACAAAAATCTATAGGGGGAACAGTAGTCAGAAGAGAATAATTGATAGCATCAAAAGTTACAGAGAGGTCAAGGAGGATGATGTTTGAGAAAAGACCATTCTATGTGGCAATTAAGAGATCACTGGAAACTTTGGAGAGCTTATTCCAATGAGTAGTAAGGCCTGAAGCCAGACCGAAGAGGGTTTAGTCAGTGTCTTTTTGGATATATTTCCAAATGCCTTTGCAGAATGGTGAGACAAATTCATAGCTCCATAAATCATACATGAGTGTGACTGGTTTCCTACAGTCTCTCCAACAATTATGATTTAAATTTTTGTCATAATTGAAAATATTACTTTTTCCCCAATATATTTATCCTTGATATCTATATCTGCCAATGTCTCTATTTTTTCCTTATTCTGTTTAATGGTAGCTTTTTGTTTTAGATATATACTTTTCATTGTATTTAAAAATCCTTCTATGCTTGTACTTTTTAGAGTTTTTAGCATAAATGAATGTGTTGTATTTTGTCAAAAGTTTTTTTTATATATATTGATGTAATCAGGTGGTTTTGCATGTTTTTGTTTTTAACAAGCTTAATTTTACTAAAGGGTTGCTGTCCATTGGCATAACTGTTCCATTGGTATGCTCAAAACATTAAGGGAAAGTAAACAAAGCCTCCAGCACATCGGACAGACTCCCCAGGGTGAACTTACAGAAAGACATTTACAAGAGTTTTGCAGGATTTTCAGGCATGAATGGATTGCTATCAGAGATACTAAAAGGCAGCTAAACGTAGATTAAATGCAAAGATCAATACTGGTTCCAGTTGACAGATAATGAAATAAACCCCCTGCCCCTGCCTTGTGAAGGGTAGGGGTAAGATATGGATGCAGAATATTGCATATACTGATAGATGGGGTGCTGTATGTTCAATTTTGCTTAACCATTTATCCTTTGTATCAAAAGAGGGGGTCTAGGGTTTGTGGTGTACATAATGTAAATAACTATGGTATTAAAAAACATACCTATAAAACTTAAAACAAAAAAGAGAATTTGATTCTTCAAAACTATAATTCAATGAATCCTTAAAATGTGCTAGAGGGTATATTGTAAAAATCTGGTGTCTCTTCTTTATTATTATTATGATTTGGGAGAGAGGAAGAATAGATCGAGTCTTCCTATGCCATTCAAGCAGAAGATGTAGCAGTCTCTGCAACCCCAGTATCATAGTTTTGAACTGCCTCATTTCTGACCTGGGTTGATTTGTCCCTCCTTAGGTAGCTTTGTGGCCCAGCGCTCCAGTAGGTTCGTCATACTCATACAGACATAAGACAGCTTGGCCTACTGCAGCTCAGAACTTGTGACATCATGGTGATTCATAAGCCTCCACCTTTCTGGTAGCAGGGATTTCTAGCATCAGCTGCCAGGAGCCAACTCATCTATCATTATCCATTGACCTAGGGCAAATTACTTAACCTCTCTGGGTCTCAGTTTATTCTGTAAAATAGACTAAATGCCCTCAAAGGTTCCTTTCAACTCTAACATCTATTAACCTGTGATCCCATGATTCCATGACACTTATAAATGATTAGTAGGGAAGAGATAAAAATGGAAAAACTGGAAAAGCACCCAGAGATTGAATAATGACACATTCTGTATTTCACTCCAAACACCTTCCTCATATCGACCTAGCAAAAGTCGGAAGTGTGTCATCCACATTTTGCAGATGTGGAAACTGAGGTTTTAAGCAGGAAAGTTGCTTGCTCAAGATCACAGAGCTAATAAATGTCAGGGGTGGGTTCCAAACCCAAGTACCTTCCGACTGCAAGTCCAGCATTCTCTTCAGCACATCTTGCTTTCTACATCTGAATTTGAAGTGCAATATTTATAGTCCAAAATGAAATTCAGCTGCTTATAACGTGTCTATCCAAAGGAAAATAAGGTCGCTACTGAGTCTGAGGAGTTCATGTAGGAAAGGAGAAGAATTCTAATTAGGATTAAGAATATTATCTCTCTCAAAATGCCTGCATACAAAGAGTTCTGGTACTGTCTATGGCTACACCTATAATATTGCAATAATATTTTTTCAAGGAGGAGGCAATTTGGTAAACTGATAACTAATTTAGATAAGACTAATTATTTTGGGTGGGATAGAGTGGATACAAGGATGATTAGGAAAGTTATGAAAGAAGCTTCAATTGTACATAGCATGACATAATTCTAAAAATGTGAATGTTTTTGTATAGCTCTTATCCTTCCCACAAAGGAGAGATCATTCTTGGATGTGCTTGCATAACAGTAAATCAGAAAAATAGGAGTTAGGAAAAAATGTTGATGTTAGTTTGGGTATATTTCTGATTACCTCTTTAATATCTCTCTTGAATGGCAAGCAGTTTCCATTTCTAGAGTTATCTCTGCATAAATTTGTAGAAAACTAAGTTCATATTTTTATCACCTAGGTTTATAACTGTTGGTTATAATATTTATTTAATAATTAATAAATAATATTTACTAAATGCTCACTATGTGCCAGGCACTGTGAAAAGCTCTGAGACTATAAAAGAAAGGCAACCCTCCCCCCAAAACAAACCAGGCCCTGCTCTCAAGGTGTTCACAGTCTAACAAGGAAGACAACATGCAAACAACTATTTATATGCAAGGTGCAGACAGAATATTTTTTAAGGAGGACTGGGAAAGGCTTCTAGTAAAAAGAGAGAGTTTAACTGACACTAAAAGGAAGCCAGTGAAGCTAGGAGGCAGAGATAAGCTTTGCTCTATAGATAAATTAGAAATCGGAATAAGGATAGGGACTTGACCTGTGATTTCATTGGTATAAAAAACTCCCAGGTGAGAAGATTTCCTATAATAGTTATTACTCTGGTCCTCACTTGTTCTTTTTTTTTTTTAAACAAATGCTTTACTAACTTCTGGTTTACATCATTCATTTCCACCAGATTGAGTTACAGTTTTTCCCCCATTTTTTCCCTACCCACCACCCCAGAATAGCAGTCCCACTAGATATCCCCTCATCCAATCTGCTCTCTCCCATATCTTCTCCCATTACCCCTTCGACTTTGCCATTAGGGCAAGGTGAATCTCTGAGCCCCAATGCCTGGACATCTTATGAAACATTTAATTTTAAAACTTCAGTTTTCAGATCCATTCCCTTCCTCCCTTGTCACCCACTCCCTCTGAGAAGATAAGCAATTCAGTATGTGTTGTACATGTATAACTATGCAAAACATTACCATAGTAGATATATTGTAAAAGACTGCTTATATTTCCCTCCCACCTGTCTCACCTCCCACCTGGTCCATTCCCTACTTTGATCCTTTCCCTCTTTGATAGTGGGTACTTCCAACCTCCCCTCCCCCCAGAATGCCCTCCCCTCCATCATCCCTCCTCTCATCCCCCTTTCCCCTACTCTCCTGCAGGGTAAGATGTCCCATTTAGTATGTATGTCATTCTCTCCTTGAGTCAACTTCAATGAGAATATGCTTTTGCCTTTTTGCCTTCCTGTTCTTCCCCTCCCCTGCGACTACTTCCCCTTGCCTTTTCTACATGAGATAGTTTACCCTACCCTTTCTCGCCCTATCTCCTCTTGCCACTTTCCTCTCTCACCTCTTAACTTCACCCCTTAAGAATCATCCCTTCCCATCAAATTCAAACTGTGCCCTCTATCCATGTATACCTGTAAACATATGCCCATATACCCTTCTTCAATTATTTTCATAATGAGAAAGGTTTCATCAGACACAGTTATTGTTTTTCCATGTAGGAATGTAAATAGTTCAACTTTGATAAGTTCCTTTTGATTTCTTTTCCTTGATTACCTTCTCAGGCATTTCTTGTTTCTTGTGTCTGGATGTCAAATTTTCTATTCAACTCTGTTTTTTTCCTCAAGAGTGCTTGAAAGTCCTCTATTCCACTGAATGACCATATTTTCCCCTGAAACAAGATACTCAGTTTTGCTGGGTAGGTGACCCTTGGCTTGCTTGAAAGTCCTCTATTCCACTGAATGACCATATTTTCCCCTGAAACATGATACTCAGTTTTGCTGTATAGGTGATTCTTGGTTTTAATCCCATCTCCTTTGCCCTCTGGAATTTCATATTCCATGCCCTTCTATCCCTCAGTGTAGAAGCTGCCAGATCCTGTGCTATTCTGATTGTGTTTCCACAATATTGAAATTGTTTCTTCCTGGCTGCTTGTAGTATTTTCTCCTTGACCTGGGAGTTCAGGAACCTGGCTATAATATTCCTAGGAGTTTTCTTTTTGGGATTTTTCAGGAGGCGATTGGTGGATTCTTTCAACCTCTATTTCCCCCACTGGGTCTAAAACATCAGGGCAATTTTCCTTGAGAATTTCTTGAAGGATGATTTCTAGGTTCTCTCTTTGATCATGGCTTTCAGGTAGTCCAATCATTTTTAAATTATGTCTCCTGGATCTATTTTCCTGGTCAGTAGTTTTTCCCATGAGATATTTCACATTGCCTTCTATTCTTTCATTTTTTTGGATCTGTTTAACAGCATCTTGATTTCTCATAAAGTCACTAGCTTCCATTTGCTCCAGTCTAACTCTGAAGGAATGAATCTCCTCAGTGAGCTTTGGAGATTCTTTTTCCATTTGGCAAATTCGGCTTTTTAAGGCATTCTTCTCCTCATTGCCTTTCTGAGCCTCTTTTGCCATTTGAGTTAGTCTATTTTAAGGTGTTATTTTCCTCATTCAGGCTGTTGACTGTCATTTCATACTTTTCTTGCATCTTTATCATTTCTCTTTCCAATTTTCCCCCCACTTCTCTTATCTGCTTCTTAAGGTCCTCTATGGCCTGTAGCCAGCTTGTATTTTCATTTGGGGCTTTTGGTGCAGGAGTTCTGACCTCACAGTCCTCCTCCATGCTTTGATCCTCTTTGCCCCTAAAATAGGAGTCAAATGTTGAATTTTTCTGTATATTTTGTTTCTTTTGCCTAGGCATGTTGCAACTTAATTACTTGATTTTGGGGCTTGCTGCCACAGTAAGACTCTGGCACCAGAAAGGAGAGCTTCCGTCCAAATGTGGGGTCTTCACAACTTCCGAAGGTTGGGTGGCCTCTGCAAAGCCTTCACCCACTCTGGCAAATTGGATACCCACCCCAAACTTCTCCCCCAGACCACAGTCCAGATCCAGGCAGTTAAAAGCAAGAGTGATTAACCCCCAGACTGATTGCTGAGTCTCCCTAGAGTTTGCAGACCAGGAGCTAGAGCCGCCACTGACGCTGCTAAATGGCTTCTGTGCCGTGTTTTTTCAGCGGCTTTTTGCCCCTAGGGGAGGAAGCCGACACGTTCCCCAAATACTGGTCCCAAAGTCCATAGGGCACTAAACTCTCACTTTGTCCTAGGTATATCTGTGCTGATAATTCTGGAATCGCCACAGCTGCTGGTGTTCTGTGGTCCCTCCAGCCAGCTGCTGGCCTGGCCACCCTGGGAATAAAACCACTGCTCAGGTGTGCCTGGGCTCAGCTCCCAGAGCACTGTGCTGTCGGTTCCCAGCATGCTGTGCTGCCTGCTCTCAGAGTGCTGCACTGGCCGCTCCCTGTAGGGCTGTTGGGCTGTCCTCAGTGGGAGGTTAGCTTCTCTGTGTTGTTCTGTGGGTGCTGGGGCTCCAGAAGTTGTTCAGAGTCCCATTTTACATTATTTGGAAATTGTGTGGGGCAGAGTGCCTTGGAAGTGCTATTTCTACTCTGCCATCTTGGCTCCGCCCCCCTGGTCTTCACTTCTTGAGCATCAGTGGACTTACATTTTATTTCTCTCCAGGGTTCTCTTTAAAGGAAAGAGGGGGTGTCTGATGTCTCTGATAGAGAGACTGATGGAGTTCCCCTCATTGTAGGCATCTCCTGCAATCCAGTTCCATTTATCAGTTGGACTAACTTCTACAAAGGAATATTTACTTTAAAAGCACAGTAAGAATAAATATATAACTATCCCTCCAATACCCCTCCTGAACCACCTCAGTCTCTGGGGAGAGGAAACCTGATTAGATTTATAGTTTGTTTCAGTTCTTACATATTCTTGCATTTATATTCTTACATTATATTCTTACATTTCTACCAAATCCCAAGTCCAAAGCCCACCTTGGGCTCAAGTCCAGGGCATCCTGGATCCTTAGGGTTTCCCTGATGGGCCGACTGCAATATCACACTTGGATGCTACCTCCAAGCTCTCCATGGCTCCATTCTGAGGCTGCCTGTGCCTATAATAGTAAAAGACAAATCAATCAGAACAAGCCCAAACCCCAAACCCGTTTCTCAGAGCTACAGTTCCTAAAAGGGGGGAAGGAAATATAATCCTTCCTTTAGCATCATAGTCAATACATGATGGTCTTTGTATGGGTGAACATGAACCTTCACCCTTTCTCAATGCAGCAGGAAGAAAGAGAGAGAGAGAGAGAGAGAGAGAGAGAGAGAGAGAGAGAGAGAGAGAGAGAGAGAGAGAGAGTGTCTCAGTCTGGTAGTTTTAAAGATGCAATCCGTTCTGGTTATATAGCCAATGGAAAGAGTCTGTTGCTACCCGCATGATAGAGAAAGGCAGAATATCTTCTTCCAGAACCAGGGTACCTCCATGTTGGGTAATCTGGCATGCTAAGATACTGAGAGATAAGTGAATTGCTAGAGGTCAAATTACCAGAGTAAATTCATTCCTCTGAGAAATGTAAATTGTTTTAGATTTTAAGGAAGGTACATTCATTTCACTCACAACTATAGTGAGATATACAAAAGATATGCTTTATCCCAGAGTAATAATGTGGGACTTAAAGCTCCCCTAGCACTACCTGTGGGGTAGGAGTCAGGGTGGAGTATCTATGAAGGCGTTTAAAATTTCATGACAAAAAAATAACTTAGCACTAGTGACCACTAAGAAAATGTTGAATGTGATGTATAAAAAATTTGAGAGACAAAGTTTCTGGGTAATTGACCATTTTGCTAATCATACTAGTCAAAGACCCCAAAGACTGGAATTAAATACCCAGGAAACCCCAGGGCTACATAGAACTGAATGAATATAGCCTTACAGCTTCTGTCAAATGCAGTTGGTATGAACCATTCTGAACTCTGCTTATGCCAAAGTAGAGAAATCACTCTAGGGAAATATCCAATAGAAAAATCATTTTTTTAAACAAATGCTTTATTAACTTCTGTTTTCCATCATTCATTTCTGCCAGATTTTGAGTTACAATCATTTCCCCCTGTTATTCCCCTACCCAACCTCCCAGAATAGCAGTCCCACAAGATATCTCTTCCTCCAATCTGCTCTCTCCCATACCTTCTCCCATACCCCCTTCGACTTTTCCATTAGAGGAAGGTGAATCTTTGTGTCCCAATGCCTGCACATCTTATCTCCCAATTATAAGTGAAAGAGTATTAATAATAGTATTTATATATATTTGAAACATTTAATGTTAATACCTCGAATTTCAGATTCATTTCCTTCCTCCCTTGTCACCCATTCTCTCGGGGGAGATAAGTAATTCAGTATATGTTGTACATGTCTAGCTATGCAAAACATTATCATAGTAGATATATTGTACAAGGCTGCTTATAATTCCCTCCCACTCATCCCACCCCCCCCACCTGGTCCATTCCCTACATGATCCTGTCCCTCTTCTATAGTGGGTACTTCCAACCTCCCCTCCCCCCAAGGATGCCCTCCCATCCATCATCCCTCCTCTCATCCCCCTTCCCCCTATTCTGCTGTAGGTTGAGATATCCCATTTAGTATGTATGTCATTCTCTCCCTGAACCAAATTCAATGAGAATGTGGTTTTGCCTTTTTTGCCTTCCTATTCTCTCCCTCCTTTGCAACAACTTTCCCTTGCTTCTTCTACGTGAGATAGTTTGCCCTACCCTGTCTCTCTCCATCTCCTCTTGCCACTTTCCTCTCTCACCTCATAATTTCATCCCTTGACTATTCTCCCTTCCCAACAAATTCAACCTATTCCCTCTATCCATATATAACTGTAACCATATACACACACGTTTACATATGTATTCATATGACCACACACCCTTCTTCCATTATTTTCATAGTGAGAAAGATATCATCAGTCACAGTTATTGCTTTTCCATATAGGAATATAAATAGTTCAATTTTGATAAGTTCCTTTTGATTTCTTTTCCCTGATTACTTTCTCAGGCATCTCTTGCTTCTTGCATCTGGATGTCAAATTTTCTATTCAATTCTGGTTTTTTCCTCAAGAATGCTTGAAAGTCCTCTATTCCACTGAATGACCATATTTTCCCCTGAAACAAAATACTCAGTTTTGCTGGGTAGGTGACCCTTGGGTTCATTCCCAGCTCTCTTGCCCTCTGGAATATCACATTCCATGCCCTTCTATCCCTCAGTGTAGAAGCTGCCAGGTCCTGGGCTATTCTGATTGTGTTTCCACAATATTGAAATTGTTTCTTCCTGGCTGCTTGTAGTATTTTCTCCCTGATCTGGGTATTCTGGAACCTGGCTATAATATTCCTGGGAGTTTTCTTTTTGGGATCTTTTTCAGGAGGTGATCTGTGGATTCTTTCAACCTCTATTTTGCCCTCTGGATCTAGAACATCAGGGCAATTTTCCTTGAGAATTTCTTGAAGGGTGATTTCTAGGTTCTTTCTTTGATCATGGCTTTCAGGTAGTCCAATAATTTTTAAATTGTCTCTCCTGGATCTATTTTCCAGGTCAGTGGTTTCCCATGAGATATTTCACATTGCCTTCTAATCTTTCATTTGTTTGGATCTGCTTAACAGCATCTTGATTTCTCATAAAGTCATTAGCTTCCATTTGCTCCAGTCTAACTCTGAAGGAATGAATCTCCTTAGTGAACTTTTGAGATTCTTTTTCCATCTGGCAAATTCGACTTTTTAAGGCATTCTTCTCTTCATTGCCTTTTTGGGCCTCCTTTACCATTTGAGTCAGTCTATTTTTTAAGGTGTTGTTTTCCTCAGTCAGGCTATTGACCCTCATTTCATACTTTTCCTGCATCCTTCTCATTTCTCTTTCCAGTTTTTCCTCCACTTCTCTTATTTGATTTTTAAAGTCCTTCTTCAGGTCCTCTATGGCCTGCAACCCGCTCATGTTTTCCCCTGGGGCTTTTGGAGCAGGACTTCTGACCTCACAGTCCTTTTCCGCTCTATGCCCCCAAAATAGGAGTCTAGGGTTGCATTTTTCTGTTTCCTTTGCCTTGGCATGTTGCCACTTAATTACTTGACTTTTGGGCTTGTTGCCACACTATGGCTTTAAGGCCAGATAGAGGAATTTTCGTCCCGAACGTGTGGGGGCAACTTCCATTTCTGGCAAGCTGTAAACCCACCCACGACTTCCACCCTAGATCACAATCCAGATCCAGGGAGGTTAAAGCAAGAGCAATTACCCCCCAAGACTGATCTCTGGATCTCCCTACAGTTCGCAGGCCAGGAGCTGGAGCTGCCTCTGAAAACTACAAAATGGCGTGTCTCCTCAGAGGCTTCTAGCCCCCAGGGGAGGGAGCTGATGCATTCCCCAAATGCTCATCCCAAAGTCTATAGGACACTAACCTCTTACTTTGTCCTAGGCATGTCTATGTTAATAATTCTGGAGTCGCCACAGCTGCTGGTGTTCTGGGCTTCCTCCAGCCGGCTGCTGGCCCTGGTGCCCTGGGGCTAAAACCTCGGCTCACACGGACCTGGGCTCCGCTCGGCTCGGCTCCCCACGCTTTCCATGCTGAGTGCTGCGGGCTCCCAGACCACTGCACTGGTCCTTCTTGCAGGGCTGCTGGGCTGTCCTCAGCAGGAGGTTAGCTTCTCTGTGTTGTTCTGTGGGTGCTGGAGCTCTAGAAGTTGTTCAGAGTCCCCTTTTACATAGTTTGGGGGGAATATGCCAATAGAAAATCTTAAGACATTGTTTCATTTTGCCCTCTCTATTAAGCATGATCTTATCTCAGGTATCACCAATTCCTTAAATATATTTCTTACCCAGGAGATCCTAAATAGATATGTTTATTGAAAACACTCATAGAAAAGGTGAGGCTGGATGGCACAGTGGAAAGAATACTGACTTTGAAGTTAGGGGGTGCAGCTCAAATCCCAAGACCACAACTAACTTGTCTGACCTTGGACAAGTCAGTGAACTTGCTTCCCAGTTTCTTTATCTGTAAAATGATGTTGCACTAGATGGCTTTTAAATAAAAATAAGCTTTTATTGATGACCTTTTAAAAATATCAGCAAAATTTCCCTCTGTATTCCTTCTCCTTTCCTTTTTTTCTCCCTCCCAAAGAGCCATTCTATATAACAGATATTATTTTTAAAGACAAGAAAAAAGAGAGGAAAAAAATCAGCAATGCTGAACAATACCTCAAAAAGAAGAAAGATATGGGCAATGCACCAGACATATGGTCTTTTACCTTTGCAAAGGGGTGAGCTGGATATATATATATTCAAGCAATTTTGTTTTGTAATTTTGCAGCATTTGATTTTTTTTTTTGCATATAATTTCGTTGTTGTCATTGCACATTCAGTGTTGGAGCTCTGTTTGCTTTACTTTGCATAAGTTAATGCAGATCTTTCCATACTTCTCTGTATTTATCATATTTGTCATTTCTTATAGCACAATAGTATTTCATTACATTCATGTGCTACAATTTGTTTACTAATTCCCCAATCTACTTTGTTCCCAATTCTTTGCTATCACAAAAATGCTGTTACAAATATTTTGATGTATATGGGGACTTTCTTCTTATCAATTAGCTCCTTCAGGTATAAGCCTAGTAGTGAAATATATGGGTCAAAAGATTTGGACATTTTGGACAGATGATTTCTAAGGCTACCAAAGGGATATTTTTCTTCAAGTATGGATCTGACCATGTCACCACCAACCCGTCCCTCTGCCATCCCACACTCTATAAACTTCAATGGCTCTCAATTACCTCCAGTATCAAATGTAAAATAATCCGCTTGGCTTTTAAAGGCCTTTATCCTTTTTTTTAGCTGCATCCTGCCATGTACATAAAGAAAGACCTTTCCAATCTCCTTACACTTTGCTCCCCTCCACTTAACCCCTGTTCTATTAACACTATCCTCTTACTTATTACTTACTTACTTACTCCCACAAGACATTTGTAAAGCCAAGCACCTGCAGCTTTCTAGAGGACTGCTGTGGTGAATAGCTTCAAGGTTCTGATTACATAGTAGAGTGAACTCTCTATTTATTCAGTAACAAACTAAGGCAAAACATTCTCAGAAATCAAAGTACAGCATTCACAATGTTATGACATAACAACTTATCACTAAAATGGCCACATAGTTTTCACCAAAGTGGCCACATAGTATTAAACAAAGTACAATTATTTAGTAACTCAATCATTTAGTAAGTCCTTAATTCAATCATCCTTAGGTAAGCTTATCTCCTTAATGGACACAAAGTACAAAGGTCAAAGTTTTTCACCCCTAGGTCACAGTAAATAATAATCTCAGTCAGCATCAGGTACCCAAGTAGAGATCTTTTCATCTTGTCTTGAGGCTGGCTCTCAACTTCCATGGTTCTTCTTCGATGATCCCAACTCCTGCCCTAATCTACACAATTGTCATGTGGGTTCAAAGAGTTCCCAGTGTCCAGTACACCTCAAGTCCTTCACAGTTTCTCTTTCTGGGAAGACAAAGCTCAGCAGAGCTAAAACAACATTCATTCACATTGCTGGCACAATCATCAATTCACTATCTGCCTGTGAAATCAACAGGGACCCAACAAACAAGGTCCAAGAGGTCAACATAAATCATCAACGTAGAAATCAACACAGATCCACAAACAAGATCTGAGAAATCAACACAAATCATTAGTATAGTTCCAGGACCTCTGAAAACATCAGTAAGACCCTCCTCCAGGATTTCTATAAAGATACAAGAAAATCCACTTTCAGGGCTTCTATAGCAGCAGCGACATCTTCTATCAGCAGATGAATATGACAAAGTAACATCAAAACAGACAAAGTACCAGCACCACTGCCATGCTCCCTCCCACTTCTCCTCTCTTCCCATTTCTTCAGTTCTTCTCAGTTCTCAGTTCTTCCTTCTGCAACCACAAATTCTGTTCTCCATTCTGTCCTCAATTTGTAGCAGCTCTCAGTAGTTCTCGGGATCCTAGCAGTTCTTCCTCTCTCAGAAATTCTGGCTCTCTAGCTTGGGCTTTTCTTTATATATGGAATTAGCTCCTCCCTGTTCTACCCCTTCCTGTTATATCAGAAACTTCCTCCCACTGTGGGATTCACAAGTTCTGGATCTTATTACTTGATACAATCACGAACTTGAAACAAGGTGCTAAGTACTTATTTGCTTGCCAGTACAAGCGGCAGGGAAGATCTTCACATCCCCATTACCATTACAACATTCCATCAGCAGACTATGGGCATTTTCACTGGCTCTCTCCCATTCCTGAAACATTCCCCCACCTCATATCTGCCTCCTGGCTTCCCTGGGTTCTTTTATGTTTCAGCTAAAACCCTACCTTCCATAATAACCTTTTCAAATCCTCCTCAATGCTAATGTCTTCCATATGAGATTACCTCCAGTTTTACCTTGCATATATTTTGTATAAAAATAGTTGTTTGCATGTTTTCTCCCTCCATAGAAAATGAACTCCTTGAAGGCAGAGACTGCTTTTTGCCTTTCTCTGTATGTTTAATATTTAGCACAATGCCTGGCACATAGTGAGTGTTTAATAAATACTTGTTTACTGGTTGAGCAAGGTTCCCTCCTGCTCTAAATATATGATGCTATGAGCTTAAAATTAGAGGAAGAAACTCTTTTTTTAATTGGAAGGAGAAATATGTAGCCAAACTTCAATTCTTACCCAAGGCAAGCAATCAATTACTTAAACCTAATGATGTTAGATTTAATGTGGAAAAAAAATCACACAAAACTATGTTTTGTTTTCTCCATCGGAGGATGAATGGAAAGTCTTTCAATGGATTAAAAAAGTCAATCACACAACAAGAATTTGTTAAGTGCCTTCTTTCTGCCAGGTATTGTGCTAATCACCAGTCAGGTATACTAAAAAGGAACCTTGATGCTTGTGAATAATTTATAAAATACTTTAAAAGGTGCTTCTCTCATCTCTTATTACGTACAATTGGTATCCTGAGTTGATACAACCATAATTATCCCATCCATTCAGTATTTTTAAAAATTCCATAACAAATATAAATATGAAAACACTCATTTTGAGGTAAATTTTTCTTCATCTACATTAGAAATCTAATATCTAAAGCTGCAATGAAATAGTTCCTACTAGGGAAAAAGGATGGTAGAGATTTTTAAAAATATTTTTGGACTTGTATATGAGTCATGATGTAAAATCTAGTGGGATAATTATCCTGAAGACTTAATTCCTGTGTCATCAGGTATTTATAGACATACAATGAATTAACAATGAATTAATGCTGATTAAACATCATTCAAGGTGACTAAACATTAAATATGATTGGCAGTTTATAGCTCAAACAGACTAAAAAGATTAAACAATATTAGAAAGAAAGTGGCAGGTGACTTCTTTCCCCTCAAGGCATTATGCCCTAGCTAGGAAATGGGTTGAGACTTCTAATAACATTGCTAACAAGTGAGTACTGAAATGTTTGCTTGCAGCGGTCATATTTTGGTAAGGAATGCAAATCCCATTATGCATCTTTTTCATCATAGTGAAGTTGCAATGGCTATAAAAGTTAGATATAAGGTAAATGAAAGTGTAACTTCCCTTGAGTTAAAATAACCCTGAAATATGTCTAACTTCTAGGGGCCGATAATGTTTCAAAGCCATTTTTGCAGAGATCATTTCTTCAATATCTGATACATCCTCTCTCTGGGAAATACAGTCAAGCCAAGATTATCCCAAATTCAGCAATTCATAATTTCACTTATCCAAAGTTACCTCTATATAAATTCTTCCTTTGAGCTGAGCCTTCAGGTATATAAAATTATTCCTAGTTAGATTATAGTGCATCCTCTCTTCTTGCATCTACCTCTCCTTCTAGTGTCCTCAAAAGATTTCCCTCCAACTCCAGAATGTTAATCTTTTCTATAACTTAGATCTTATTGGCTCCTAAATCACAGTAATTCATATATTTTCAATTTTAAAATATGAAGCCCTTTTTTGCAGCATCTCTCATCTCATTTCATCCTCACAATAGCCTGGAAAAGAAGGCAGAGAAGGTTTTTCCACCCCCAATTGACAGAGAAATAAATGGAAGTCCAGAGAGGTTCAGACTTATCTAATGCCACACAGCTATTTAGCTGCAGATTCAAAACTGGAGGCAAGATCTCTGGCATCTCTTTGTTTTCTTACACCACACTGCATTGTCATTCCATGATGAAAGATGTTGCTTTTACATTATCTGCTTCCATCTGTTTTATAGCATGATCAGATATTCCTCATTGACCCCTGGACCCTGATAGCTATTATGTTTTCTCTTTTCTATTTACAGACAAAATCCTGGGATATGCCCCTGAATGTGGCTCTCTCTACTTGCTAACCACCCTCTTTGCAATCTGTCTTCTAACCTCTCCATTTCACTGAAATTGTGTCACTAAGGAAATCAATAACTTCCTTTTGCTCAAATCCAATGGCTTCTGTTGTTATATTTATTGTTTCAAATGCTGTTGATGAGCCCTTTCCTCCTCTTGACATTCTTGAAAGATACCAGATTATGCCGGTTCATCTCATATCTCACCAGTCTCCCCCTCAACCTCATTAAATGTGCATATCCCTCAAGATTAAGCCTTTCTTGTACTCAGTTCTACACGTTGTCCCTCCAGGAGCTCATCTCCTTACACGTTTTCAGTTACTAATTCTATCTGTATGACTTTCCAAAACGGTTTAATTGCTCACATGCCCCTGCTTCCATTCCAGGGCATTTTCTCCCTCCAGCAGCAAAAAGCCGATAGCTCTGAAAGCTTCAGGAGAGCAGTTGTGGTAGGTGTGAATGACACCTGGCTCTAAGTAAAAGAAAGTTCAGCCTTTGCTCCCAATTCTTAGGCTGCTCTTTCTAAGCCTTCTAAGCTCAGCCAGAAAGTCCCCCAAGTTTTCCCCACTATGAGTGACAGAAGTAATTGAACTAAATCATTCCTTCTAAAAACTGAGAAATTTATTAAGCATAATATATAATATATAGTAAAAAATATTGGTCCCTTGGTGGAGTCCTTAAGATGAAATTTATGTAATTTTTACTACCACCATCTCTATCTAATTGAAATTACTTTCCCCACCACTCTTCACAAATATATGACCCTTCCCTCCTACAAAAGTAGTTATTGATACTTGTCTTTTCTATGAAGCATTCCTAGCTTAATGTTATTCACTCTCCCCCTAACTTTAGCATGTTTAGGCAAGTTGTACTATCCCTATAGTAGTTATACAATAGTTATATATTTGTGTTTTATGCAATTTTGTATTAGATGTGTTGAAAATTCTGTCATAAGATATCAAATGCAACAGAACTTTGCCTGTTGACAAGAAGTGGTTCTAATAATGAAGAAATGTGGGGGCAAAAGGTGGGACCTATGGAACCCCTTCAGTTACCTTCTCAAGCTTTGTCCCCATTGAGACCAAAGGGATGGTCTATACATGAATGTCAATGGCCTTTTTCCACAGAAAATAGGAAACAAATTCCAAACAATCCTGGAAACAGCTGACCCTTTTAGCACAATGCTTAAATATTCCAGTGCTGTGCCAGGCCAGCATGTGCAGAGTAAATATTTTAATCCCTAATTAATCACTTTGGTTAGATTGGTAAAACAGAAGTCTAATGAAAATAATTTGAAATTTCCTTCATGAATAATTGCATTGTTCAGGGAATTGTGGGAAGAGTCAACTGACTGACCTTCCATTCTTTCTCAGCTGTACTGCTCTGAGACTTAATTTGTGTCCTTCAACCCTTTTCAGTAGCCGTCATGAGATTAGAAATACCTTCCGTGCAGTTTAGCAGCAACTATGCTAAAGGACAGTTCAGTCAGCAGAGAGGTAAAAACCAAACAATTGTCTTTTGTCCTGAAGGGGAACCACACGGATGGATGTAAAAGGTAAAATGCTGTTATAAGCCTGCTTTCTTTTATTAGGTCAGGAACGTGATGGATTGTACTCGGTTATTGAAATACGTATGTTCCTCTTTAATTAGAGATGTGAGTTACAGGGTGCCCTGGGTTTGGGGTATTTAAGAAGGGAAGGAAAGAAAATAAAAGGACTTTCCAGTTTCTGCAGTCTGGTGAATGGCACTTGATTAGCTTTATACCACTAGATTTAATTAGTTATTTAACTAAAATAAATCTCAGAGGAAAGTGTTATTGTGTTTCCCCAGGCAAAAGGTTAGGCCACCTTACTGATTCACTTGCTTAGACATGTTATGACCTGCTAATAACTGTACTGTGAGCACTTCTCCCCTCACCCCCTACTTCCTTTCATTTCCCTCACACTGATCATGCCACGTCACTTATCCCTCTATCCCTTCCTGTCCCATTTCTCTGGTTGAAATGTCACTAGCAACTAGGAAGACTGGCAACATTCCATGTGGCTGGTGCACTCTGGCTCACATTGTTGGGGTTGCTAAAAATTGCCTGGTCCACCAGTCAGTTTGGGCCGTTCTACGGACTGTCAAAGTCCACCTGGTAGACCATCTGCCACCTGCCCCTGGAGGTTCTTACTCTTTTTTTGTTTTCCAGTTCATTCTTCTGCCTGAATCTTGCAATTTTATTTGAGAGGTTCAATGTTTAGAGGATTGTCTCCATTGTTTCTCAGCAATCAGTTGACATGTCAGAGAAATACTGGAAATGCACCCTGAGTACAGTGGGCTTTGTTCTTAAAATATCTCCACTGATCAAAAACTCTGAAATATCAAAGTTATTTTAGGGATTTATCAACAAGATGGGAAAATGCCTCTCAAGTCACTAAGCAAATAGTTGTCTGATTTGTTACTCAAGTGATAACTGAGCCAGATTTGGGGGTTAATTTGGTGCATGTGCCAAAAGCACTTTGGAAGACATCCCATCATACAGGATGGGATGCGTGGGGAACTGGAAGCCTGAACCATGTAACTGATTACTCACTCTAAATGTCAGGAAGAAAGGCGTCACTATCTTATTTTGGAAAGGAGTCCCCACAAAAAGCTGCCCCCATGTACATTATTTCACAAAACGCTGTTAATTTGTTATAACCAAGGCCCAACCTAAAGTCACATGCTCCAAATGATACACATCAAACCCTTCCCATGACTTCTCATTCTTCATGACAAAGCTCAACCCAAAGAAGATTTCCAATCTTCCTCTTGTTTCCCATCCTTCTGCCCCAATCTCTGCATTATGTGGATGTAATACATGGCATTTATATAGCATTTAAAGTTTTTTAACTATTTTACATAAATTGTTTCACTTGACCCTTCAAAAAACTTGTAAGGGAAGCCCTATAGGTTTGTATCATGGTTCCTATTTTACAGAAAAAGAAACTGAGTCTTGGGGATATTAAGCAGTTTTACTGTTAAATATCACATATATGTAGGATTTTAACCCAAGTTTTCTGCTTTACCCACTTTATCATGGACCAATTGGGATGATCAGTCCTTTATCTTATCCTCCCCCCCTTTTTTAGTGGTCCAGGTTTCCTTCCTCCCTGGATTCCCCTACAGGACAGTGGGAAAATACACAACTAATATCTGGGGCAATCTGACCTGTAGATTAGCTGTTTTTGGTGTGCTAGCAAAAATTTAGTTAATTAGTACCAATTAATAATAAGCAACATGCAGGATGGAAGCATCTGGCCTTATGATTGATTGCATAGCCTGTAGGCTAGTTCTACTACTGGGCCAGGTGGCTGAGTAGATAGAGCTCTGTGCCTAGAGTTATGAAGACCTGGTCAAATCCAGCCTCACATATCTGCTAGTTGTGTGATCATGTGCAAGTTACTTAGCCTCTGTTTGCCTCAGTTTCTCTATCCATAAAAAGGAGCTAATAAGAGCACCCACCTCCCAGGGTTATTGTAAAGTACTTTGTGAATCTCAAAGGGCAGTGCAAATGCTGGCTATTACTATTACTTAGACTAATCTCTCTGCCATATTTATGGTTCCTTCAACTCCACATTATGATTCCTTTCCTTTTGACTACTGTTGCTATTGTGGATGGGTATTTAATACCTATTTGTCAAATGCTTCCTGATTTCCTTGGGGCTTTCTTATTATGTGTCTTCACTAATGCTGTTTTTGGTAATGCAGCCCCCTTGTGGCTGAAGCTAAAAACACATATGAGAACTATGGAATGGGATCCAGGACAGATTTGGTGCCAGATTCAGTGTATCCACACTTAAAAATGAATTAGGTGACTGTTCTTAAAAACAAGAATCCTTTATTCTTTAGCCTACTTTTGGTCTATGTCAATACTGAACTTGGAAATATAAAGTTGGAAAGAACTTTGGCCAATTGTTTGGTCCGTTTTGGCCAAAACCTTCATTTTATAGAGGCTGAAAATCGAGGGTGGGAGAATTTAAGTGATTTGCCCAAGATCCCATAGTGGCAGAGGTGAGCTAGAATCATGTAACCTGATTCTTAAGTCAATCTTCCTATCACTGCCCTTAATCTAGTAGTTCTCTCTTGACTCAGATTATTCAGAAAATGGAGTGAAATCTCACAAGTTAAAAAAGTTGGATCACTGATATTTTCTGCACTTTTGTGAGAAATGTACAAAGTCCAGTAGAAGTTATCAACTAAGCCTTGTGTTCAAGGGCAATGAGAATTATTTCAATTGAAAATAGAAAGCAGAAAAGTTGAGAAACACTAACTGACTCTTCCTTGGGATTGCCATTCCAGAGTATTGCTCAGAATTTAGCTGTGTTTAGCACCAGGATTCAGTCCTCTGTTTTTCCTTTCCACCTCCCTCCCCCTTCAAATTGTTAATTACTTGGTGGCTTCTTAATCATCCTAGCCTGAATCATTGGACTGAATATTTGGCGCCAGGCCAGTGCTACCACTTGACTAGATAAAACTGTATGTGTGTTTATGTTGGAGAAAGGACACATACGTTTTTGTTGTTTATTTCTGCCTTCTAGAATGAATTGCCATGAAGGACTTTTTTTCTTTAATAAAGTTAAATTTTAGAACTTCTCTATTACACTACCTCAAAAGTACTCATTTATTTATGACATCTTTCAGCTCACAGGATGTTTCTTGATTTCAGAAATTAAGGGAGTCACTACAATAATATACTGCACTCCGGAGTGGTTTTCATTGTAATGATTTTGTCACTTGTTCCACCAATTTCCTTCTAAACATGCTGAGGTCTCCCGGATCCTAAAAAAACCTTCCCTTAACCCTGTTAGTGCATTCAATCCATGTCCTGTTTCCTATCTTTCGCCTCCAAACTTGTCAAAAAACATAGGCTATCTCTGAGTTCTTTGCTTCCTCGTCATCCCTTTTTCTCAATCCCTTGCAATCTGCCTATTGTCTACAAGCTCATACAAATTATTTTCTTAGAAATAACCATGAACTTCTTAGACCTTGTCCTCTTTGGCCTCTAGGTAGCATTGAACACAACTTGACACTCTTCCCCACCTTGATTTCTGAAGTACCACATGCTCCTGATTCTCTGAATCTTTCTTTTTATTCTGGTTATGGATCAGATCTTTCTCTTACTAACCTAAGGTTCTCATCTCAAGCCTCTTCTCATCCTTCTCTATCTATATCATCTGTCTCTATTGCCAATATTCTTTATCTGTTTCATCCACTTGCCTATCTTCAACTGCTACATTATGCAGATTTCCCTAAAATTATTACGTAACTGAGGCTTTCCCATGGAGTATGCTTGGACATAGGCCTGCACCCTGGCCACTTTTGGCAATTTGTGTTCTGGCTAGGTCACTTTCCATGTCGGACTGAGTTTGTGTCCTGGCCACTTCCAGTGAGACATGTGTTTTGGTCTTTTGATGTAGGGCAAGTACAGGCAGAGATTTCTGCTTGGCTCCCATGTTGCCTCACCTTGCCAAATGATGGGGGCGGGGGGAAGGAAGGCGGTGTTACGTCAAAGACTGACCTTTAAACAGCAAGAGCTACCTAGTTCACAGTCTTTAAAGGGAGAAACAGTGTCTGCTCCCACTCTTCTTTTTCTTTTCCTCTGAACATATGATGTGAGACTCTAACATTTTCCCCTTAGACCTCTCATGAGGTAGAAAGAGGGGATTTCTCTATCTATCCCTGTCCCCCAATTTTAGCAACTATGGCAGCTACTCACACCTGGCATCAAGCACATGTGCTGGTCTCCATGAACCTGAGATTGGCTATCAAGGTGTTTGCAGCCTCTTCTGTTTGTGTTTCCTTCCTTGAACACAGGCAACCAAACCACCATTCTGAGAGATGGATTTTTTGAGCCCAATGACTGCCTTGAGATTTCACAAGTTTGTGGTTTCCCTAGTTAATTCTAGCTACTTGTAAGAATGTTCCTCATAGCTACTAGGATATTCAAAGGAGATGATAATAGGCAGGAGGATGAGACATTCACTGGCTTGCCAAAAGATATGATGTTTGAATGGGTTTTTTGGACATTTCAGAGCTGGAAATGCCTGTTCAATACTTCCACAAGTGTTGTAGGTTTAAATGTTTTAAGTATTAATCTCATGGGAGAACATAATAGAATAATTGATTATGGTATCATGTTTTAAATACCTGTCCATGAGCATTTCTGAGTTGTTGATGTGTGCATTTTAAGCATTTTTGTAGGAAAAAATAGCTGTCCCATACCTAATATCTGCTAGTTTGTACACTGAGTATTTTTCTAGAACAGATATATTAATCCTATTTAGGGAGACCCAAGACATGAGCCAACTTAAGCTTTACTTAAGTGATTGACTACCATTATACTCTGGAGTAGGAGTATAATTAGTCAAAGACAATTTAGAAAAAGCCTGACCCCTCTCTTTAGAGGGCTGAACCTGGTCAAAGTGAGCCTAGAGCTAGAGCCCCTTATTGAGAAAAGATACATTAGATTAACAGCATTTATACATATTACTAACAAGGAAAAAAATAACAAATTCTATCTAAAATAACAACAAAATATATATGATTTAATGAGATTCAAACAAGACTAAATGAAATATAACTACAAAATAATTTTCACAGAAACAAAAACATACCAAATAATTGAAGATATATTTAATGTTCATCATGTATGATACCAACATAGTAAAAATGTTGTACCCAAATTACTGGGTGTATTTAGTACTATATATGTCAGATTCTCAAGGAGACACTTCATATACTTAAACAAAATTCACATTATGGAATAAAATGTCAGGAGTATCCAGATAAATATGGGGAAAAGTAGGAAAGAAAGGGGCTTGAATTTTTTTTAATCAGAAAGTATGTTATAAAGTAGCAATTATAAAACCTAACTGGTCTGGACAAAAAATAAAAATGTAGATCAGCATGATAGATTAAATAATTAAGACCTACACAGCATATTCAGGATTCAAAATTTTGATAAAATCAACAATATCAAGTACTGGAAAAGAGACTCTATTTGACAGGAATTGCTTGGGAAATTAAATAGCAATTCTGTGAAAAATAGGCTTACATAAGCATCCTATATTATACATCACAGTATGAATGAATTAATGATCTAAATTTAAAAGTTCACACTATCAATAATAAAATTAGAAGAGAATGGAAATTTACATCTTTCAGGATTGGGGATACAAGAAGAATTTATAAACATGGTGTTTGCCCAAATTTCTTGCTATCAGATCTGGACCTACATTTTGGTTTCTCACCATTTCTAGTTTGTCATTTGAAATTCACTGGGCTTTTCATTACTAGCCAAAACACCAGCAACTGCCTCCATAGTACATTATCTGAATAAGAACCTCAACTCTCGGGGCGGCTAGGTGGCGCAGTGAATAGAGCGCCGGCCCTGGAATCAGAAGGACCTGAGTTCGGAGCCGGCCTCCGACACTTAATCCGCACAAACAAAAACCTAGCCGTGTAACCTTGGGCAAGTTACTTAACCCCAATTGCTTTAAAAATAAAAATAAAAAAAAAAAAAAAGAACCTCAACTCTCCACTTTGTTTTGGTAATGATAATCAAGTCTTTTGTTGTTTCGTCAATTAATCATATCTGAGTTATAGTGACCTGATTTGAGGTTTTCTTGTCAAGGATATCGTAGTGGCTTCCCATTTCCTCCTTCAGCTGATTTTACTGATGAAGGAACTAAGCAAACAGAGATCAAATGACTTGCCCAGGGTCACATAGCTAGTAAGTGTCTGAAGCAGAATTTGAAATCAGGTCTTTGACTCCAGGCCCAGCATTCTATCCACTGAGCCACCTACCTGACTCTGAGAATTTAGCACATAAACATAATTATGGCAAAAAATATAACTTCTACAAAAAGAGATGGGAGACAATTAACTCTTCCTTATTTCTTGTCTGGTGATAATATAGGCGAGTGTGATAGCTAAGCATGCTTTCAAGTCTAAGTTCCACTTTTGCATTCAATTAGTTTCTGCCAGTGCCCTTCAAGACATAGTTTCCTCTGGAAAGCTAAAAAGAGGAAGTGAGTTTATCATTCATCGTATCCTCACCTTGGATGAGACCTAGGACCAGTGGGTGAAAGTCACAGGACACAATGTTCTGGTTCAATAGAAAAAACCTATTCCATAATTAAAAATGTTCGTAAATTTATTGTCCATAAGTTAGAGGGTTCCCTCCTAGAAATCGAGCTGCTTGTCTGGGCTCAAGCAAACTTCAATTCATCTTGCAAGTGGCTTGACACTAAAGAGGGGAATTAAGTTTTTGTCTTACATCTTTAGTCCAAGATTCTGTGAAAAAAATCTCTACAACAAAACATGTGTGTGTATGTGTGTATATGATTTGTGACCATGGTGTCCAAGATTAGAGTCATCCTTAAAATGGTACTCAATGTACAAAGTCAATATAGAACTGCTATTTATTTCCTCCTCCACAAAAGGAAAGCAGCTTCTGTGGCATAGTGGATAGAATACTGGGCTTGGAACCAGGAAGATCTATCTTTTGGAGTTCAAATCTGGCAACAGACACTTAGTGGCTGTGTGACCCCGGGTAAGTCACTTAACTCTGCCTCAGTTCCTCATCTGTAAAGTGAAGAAAACAGCAGACTGCTCTAGTATCTTTTCCAAGAAACCCTAAACAAGGTCACAAAGAGTCAGATACAACTGAAGTGACTGAACAAACACAAAGAGATGCTTAATACACAAAGACTCAAAATCAAATATTGACAACAATTACAAACATAAAATCACAACCCATTATACCTATTATATTTGCCCAGTAATTAAAAACTTTGCTGGACATATCTAACTTATGTTGCTTGAGGAACTCACAAGCCTAAAGCAACCCTAGGGACCATCCAGGGATGGCTTAGCTGTTCTTAGCCCTCCCGCCTGCAGCACACTACGGGAAGTGGTCTTCTTACCTCTGAGCATTTTTATGTAGATCATCTCTTGCTGGACAACCAGCACTTGACTTAGGAACTCCAGGTCCCTTTACCTTTAACTTTAATTCATAAGGTAAGAGACAAGACTGGAAATATTTATCTCTCAGGACTCCTCTTTATTTACTTGAGCGAAAAGAAATAAACTGTGTGTGTGTGTGTGTGTGTGTGTGTGTGTGTGTGTGTGTGTGTGCGTGAAAGCGTGTGTGTGCATGTGTGTGTGCATGTGTATGTGCCCGTGTGTGTGTACATGTGTGAGTGCGTGTGTGTGTGCTCATGTGTGTGTGCTCGTGTGTGTGTGTGTGTGTAAATACACTTTTCATCTTTCTTTGATTTTTGGGGTGTATAGACTTAAAAGAGATAGTGCTGGGGTATTGTGGCCTACCTCTTATCACAGATATAATAGATACAAGAATAAGACATGCATATTTTAAAAATGTGAATAATGTGGAAATTTGTTTTGCTTAACTATGCATATTTGTTATGAAGGTTTTATTTTTCTTTTAAAGAGCAGGGAAAAGATAGAAAATAAATACTTGTTTTTTTTTATTTTATTTTATTTTATTTTTTTAAACAAATACTTTATTAACTTCTGTTTTACATCATTCATTTCCGCCAGATTTTGAGTTACAATCATTTTCCCCCCATTATTCCCCTACCCAACCTCCAGAATAGCAGTCCCACAAGATATCGCTTCCTCCAATCTGCTCTCTCCCATACCTTCTCCCATACCCCCATCGACTTTTCCATTAGAGGAAGGTGAATCTTTGTGTCCAATGCCTGCACATCTTATCTCCCTATTACAAGCGAAAGAGTATTAATAATAGTATTTATATATATTTGAAACATTTAATGTTAAGACCTCGAATTTCAGATCCATTTCCTTCCTCCCTTGTCACCCATTCCCTCTGGGGAGATAAGTAATTCAGTATATGTTGTACATGTCTAGCTATGCAAACATTATCATAGTAGATATATTGTACAAGGCTGCTTATAATTCCCTCCCACTCATCCCACCCCCCACCTGGTCCATTCCCTACATGATCCTGTCCCTCTTCTATAGTGGGTACTTCCAACCTCCCCTCACCCCCAGGATGCCCTCCCATCCATCATCTCTCCTCTCCTCCCCCTTCCCCCTATCCTGCTGCAGGTTGAGATATCCCATTTAGTATGTATGTCATTTTCTCCCTGAACCAAATTCAATGTGAATGTGGTTTTGCCTTTTTAGCCTTCCTTATTCTCCCCCTCCTTTGCAACCACTTCCCCTTGCTTCTTCTACATGGGATGGTTTACCCTACCCTGTCTCTCCCCATCTCCTCTTGCCACTTTCCTCTCTCACCTCATAATTTCATCCCTTGAGTACTCTCCCTTCCCAACAAAATCAGCCTATGCCCTCTATCCATATATAACTGTAACCATATACACACACATTCACATATGTATTCGTATGACCACACCCCCTTCTTCCATTATTTTCATAGTGAGAAAGATATCATCAGTCACAGTTATTGCTTTTCCATATAGGAATGTAAATAGTTCAACTTTGATAATTTCCTTTTGATTTCTTTTCCCTGATTACCTTCTCAGGCATCTCTTCCTTCTTGTGTCTGGATGTCAAATTTTCTATTCAATTCTGGTTTTTCCTCAAGAATGCTTGAAAGTCCTCTATTCCACTGAATGACCATATTTTCCCCTGAAACAAAATACCCAGTTTTGCTGGGTAGATGATCCTTGGGTTCATTCTCAGTTCTTTTGCCCTCTAGAATATCATATTCCATGCCCTTCGATCCCTCAGTGTAGAAGCTGCCAGGTCCTAGGCTATTCTGATTGTGTTTCCACAATATTGAAATTGTTTCTTCCTGGCTGCTTGTAGTATTTTCTCCTTGATCTGGGGATTCTGGAACCTGGCTATAATATTCCTGGGAGTTTTCTTTTGGGATCTTTTTCAGGAGGTGATCTGTGGATTCTTTCAACCTCTATTTTGCCCTCTGGATCTAAAACATCAGGGCAATTTTCCTTGAGAATTTCTTGAAGGGTGATTTCTAGGTTCTTTCCTTGATCATGGCTTTCAGGTAGTCCAATAATTTTTAAATTGTCTCTCCTGGATCTATTCTCAGGTCAGTGGTTTTTCCCATGAGATATTTCACATTGCCTTCTAATCTTTCGTTTGTTTGGATCTGCTCAACAGCATCTTGATTTCTCATAAAGTCATTAGCTTCCATTTGCTCCAGTCTAACTCTGAAGGAATGAATCTCCTCAGTGAACTTTTGAGATTCTTTTCCATCTGGCAAATTCAACTTTTTAAGGCATTCTTCTCCTCATTGCCCTTTTGGGCCTCCTTTGCCATTTGAGTTAGTCTATTTTTTAAGGTGTTGTTTTCCTCAGTCAGGCTGTTGACCCTCATTTCATACTTTTCTGCATCCTTCTCATTTCTCTTTCTAATTTTTCCTCCACTTCTCTTATTTGATTTTTAAAGTCCTTCTTAAGGTCCTCTATGGCCTGCAACCCGCTCATGTTTTCCCCTGGGGCTTTGGAGCAGGACTTCTGACCTCACAGTCCTTTTCCTGCTCTATGCCCCCAAAATAGGAGTCTAGGGTTGCATTTTCTGTTTCCTTTGCCTTGGCATGTTGCCACTTAATTGCTTGACTTTTGGGCTTGTTGCCACACTATGGCTTTAAGGCCAGATAGAGGAATTTTAGTCCCGAACGTGTGGGGGGCAACTTCCGTTTCTGGCAAGCTGTAAACCCACCCACAACTTCCACCCTAGATCACAATCCAGATCCAGGGAGGTTAAAGCAAGAGCGATTACCCCCCAAGACTGATCACTGGATCTCCCCACGATTTGTAGGCTGGGAGCCGGAAATGCCTATGAAAACTACAAAATGGCGTGTCTCTCAGCGGCTTCTAGCCCCCAGGGGAGGGAGCTGACGCATTCCCCAAATACAGGTCCCAAAGTCCATAGGACACTAACCTCTTACTTTGTCCTAGGCAAGTCTATGTTGATAATTCTGGGGTCCCCACAGTTCCTGGTGTTCTGGGGTTCCTCCAGCTGGCTGCTGGCCCTGCCGCCCTGGGGCTAAAACCTCGGCTCACGTGGACCTGGGCTTGGCTCGGCTCGGCTCCTGCGCTCTGCGCTCTGCGCGTTGCCGGCTCCCAGACCACTGCGCTGGTCCTTCCTGCAGGGTGCTGGGCTGTCCTCAGCGGGAGGTTAGCTTCTCTGTGTCGTTCTGTGGGTGCTGGGGCTCCAGAAGTTGTTCAGAGTCCTTTTTCACATAGTTTGTGGAGAATCTGGGGGCAGAGAGGCTTGGACGAGCTGTTTCTACTCCGCCATCTTGGCTCCGCCCCGAAAATAAATACTTGTTAATTGAAAAACAAAAATTTAAAAGAAAAGAAACATACACAATGAAAGAAGGGGAACCCAGAGACTTAAGGCCTAACTTCAGGGTTGCTCAAGTAAAATATATGACTGCCATGTGCTCATATTTGCTATTGTGCTGGGGGCAAGAAAAGGAGAGAAATCTCCTCCTCATCCCTACTCCACACTGAAAGTCCAAGAAAGAGCTTTGTTTCAGGACCCAAAGAGAATGGAAGTCATTTCTCCTTATTCTTCTTACAGCATAGCATAGAAACAGCTCTCAATCTCCCTCCATTTTTAACATAGCCCCACCCCAAGTCAAAGAGAACAATAAAGCATTGTTATATCATTCAAAAGTGTAAGCATACGCTCTTCAGCAAGACGTCATTGCTCATGTCCATTTCTATCACCTCTAATATGAGTTAAATTGGATAGCCTGCTCCCAATAATTGGATATATAATTGGATAGTAAGCTCCCACAAGACACAGGGGTCAGATTATTGCATTAGACTGGAGATTAGACAAGGTGATCTGTCAGTCAATTCTAATGCTTGATTCTATGATTATATTCCATATTTTTTGAATATTTTCATTATTCTTAGCCCCCTTTTAGTTAGTGGTGAAATTCCTGAATATTCCCTGTTAATTCAATTCCTTAATTATTCTAAATTTAGAGTAATAAAACAGAGTAGGAAAAACAAGGCCACAGTTACCAGTTTGGTATGGTTTCAAATTCATTTTTTTCTACCCAGAAAAATACTTTCCTCATTAAACTAACCCATCTCTGAAATTCTACAATGAGAATTTCATTGTTTTGTCCTAAGTCTTTACGTTGACTAAAATACAAATGCTTCTGGGAAAGGAGACATCGGTTATTTATTCATATATATGTAAGTTTTAGGGACTTTTCTTGAGAATAAGTTGTCTAGTATTTTTAGTGTTACTTCTTAGTGCGTGTGTATTAAGACATTGTGCCCTTGATGGAGGGAGGTGAAAGAGGGAAAGGAAGGCACCAAATCGGGAAAAGGTCATGGGAAAGAGCTGCAGACTCTAAAGATAAATTTTGTCTGGCTTGTCTGCAATTTTGTCCAGAACAATAAATGGCTGGTGACAACAGTGCTTGCCCTTTGATGATCAAGATTTGCTTGCAAAAATTTTAAAAACCTAACAGCAGCCTTTTCAGATATTAGACTTGAAAGAAAAGTAAGGAATTTTAGAGCTAGAAGAGTTCATTTACCTCCTCATTAGAGATCATTTACCTCCTCATTTCATAGATTCAGCAAGTGAACAATCATCTAATAAACATCTACCATGGGGAGGCGCTAAACTAAAGCTTCAGGAACACAAAGCAAATCTGAGACAGTCCCTGCCCTCAAGGAGCTTTTATCCTACTAGAGGATACATTCTATACACAGATAGGTAAATCAAAAGTAAAGGCAAGGTATCAACAGTGGTTTACTGGTAAATATTTAAAAACCAAGTTTCTCAAAAAAAAAATTCAGGACATATTTTTAAGTTCAATCTGCAGTATTAACATTGTCTCCATCATTTTAAATCTAGACAATCAACAAAACAATAAATCAAACTCCAATTTTTAACATTTGCTGGTTTCTGAGGCACAAATGTGCAAGCTGAATGTTTAAGAAGGTTTTAGCACACTCTTGGGAGGAAACTGAGGCCTTCAGTGAAGTGAATTGCTCAGAACCAAGCAATTAATTGGTGGGAAATTAACTAAATATGCGTTTCCTAACTTAGAGTTCAATGCTCTTTCCATTATACCGTGAGGAAATTTGTCAGTACTTATCTATTTACTTTTTATTTTAGATTTTCTTTTTATTCTTCCAAAGTCAAAGAGAATTTTAAGACCTCCCAAGAAAGTCCAGTTAATATAAGTAAGTAATTTACTTTCTGGAAATCTCTCTTCTGATTTTAACTAAAATTTTCCAATGAATTTGGAGCGCATTAATAAAAGGGACAGAGGAGAAGGCTGAAATTGGGAGTGAGCACTTACTAACCTGTCTTTACATTAGAGTGGGCTTCAACCATGTTACCCTCAGGATTTATTTACAAGAATTTCGTGATTGTCTTCTCTTCACCTCCCCAAATAGCAAGTCCCCAAATTAACAAAATATATGCCAAAATTAAAAGAAAAAAAACTGAAAAAATAATTTAAAAAATTCAAAACAAAAAATTGTTTTAAAAAATAGTGAGGCAGTAGTTTTATATTGTTGTCAATTACCACTTCCTAAACATACAGTTTAGAGTTCATTCACTATGTAGTGAGAGAAATGCAAGAAGGACTTTAACTGGTGTCCTCCCAAAATGGGCTCCTTGTACTCTAAGAATGTTCTCAGGAGCACGTGAGTTTCTTTGCACTCACATTAAGGAGGATTAAGGCAGCTAAACTGTTGTTACTCAGTTTCTTGGGATCATGTGACAAAGGCTGAATAGCTTTGAGATGCTGGCATAGGCCTAAGTCAGTTGCTTGATCTCCAAATTAATTTTTGAATTGAATGATTGTTTTATCCTTTTCACCCTAATTGAGTCTTCAAGTGAAAAATGCTTAGCAAACAGAAGGAAAACCTAGGACAAAGGATTGTTGTGAATTAGTAAAGTTGGTGTTAATTGAAAATTTTTAGTTAGTGCTGGAGGAACTATTAAATCCTCCTTTTAAATTTGATTAGTTATAAATCAAAATAAGTTTCTGTATTGTGAGCAATACAATATATATCCAAGTATGTATCCAGCACAGAAATATATTGTTGTAATTATAAATTTTATGGAAAAGACTTTGTGGGGAGATAGAGAGTTTCTCCTTTTATTCAAAATTGAAATAAAAACTATAGAGCAAAGTAAAAATGCTTACAACAAAAATTATGAGATAAATCAATTCATGTTTCAATACATTGATTTGTTTAAATTTATCTCACTAAAAACTACAAACCTAGCATTATGGCCTTGGTGGAACATTCTGGTAAATGATGATCAGTATCTTTATGAATTCAAGTCACTGGGTCCAAATGAGCTGTCTCCTTAGGTACTCAAAGAACTGCTGGACAGTATTGCCTGACTACTGTGAATGATATTTTATAGGTTGTATAATGGGGAGAGACACCAATGGAACAGAGAAAGGCAAACGCTGTCCCATTTTTTTAAAGGGGAAAATAGCAGTCTGTAAACTATGGACTGTGTCAGTTCTTGGGAAAGTTCTGGAAAGGATCACAAAAGTGATAAGTGAATCTCTAGAAAAGGAAACAGCAATTATAGAGTGCCAGCATGGCCTCATCAAGAATAGGCCTTTCCAGGCTAACTTTAATTTCTTTCTTAGTATGGTTACTAAATTGATAAGACATAGGGATGCTATAGATACAGTTAATCTAGACTTTAGTGAGGTATTCGTTAAAATGATAAAATTTGATTCTGGAGAGGACTTTATCGAATAGGGTGGTGACCTGTGCTTAAGGAAGATACATTTGACAGTAGAAAGGAGGACATTGCAACAGTCTGAGCAAAAAGGTGATGAGGATGGTGGCAGGGTCAGAGGTGATAACTAATCAGAGATGTTATGAAGGTACAATCCACAGGACTAACAACTGTTTGAATATGGGGATTGAGCAAGATCAAGAAGTCTCAGATAACATCAAGGTTTCAAGTCTGTGTGATTGGGAGGATGTCAATGCCATCAACAATATTAAGGAAGCCAGGAAGAGGGGAAGATTTCAGGGAAAAGATAATAAACTCAGTTACAATATGCAAAGCATTATGCTAGGCTCTAAGGAAATACGAAAATGAATGAGACACAGTGCCTGCCCTCAAGGTGTCTCACACATATTAACTACAATATTGAAGAGACCGTTCCTGCATGAGAGGGACTTAAGGTGTTCAGATCAAGTTATGGGGATCATGGAAAGCTTCTTGGAAGTGGTGTCATTTGAGCTGGTTTTATAGGGTAATTAGGATTTCCACAAGTACAGATTAGAGATACCATTCTACGAGAGGAGAAGAGGATTTCAGGTAAAAGGAAGGTCATGAGCAAAAGCACAGAAGTAGTGACTGAGTGTTATTCTGATGAAGTATTGAGCAGCACAGTTTAGTTGAACCCAATAATCCCAAAGTTTATATATATATATATATATTGTGTGTGTATCCTCTACCATAAACGCCCCACCTTATTATTGTCTTGAGGTGAACACTATCTTTTAAGGCTATGGCAGCTAACTACAAACCCTAGCAAACTCTACCAAGCTGCAAAGGCTCCCAGGATGGTCACAGAGATGAATTGTGTGTTTTCAGTTGTGTGCAACTCTTTATGGTCCTATGGGATTTTATTAGTAGAAATACTGGAGTGATTTGCCATTTCCTTCTCCAGTTAATTTTACAGATGAGAAAGCTGAGGCAACAGCATTAAGTAACTTGTACAGCTGTTAAATATTTGAGGCCAGATTTGAACTCAGGGAGATGAGTCTCCAGTCTTTCTGATCCCAGGCCCAGTACTCTCCCCACTGTGCCACCTAGTTAGAGCTTCTGGAGACTGCCTTAGATACAACAACTCTCAAAGGGCCAGCAAGAGGTTTTTCCTCTATGTCAAAGGTGGGAACCCATACCAATAAAATCACAAATGCTTAACATTTTAAAATAATACAGGCAGGTCATTCATACTCCCTAATCTAAATACTTCCTACTTTAAGTATTAAAGTCCAGGTTCTCCATTCTATGAGCATGCCAGTGGTTTAAAAAGCTATTAAAGAGTAGAAACCCAAATGAGAATATTTGATGAAGATTTCCTACTTGATGCTAAGTAGTTCCCTGATTTTAATTAGCTATCTTCAATTCCCAATTTACCTCTTACAGGAATTATATGGGGGCCAGATGGGACACTGAGCAGCTATTAACCCTTTGAAGTTTAAAATAATGCCTTTGGCCTGATTATTTATGCTCACTTGACTTTTGTGGAAATCAGTCATTGATGCTATGGGTGTATTATATGACTATTGTCAAAAGAAATTTGTGAAAATACATCAAGAGAATTTTTTTCTTGATGACATAATAAAAAATTTTGCATTTCCTATATTGTTAAAGTTACCTGAGTCTCCTTTGAGACATCATAAACTTTGTAACCTCATTAATGTTATTGTCACCATCAGTACGTCTAATATGTTTTTTGACATGTCCTGGATTACTAGATTTAAGAAAAAAATGAATTGATATTTGAGGTTGAATTTTTCTTTAACAGCAACTTCAGAATCTGCCTCTGTACAACTTAGGACACCAGGTTATATCCTTCCCGTTCTGATTTTTAGCTGTGGGATGCTGTTGCTTAGTCCTGATGACCTGGTGTTCACTTCCTTTTCCTATTTATTGGGGAAGAAATTAAGATATTGACTGACACAGTTTCTACATAGACAGATTTAACTTGCCGAACAAATAATTCAATGACAGACAGAGTTAGAAATCAGAATTTCCTGATGTTGCCTTGTAATGCTCAACTCATTAGCACTTACACAGGTTTCCTTTGTGTGTTTAGCGTGAGTTAGTTGAAAGAAAGCCTAAAATTAATACTTATACCAATATTGTGTTATATTTTGGTAGGGGAAGTAAGAACCATAACTGTTAGAAGTACTAGCATAATGTTACCTCTCAACATTAAAAACATTACAATATTATTTTTTCTTTGAGTTTTCTTGAAAATTTCTAAAGTACATAAGATAGTCTTAAATAATAATACTAAGTTTACATGATGTGGAACCATATAAATGTTAGATATGAAAGGGGCGTTAAGGACTATTTGATACAATGTCTTAGGAAATGGAGATGCTTAAAAAAATTGAAACTCAGAGAAAAAAGTGACTTGGCCAAGTACAGACAATTATCCAGTGACAATCTCTTGAAATCCAGTCTTCCTCTGTTTTTATTATAGTACCCTGAGGATCCTTCCATTTCGTGGAAGGAAGATTAAATGTGCATAACATAAATAACATGGTTAATGTATCAAAGTAATACCACATAAATTTAGAACAGGAACATATCTAGACTCTCATTGGAGGGAAAAAGGAATGAATAGCTGCCCAACTCAGATAAAAAGAAATATCCAAGGGTGGTTAGGTGGTGCAGTGAATAGAACACCAGCCCTGGAGTCAGGAGGACCTGAGTTCAAATCTGGCCTCAGACACTTAACACAAAACTAGCCGTGTGACCTTGGGCAAGTCGCTTAACCTCAATTGCCCTATCTTCCCCCTCCCAATAAAAAAAGCAAAATAAAAAAACCAAACAGTTAAAAAAGTTAACGAGAAATTATAATAGTAATAACCAGCATTTATATATTGCTATACAATTTAAAAATGCTTTACATGTGATATTTTATTTGATCCTCAAAGCAACCCTGTGAAGTAAGTATTACTATTGTCCCCATTTTATAGATGAGGAAACACTGAAGCAGGTTCAGGTTGAGTGACTTATTTGTCTAGGATCACACAAATAAGGTGAGAATTGCCATAGAATTCCATTTCACCTAGAAGAATAGAATTATATGTCGCTTTTATGGCACCTTAGAGATCATCTAATATATTTTACAGTTTAAGAATAGGTTTTGGGGGTTTTAGTCCAGTGTTTTTTTTTTTTCCTACTACAACATGATGGGATGCTGGGAAAAAGTAAAAAGACAAAACCAAGATACAATATGACTTACTAGTGCCAGAGGTAAAAAATTTAGATTTATAAATCCATACTTGAAAAGAAAGCAAGTTTTGAAATGATCAGGACCTTTGTTAATGAAGAAATTATCACTCTGTGCTCCAGATGTTTCTCCATCATTGGATTAGATTCAAAGTAGATAAAACTCAGATTCCTTACATAGTCTGTTCTCTTCCCCTTCAAAAAAATTAACAGTATTTCTTGTTCAATAGAACAGTTTAATGGTAAATATGACTGTGCCATTCAGATTTCTGTATCTAAGGATGCCTGAAACTCAATCTAATTCAGTTGGCATATAGTGCAACCTGAGCAGTCTTAGAATAGTCAGTCAATCAAATAACATTTATTAAGTACCTAGTATTTGCCAGGCATGATGCTAAGCGCCGGGGATATTTTGTTGTTGTTCATTTATTTCAGTCATGTCTAACTCTTCGTGACCCCATCTAGGGTTTTCTTGGCAAAGACATGGGAATAATTTGCCATTTCTTTCTCCAGCTGGGGATATAAAGACAAGCAAAAAACAGTTTCTGCCCTCTAGGAGCTTACAGTTTAATGGAAGAGAGAGCATGCAAGCATACTACGTACAAACCAGCTATAGATAGAATAAATTGGAAGGAATCAGCATAGGGAAGGCACTATAATTAAAGGAGGATTGAAAAAGGCTTCTTGGCTCTTTCCCGTCTCTCAAGATGGCAGACCAAAAGCCACCCAAGGAAAATAAGGTCAAAAAAGAAAAAAAAAAGAGAAACAAAAAGGAACATGTCGCTGAAAAGGCCAAAAAGCCTCGAAAGCATTGCAGTCAGAACCCCGTCCTGGCCCGAGGGATCGGTAGATACTCCAGGTCTGCCATGGATTCCCGGAGAGCCATGTACAAGCGGAAATATGCTGCCCCCCAAACCCGGATTGAAAGGAAGAAGAAAGACAAAGTGCCTGCTACGATCTCCAAGCCTGTTGGTGGGGATAAGAATGGAGGAACTCGAGTGGTAAAGATTCGCAAAATGCCTAGGTATGACCCTCCTGAGGATGTGCCTAGAAAGCTGCTAAGTCATGGCAAAAAGCCCTTTAGCCAGCACGTGAGGAGACTTCGAGCTAGCATCAAGCCC
This sequence comes from Gymnobelideus leadbeateri, assembly GCA_011680675.1. Classification (NCBI taxonomy): domain Eukaryota; kingdom Metazoa; phylum Chordata; class Mammalia; order Diprotodontia; family Petauridae; genus Gymnobelideus; species Gymnobelideus leadbeateri. The sequence goes on along the minus strand of WOXC01008879.1, from coordinate 466,510 downwards.
GGTACGGTTCTGATCATGCTCACTGGCCGCCACAGGGGCAAGCGAGGGGTTTTCCTAAAGCACCTGGCTAGTGGCTTGCTACTGGTGACTGGACCTCTGACCATCAACCGTGTTCCTCTGAGAAGGACCCATCAGAAATTTGTCATTGCCACTTCTACCCGAGTTAACCTTTCAGGTGTGAAAATGCCAAATCATCTTACTGAGGCTTACTTCAAGAAGAAGAGGCTCCGTAAACCTAGACACCAAGAAGGAGAGAGTTTTGACACAGAAAAAGAGAAATACGAGATTACAGAGCAGCGCAAGGCTGATCAGAAAACAGTAGACTCTCAGATCCTACCCCAAATCAAGAAAATTCCTCAGCTCCGTGGCTACCTGCGTTCTGTCTTCTCTCTCTCCAATGGAGTTTATCCTCACAAACGGGTGTTTTAAATGCCTTGCAGAGAACATTTATTAAAATATTCGTAATAGTTAAAAAAAAGAAATAAAAAGGCTTCTTGTAAAATGTGGGATTTTAGCTGGTATTTAAAATAAGCCAAGGAACCCAGGAGGTAGAGATGTGGAGGAAGAGAATTCCAGTCATGGAGAAACAGCCAGCATGAATACAAAGAGTCTGGAGATGGACTTTCTTGTTCATGGAGACCAATATCATTGGATGGCAGAGTATGTGAGGGAGAGGGAGTGACAGTGTAAAGTATAAAGAGGCTAAAAGGGTTGGGAAAGGGGAGAGCAGTTTATAAAGGACTTTCAGAGATCAACAAAAGATTTTATATTTGATCCTGGAGGTGATAGAGAGCCACTAGAGTTTATTGAATGGGGGTAGGATATGAGGTGGAAAGATATATGGTCAGACCTTAGGAAAATAACTGGAAGTCAGTTGAGTACTGTTTGGAGATGGGAGAGAGTCTTGGCAGGGAGACAAAGCAATAGTGAATTGTAATAGTCTAGATGGGAAGTGATAAGAGTGGGGGCAGTGTCAGAGGAGTTACTCTTCTCAAGAAAGTCTGATGTATAGCATGGGTTATACCCAATACCCTAATATATCATAAGGTTTTGGGTAAGGTACTAGGAAAGGAAAATGCCAGGAAAGTAAACCGTTAGAGAGGGACTCCATGGAAATGGAATACTGGGTCTGGTAGCCAAGGACTGAGTAATGAAATGGAGTTGGACACACCAGGACCAAAATATATGAGCTGGTGAGAGACCATGAGGTATGGGATAGCAAGCCAGGACTGACTGTGCTGAGAAAGACTTTGCCCCAAAGATGTTGGTGCCCTTGAGCAAATTTCTAGTTGCCTTGCCATTGCTATAACTAATTTGGTTGAGTTTTATGGGATAGTTCCTCTCTGGGGTAAAGCCTATTTTGAAATTTCTCTACAAAGATTATGTGATCATCTAATGCAAATGGATAGCTAGGTGGCACACTGGATAGAGTGCCAGGCCTTAAGGCCTAAAAACTCATCTTCTTGGCTTGAAATCCAATCTGAGATACTGATTAGCTGTGTGACCCTGGGTAAGTCTCTTAACCCTATTTGCCTCAGTTTCCTCATCTATAAAATGAGTTGGAGAAGGAAATGGAAAACCACTTCAGTATCTTTGCCAAGAAAACTCTAAATGGGGTAATGAAGAGTCAGACATGACTGGAACAGTAACAACAACAATACGATTGACCAGAGCATCACTGAACAAAGTTGCCACCATGTTTGTGTCTATCAAGGGATTTTGTATGATCTTAATTATATGTATGAGAGTCACCTTAGTAGAGAAGTATGTTAAGACTGCTTTTTGCTCTAATCAGTCAAATGCTTCTTTATAATCAACAAACAACAAATGCAAACAGGACCATGTATTCTCTACACCTCTCAGTCAATTGTGTAACTGAATATGTGGTCTCTGCTTATTCTCTTCTCATACTTTCTTCAAGGACACCCTTCATTCTCCTATAGATTTTACAAAGATGAGAATAGAGGCATATGGATTAGTGGTCTTTAATTTTTTTAACCATTTTATTTTTCCAATTACATGTAAAAACAATTTTGATATTTGTTTTCTTTTAATTTTGAGCCCCAAATTCTCTCTTTCCCCAACTGGGGATATAAAGAAAGACAGGCAAAAGACAGTTCCTAACCTCTAGGAATTTTCCCCACCTCTTTCACCCACCATCTTTGAGAAAACAAACAATTTGATACAGGTTATACATGTGCAACCATACAAAAGAAGTTTCTATATTAGTCATATTGTGAAAGAAGACACAGACAAAACAGCCTAAGAGAAATAAAGCATAAAAAGTACACTTTTATGTGCATTCAGATACCATCAGTTCTTTCTCTCGAGGTGGATAGCATTTTTCATCATGAGTCCTTTGGAATTGTCTTAGATCATTGAATTGCTGAGAATGACTAAGTCATTCACAGTTGGATCAGTGGTCTTTTTGTTCATCTAACCCCTGGAGGTCCCTTCCAGTTGTAAACCCTATGCTCCTAATGAAACTAAGTAACTTTTAAGCATTCTATATTCTGGGGAAGGTTATACTTAGTTGGTATGTTTAGAGTGAAGGAAGGATAAGGAGGAAGTAGCATAAAGTCCCTGGGGTATTGGAAAGTAGGGAGTCTAGAGGTGGAAGAAAGGGCAGTTGGGACAATTTGTTCTGGGTCAAGTTTGTTCCTTGACCTTCTTTCATAGACCAAGCCTCTGAAATGACATTTTGTTCTGTCTCCAGACCTTGGCTTCCCCAAACCTGGAATAGTAAGGAGGATTATAGAGTGACCTAGGGGGAGAAAAAGGCATTAATTTGGCTCTGTGATGAAGTGTATGCTGGGGTATATTTCTCAGCAACAATTCTAGGATCAAGTAGACACAACAAATAGGTTGTGCAGGGATAATCTTTGCCCTGTGTCATAATGACCTTACACAGCTCAGCAAGATGAAGGATGTTTGAATGTATAGTGAAAACTCATTAATTAGGACTAGTTGAAGGGAAATCACCCTTCCCACTTTCTCTGTGTGTCTGTCTCTTGTTCTCTCTTATCCTTTATCTCCCCTATCTCTGAGTCTCTATCTCCATCTCTGTCTCTCCTCACTGCCTCCCTCATTCTCTTTCTCATTCTCTGTCTCTCTGTCTCTCTCTCATTCTGTCTTATCCTCTATCGCTCTTTCTTTCTGTTCCTGTCTCTCATTATCTCTCTCATCCTCTATCTCCCTGTCTCTGTGTCTCCATCTCCATCTCCATCTCCGTCTTTCCTTCACTACTTCCCTCCCCCTGTCTCTCTTTCTCATTCTCTATTTTTTCTACCTCTCTCTTGCTCAGCAGAGCAAATGAAGTAACTACAAAAATAAGTAGGGAACAATGCCCATTGGGGATTATGAGACCAGCAAAATTTAATGGTCTAGGAGAGAAACTGTGCTATCTGAAACCAACAAATTGGCAGGACCAGTAGTATGATGACAGGCATTTGTAGTGTCAGAGGCAAGCATTGTCCCAAAACACATATGCTCTGGTAGCACCTCTTCCCTATAAAAAACATGCCCACTTTTCCTAAATTTAGGTGCCAGATCCTATATCCAAAGCAAATTATGGTTGGAGAACTTTGGACCTGGAAAAATATATATGTATTAAACAGGTATTAAAAATGAATATGCATTTAAAAATTAAAACATTATGCATTTATAATTTGTGACATTTCTACTTTAACTTCCATTGTTATGGTTCTTTGGGAAATATATTCAAAATATAATTTTCAGTTGTCATTCTAACAGCAGAACATTTTTTCTTTTTATTATATTTCTTTAATATTATAAAAAGGTGGGGGCAGAGCCAAGATGGCAGAGTAGAAACAGGACTTCCAAGGTGCTCTCCCCTGCACCACTTCCAAACAATGTGAAAGGTGGACTCTGAACAACTTCTGGAGCTCCAGCACCCACAGAACAACACAGAGAAGCTAACCTCCTGATGAGGACAGCCCAGGAGCCCTACGGGGAGTGGCCAGTGCAGCTCTCTGGAAGCCAACAGCGCAACAATCTGGGAGCTGAGTCCAGGCCCGCATGAGCCACGATTTTAGTCCCAGGGAGGCCTGGCCAGCAGCCACCTGGAGACAGCCCAGAACACCAGCAGCTGTGGACATTCCAGAATTATCAACACAGATATGCCTAGGACAAAGTGAGAGGTTAGTGCCCTATGGACTTTGGGACCAGTATTTGGGGAACCTGTCGGCTTCTTCCCCTGGGGGCAAAAAGTGGCTGTGGAGCCACAGCACAGATGTCATTTTGCAGCTTCAGTTGCAGCTTCAGCTCCTGGTCTGCAAACAGTAGGGAGATCCAGCGATCAGTCTTGGGGGGTAATCGCTCTTGCTTTAACCTCTCTGGATCTGGATTGTGGTCTGGGGGGAGGTTTGAGGTGGGTATCCAGCTTGCCAGGGCGTGTGGAGGTTTTACAGAGGCCACCCAACTAATACCTCCAGAAGTTGTGAAGACCCCCAACATTCGGGATGGAAGCTCCCCTGTCTGGTGGCAAAGTCTTACTGTGGCAACAAGCCCCAAAGTCAAGTAATTAAGTGGCAACATGCCTAGGCAAAGGAAAAAAATAAACAGAAAAATTCAACATTGGACTCCTATTTTAGGGGCAAAGAGGATCAAAGTATGGAACAGGAGGAGTACTGTAGGAGAAATCTTGCACCAAAAGCCCCAAATGAAAATATGAATAGGTTGCAGGCCATAGAGGACCTTAAGAAGGATTTTAAAAATCAAATAAGAGAAGTGGAGGAAAAATTGGGAAGAGAAATGAGAAGGATGCAGGAAAAGTATGAAATGAGAGTCAACAGCCTGACTGAGGAAAATAACATCTTAAAAATAGACTAACTCAAGTGGCAAAAGAGGCTCAAAAAGGCAATGAGGAGAAGAATGCCTTAAAAAGCTGACTTTGCCAGATGGAAAAAGAATCTCAAAAGCTCACTGAGGAGATTCATTCCTTCAGAGTTAGACTGGAGTAAATGGAAGCTAGTGACTTTATGAGAAATCAAGATGCTGTTAAACAGATCCAAACAAATGAAAGAATAGAAGGCAATGTGAAATATCTCATGGGAAAAACTACTGACCTGGAAAATAGATCCAGGAGAGATAATTTAAAAGTTATTGGACTGCCTGAAAGCCATGATCAAAGAAAGAACCTAGAAATCACCCTTCAAGAAATTCTCAAGGAAAATTGCCCTGATGTTTTAGACCCAGAGGGGGAAATAGAGGTTGGAAGAATCCACCAATCGCCTCCTGAAAAAGATCCCCAAAAGAAAACTCCTAGGAATATTATAGCCAGGTTCCATAATTCCCAGATCAAGGAGAAAATACTACAAGCAGCCAGGAAGAAACAATTTCAATATTGTGGAATCATAATCAGAATAGCACAGGACCTGCAGCTTCTACACTGAAGGATTGAAAGACATGGAATATGATATTCCAGAGGTCAAAAGAGCTCAGATTAAACCAAGAATCACCTACCCAGCAAAACTGAGTATTTTGTTTCAGGGGAAAATACAGTCATTTAGTGGAATAGAAGACTTTCAAGCATTATTGAGGAAAAAAACCAGAGTTGAATAAAAAATTTGACATTCAGACACAAGAAGCAAGAGATGCTTGAGAAGGTAATCAGGGAAAAGAAACCAAAAGGAACTTATCAAAGTTGAACTATTTACATTCCTACACGGAAAAACAATAATTGTGACTGATGAAACCTTCCTCATTATGAAAATAATTGAAGAAGGATATATGGGAATATGAATACATATGTGAATGTGTGTATATATGTTTACAGGTATACATGGATAAAGGGCACAGATTGAATTTGATGGGAAGGGATGATACTTAAGGGGTGAAGTTAAGAGGTGAGAGAGGAAAGTGGCAAGAGGAGATGGGGAGAGATAGGGTAGGGTAAACTATCTGATGTAGAAGAGGTAAGGGGAAGTAGTTGCAGGGGAGGGGAAGAACAGGAAGGCAAAAAGGCAAAACCATATTCTCATTGACTTTGGCTCAGGGAGAGAATGACATACATACTAAATGGGATATCTCACCCTGCAGGGGAGTAGGGGGGAGGGGGATGAGAGGAGGGATGATGGAGGGGAGGGCATTCTGTGGGGAGGGGAGGTTGGAAGAACCCACTTTTGAAGAGGGACAGGAGCAAAGTAGGGAATGGACCAGGTGGGGGGTGGGATGAGTGGGAGGGAATTATAAGCAGTCTTTCACAATATATCTACTATGGTAATATTTTGCATAGCTATACGTGTACAACACATACTGAATTGCTTATCTTCCCAGAGGGAGTGGGTGACAAAGGAGGAAGGGAATGGATTTGAAATTCGAAGTTTTAAAATTAAATGTTTCAAATATATATAAATACTATTATTAATTTGAATATAAGTGGAAGATAAGATGTGCAGGCATTGGGGCACAGAGATTCACCTTGCCCTAAAGGAAAAGTTGAAGCAGGTGTGGGAGAAGATATGGGAGAGAGCAGATTGGATGAGGGGATTATCTTGTGGAACTGCTATTCTGGGGAGGTAGGTAGGGGAAAAATGGGGAAAAAATTGTAACTCAAAATCTGGTGAAATGAATGATGTAAACCAGAAGTTAATAAAGCATTTGTTAAAAAATAAAATAAAATCCTTGTTGTTTTTCTTTAAAAAATATTATAAAAAGTTTATTGTATATTGTAATTGCAACAAACATCATCTAATTGCTATAAGATAAAAATAACCAAGACAATGAATTTAAATGAATTGGTTTCTGTTTTGGTTGTGAGGTATATTGTGGATATTAGTATTTTACAATTTAACTTCCTTCTTTACAGAAATGGAAAGAGGGAAGTTTGCAAAAAATTTATCTTAGATTGAAAATTATATTCCATAAATAAATAGTAGTATACATTTAGACCAGTGAAATTAGAACATGTAGCTCATATGTCCATTATAAGAAATGTATTAGACAGTTAATTCTGCTTTGATCACCTAAGATAAAAAATTCCCATTAATTGGTTTGTAATAATTACACAAATCAAAATTATAGAATAATTTCCCCCCACCCCCAGATCAGGGTCCTTAGCTTGAGGTCTATCAACTTGCTTGTTTTTTTAAAAAAAAATATTTTGATAACTGCATGTCGCCATAATTATTTTCCTTGGTCATCATAGATGTTTTATATTATGCATTTAAAAATGTTCTAAGGAGTCCAGAGGTTCATTGCACTAATAAAGGAGTCCATTATCTAATAGTTAAGAGGGAAAAAAGGCAGGTGGGGTGAGGGGAGGTGTGAGTCCCTTGTCTTTCTGCATCAACATTCCAAGAAAAGAGTATATACTGACATGAATATATTTTATTAACTTATCAGAAACTCTATATCATATTTCTACTGTATTTTGCCTGAAATCATGAAATACACTGTGCCTGGCACCCAGTGAGCACTTAATAAATGCTTGCTTTTTATCTAAATTATTAAACAATATGCAGGGCTGATACTGGACAAATTGATCCAGGCTCTGTTTCTGAAAGCCTGTTTGTTGCTCTCTTCCTGTCAAACTGTTTCCTTCCCACTTAATATAATTTCTTTTCTTGGAATGTTAGAGCAAGATCCAGCAGGAGAAGGTACATAATACCCCTGGCTATCAAAGAAGCTAGGTTTCCTTTTAGTGGGTGGTAGGTAAGAATTACTAATCCAATCTGCTTGAGTTAACTCAGAACAAGGATTAGGGTTAAGTTTCAGAATATGTTCATCTTCCTTGATAGAAATAAACTTTAACGCAGCCGCCAGCCACACAGTTTGTAGTTCTTAGGAACAAGGAGCCCATTAAAGTGCGGAGCGGAAACAAAAGTCTTGCACAAGTTTACTGGTTGTTACTCAATACTCTGAGCTCCTCTGAGTCTTGATTATGTGGCTCTGTGTCACAGAAGCAGAAAATAAAAAAACCCATTTATTACTCATTAGAATGCTCCTAAGTGTGTTATACCAGCCAATCAAATGCATGCTATTGACCTGGTACATTTCAACTCCTACTTCATTAAAAGTACCTGTTAAAACTACATGTCACAAATGGCCAATAATTGCTTTCCTAAATATGTTCATCAATATTAAGGTATTAAAAAATAAAATACTAAGTTTATTTTGTTAATAAATAGAATAAATTGTGCTTTACTTGAATCCAGATCTTCTTTGGTAAAGATCTCCAAGTAGGAAAAGAATGAGTTTTTTTAGTGAAAAATCCTAGAAAATGCTGGAAAATAATATTTTTTTTCAACTAGCACAGTGAGATTTTGCCATCAAAAGTAAACAATATTAATTTGCTTTTGAGGAGATTTCTGTGTTTGTCAAGAGATCTGAAATTATTTGTATTGCTTTTCTTTTCTAATGTAATGGAGACTCACCTCCTTCCCACTGCCCTTGCCCCCTACTAGTATATCCTCAGTGGAATGTTGAGTCTGTGCCTGGGCCACTTTAAAGAAAAAAAAAACACAACACGTTCAGAGTTGAAGAGCTCAGTAGTCTGGGAAGATACAAAAACCCCTGAGTGAGCCTTTAATCAAAACTATCCATTTCTTTTCCTACTTCCTATGATGGCTTCAGGGTGGTGAGGGTGCATTAAAACTATGTCAGACAGGATTAGTCAGTTAGCTGGGAAGATCCATTCACTTGTAGAACTTTTGTAGAATGACCTCATCTTCTATACTTCTCTCTTCCTGTATACTGAATGAGTCAAGACTCTTCCAGCTTTTCCTTGAACTTCTTATGATGGATGAAGACCTTGACATCAACAGAAATGGCTAACTCCTTCCTTATAGAAGTAGCATGTGTTGGACTTGGTTTGCACAGACTGGATTTCAAAATCCCAACTGTTCTTTCTGTTTTATGTGTCTTTCCTGAGTATAGATGAATGAGCAGTGATTCTGAGATGGATGTTTCTAGCCTTGGGGTTAACTTTGTGAGTTTGAGAGGTCAGTGTATTAGCTGCACAACGGAAGTGGTACTAAGTGCACACAGTACTTCTTAGAAGAGATGATGGGGCGGCTAGGTGGCACAGTGAATAGAGCACCAGCCCTAGAGTAAGGAAGACCTGAGTTCAAATCCGGCCTCAGACACTTGACACACTTACTAGCTGTGTGACCTTGGGCAAGTTACTTAACCCCAACTGCTGTCTAAAAAGCAAAAATAAAAGAAGAGAAGATGATAAACAACAAGATGAGTCCAAGCCATGGTCCATAGTGTCATAAGAAAGGGATCCTAAATGAAATGCTGAGAATGAAGATAAAATGGCTGTTCAGTATTCCTACAAAATGTTTTATGTTTTGATGTTTTAAGTATCAATTTCCCAAAATAATATAATCATTGTTATAAGATATTATTTAATATGTAATTTTTTTCCAGTGAATTTTTACAACTCACAGCTGTGCTTGTGAGTCTTTTGTGTTTAGCATTTCTTTTGTATGGTAGAAATAAATAGCTGTCCTCTATCTGATTTGCACTGAACATTAAATATTTTTCTACTTTTCTTTGAGGAGACCCTAGGAATCTCTAAGGAATGTAAGCTTTCTATAAGTGATTTTCCTCAGGGCTTTAAGACAGTGGAATAAAGAAGTAGGCTTTTGGGGAAGAAAAAAGTTTGATCCAGTCTATAAACATGGGTACAAGAGTAAGAGATCCTAGTAAGAGAGAAAAATAGTGTCCTAGCCCCACCTTAGATGTGATTATGTATGTTTTCATGCTAAAAATAATGAACTGCTTATTTTATTAAATCATAGCCATGAGACACATCATGGGGCAGTGGATAGAGCCAGTTCCAGAGCCAAAACAGCCTGAGTTCTAGTACTTTCTCTAACACATACTATACACATCATTTAACCTCTCAGTATTCTAGGCAATTCTTTAAAACTATACATTTTAGAGAAGATGCTGAGTTTCATTAGTAGGAATTTCACTACCAGGGCTTTCACCGGTATAGGTAATACCTTTGTGAAGGAACTCCTTTCTCCTATAGACATGAGAACAGATACCAAAAAACTGAATTTTTTTCAATGAACAAACTGTTGCAATGGCCAATTATTTTTATTTGCAGTGACTGCAAAAGTTATTCAATTTTTTAAACATTAGAATTGTTTGGCAGATTAGATAATGCAAAACTGGTAAACAAATATTCAGGTATATATGTGCATATATACATATACATGAACAAATAGCCATTTTAAAATAAAATGCAGGTATAATAAACATATATTTTTGAATCCTATATATTTAACAAGAAACTTTTTTATTTTAAAATTTAAACTTTAGATTTCAGCATGTCTTTTAAACCATATAAGCTATGTGATTCTATACTATTTATGACTAGAAAATTACTGTAAATCATTTTAAAATTTAAAATTTAGAGCCTCTTTTCTCATCAGAGCTCATATAAGATCCCACATATATCACTGGGAGAAAAGTCTAAGATTATATGATTGCATTTCAAGATCTAGGGTTTCATGGAGAAAAACCCAGTAATATTTTAGTGGAATGATAAAAAGTGGTTAGTTTTCATGTCCTAACAAAGTAAAAAATGTAAAAGAAGTTCCAGATTTTACTTGCTACATCAATATGCAAATACATTTATTATAAATTGAATTTCATTGAAATTAAAATGAAAAGGCAACACTACTTCTTTAATATGGTTCATTAACCCTGTTCACACTGAGTTACTGGTGCTCAGTAGGAGTTTGCCAACGTCAGTTCTAGTCAACCCTTGATGATTATAGGGGATTTAATTATAATTGAAAATGAAAAAAAAGGACTAAATCTAATCCGAAAATCAATTTTGCATAGAATTTAATAATAGCTATAAGTTAAAAATTCCATGTCTACTAAATGAAAAATCTTACCTCTAGGAAATAAACTTTAGGTCTCATGATCAAGAACCATAGTAATAGTAAATGCTTCTGGCTGACCCTGTCTGTTACTGACAGAGGAAAACATCTAAGGAAAGAATACACATTTTCAAATGAATGTAGTAATACCTAACAAGAGAAATCAAGAGATCCCCCCAAACTGCTATAATACATCAAAGTTCTCTCCTCTTTTCCTCTTGTATCTAGAAAGAGTTTTTCCCTCCTCTTTCCCACCATGCAGGCATGCTCCCATATATATATAGTTACTCCTTTATAGGCCCATGCTCTGGTACCTGCTATGAAATGTATGAATGATAACCTTTAGTGGTAACCTGTGAAGTTGGGAGCTCAGTAATGGTTTATCTCTCAAATGATTCTTCTGTGTTTTCCTTGAACACCAACAGCAACAAACTGAGGGAAACAGTGAATTTCATTACATTTCCTAGCTTAGTCTGAAGGCCTACAGTAAAGTGTCATGAATTTCAAACTGTAGGTTTTATATGATCAATAGCTCTGAATATATTATTGCAATTAGGCAATATTAAAGATGTATACAGATACTTTGAATAGGTAAATATTATTCACATATGTACCTGTATCTATTTTTCTTGTCCCAAGTTCTAAGAAAAGAATATCATTTATTTTAAAATTTGCCCTTTTCTGAACTCAGAAATTAGAATTTTAGTCTAATGAAGTTGGGTTCATGGAGGGAGGAGTGAAGGAAGTCAGACTCCTAGTCAGAAGTTCTAACCAAGGAACAGCTATGCCCTGAACAACAACTTTATTATTATTATTTTTTTAATTTGAGAAACATCAGCTTTTTAATTAAAAGAAAGAAAGTTCCATCCCTTCTGGGGCATAATGCAAGCTAACAAACAACCCTTCCACTTTCCAGGCTCCCCCCTCATTTTTTTTTCTGGGTTATGCCCAGGGGATGAGGCACTTGCTGATGTCTGAGAATCTCATTCACACTGATCAGTGTAACACTAGTAATAATGTAACTGTATTGTAGCACTAAATTGAAGGAAGCAGCAGATCGCTCACTTGAAAACACGACCTTTTAATTTAAACAAAAGGTTTGAAAAAAAATGAAAGTGGGTCTTAAATGCAGTTTAATCAGTCAGGCGAGAGATGTCTAATGAAGCTGCCAGACAGATTTGTAACCAGGCTGTCACTTCACCCATCATGTTTACAGCCTCCAGTGGTGAGATTAGTACTGTGTGAAGGCACAAAGTCTGTCAAAAATTCACTGTCTCCTCCACTGTGACTGCTGTAAGTTTTGATAGTTTGACAAATTATTTTGTTGTAGTGTCCAGAATTCAGGAGACTTGACATGCTAGAATTTAGTTTCTCATCTCTTCTTGAAAAGAGTTTAGAGAGCGTAATATTAGATATAATCAAGGTAGAAACATAGAATATAAGTGCGGGAGAAGGTAAAATTATTTTAACACTCCCTCATCTCTAATGTCATTTATGGTCTACATGGAGAAAGTATCAGTCTAACCAGCACTGTAGCTAAAACTTTTTCCAAATATTTTTAATTAAAGAAAATTAACTCAGTATTGCTTTAACAGCATAATTGTTGTTATCTATTTTGCTTCCAATTTAAAATTCTATTTTATTGCTTTAATCTCCTGGAAAAAAATTGAGAATGAATTTGGAAAGTGGTCGACTTTCTGGGTAAGGATTTGCAAATCCAGAAGAAAACAGATGCATCTTCATCGTCCATATATATTCTACAGGAATGCTGCTATCTTTAAAGACTTAGAAACCATTAGTAATTGCTATCAAAACTACTTATACATGTCAGAGACCCCTTTTAGGAAGAAAGACTTCAGAACTGAAGGATTATTTGGTTCCTATTTAGTTGAAAGCTGCCCAACTCAGAGGTTGAAAGGAAACTAACCTTTTTATTGTTATTTACATAGATTCTTCATTGTACACACAGCAAGTTTTGCATAAGAAAATATGGACTTTCTGAATAAAGCACCAGCCCTGGAGTCAGGAAGACCTGAGTTCAAATATAGCCTCAGGCACTTAACACTTGCTAGCTGTGTGAAGTTGGGCAAGTCACTTAACCCCAATTGCCCTGACTTCTCCCTCCAAAAGAGACAAAAAAGAAAAGAAAAGAAAAGAAAATATGGACTTTCTTCTTTATCTTATTAATGGGCTCAGAATTAAATGAAAGATAATGATAACTCTGAAAGACACGGTTCATTTTCTTGATGATAACTAAAAAGGAGATGACATAGTTATAAAGAAAATATTGCTTCATCATTATTTTTAGAGCAGCAAAACTATCTATTTTATTTTATTACTGTAATAAAGTCTCAGTTCTACCTTTTAGTCATTTCATGCCTTAAACATAAGGTTTTTCATTGTTTAGTAAATCTAAATTTGTCATACTTATCAGAACCACTAGAAAAATACTATCCAGATATATCTTCTTACTGCCACATTTCTTCTCGACCATTTAAAAAGTATCAGTCTTCAAAATCTATTCTATTTGATAATATTAAATTCCGTTTTATTAGAATAGCTATCACAATTACTTTTTGAGAATTTGTAAAATGTGTCTTCAAAGTTTTCTCCTTCCCTCAAACCTCTCTGTAATTGCCTTGTTGTGATTACAATTTCCCATTCACTGCTGTTTTCTATAGAAGCCCCAGGAAAGAGTTCCTAAAAATTAAATTTCATGCTTGCATGTGTTTCTGTGATCTTCAGTGTGTATGATCTCTGAGTGGAAAACTTCTCTAAAAATAAATGGATTACCCTTTTTACTACACTGTCTGATGTCTCTTCTGTAGATAGCACGGCTGCTCTGTGATCTCTAACCCACCACAATTGAAATGACAAGCATTGAAATGAAAGCCTCATGGTGGCGCCCTCTGCCTTTACTGCCCCTTTGGAGTGTGGTTGGGTTTGCTCTATGGAGGACCCACATTTCCTTCTGCAAGTGAATGAATCACTTGTTGCCAAAAGCCCGCATCTGACCTTTTATAGACTGCACTGTAAATATCAACATCCCTTGGTTTGTGTCTCTCCTAATAAAACTGTCTCTCTAGTGTTGCTGTTTTCGAGCACAGTATCATTTTCTCAGTGGGCATCCTTCAGTTTGAATTTTAAAGGAAACTAATAAGTTTGCCTGAGCTTTTGAATTTTGAGCAAATTCATGGAATTGTGGTTAAGAAACAATGAAAAGGTACAAGACTTTAAGAGATGGGGATTGTTTTAAAATATGCAAAGGAAGTAAATTTCCCAGGGTTTAGTCATTTCAGTTATGATCAAATGGTCCTAAAATTATATTATTATAACCATATTTTAATTACATTGAAGTGTTTTTCTTGAGTAACCTCCCCTATAATTAGATAGCAAACAAATAATCAGTCTTCTATTTAACGAGACAACTGACTAATAATGTAGTGGTTCTTCTCAGGAGAGATGCATTAATGCCAATTATAGTCTCTAAAAGATCTCCTTCCAAAGGGTCCGATAGATTGATTTAGAGAGAGAAAGAAGACAATACATTCAGGACAGCCCTGGAATTATAGTGACATATACTATCAATTCTTTAATTGGTAATCAAAAGAAAGAAGCAGGATAAAAAAAACTCCAAACTAGAAATTCAATATTAATAATAAACTAGCTTTGAATTAAAGTCACTGACCAGAAAACAAGATTCTGTTTCATTTATTGAAGCCTCAGAGGGCTGCTTCAGAAGAACTATGACTTCCCTCATTCATGCATTGGTGACCTTTGAGAGAGCAATTTCAGAAGAGTAGTGGGTACCAAAGCCAGATTGCAAAGAATTAAAGAGAAAATGGGACTGCTTGTTTGCCTTTGTGTAGCTACATCATGCACTTATTTCAGTTCAACTCATGTCAACAAATATTAAGTACCTTCTATGTGCTGAAGGAAGAAAAACTAAAGCTAAGTAAGATCAAATGAGTTAACATATGTAAAGTGCTTTGCAAACCTTTGAATGCTATATAAATGCTAGCTTTTACTATGATTACCATATGACATGGTGTTTCTATTTTTACTATAGTAGTATTTGTGACACATGCAAAAATAATGAAATGTGACAATACATGTGAAACATTTTGTAAATGTTATATTAGAAATCAGCTATCATAATATTATTATTATACCAAATAGAATAAGAGAGGGAGACGTGCAGTTAAGATCTGGTAACATGAAAAAGTATTAGAAAAGCCTCACTCTGAGTTACACTACAGTAAAGATTTAAAACGTGCACCAGGGGCGGCTAGGTGGCACAGTGAGTAGAGCGTCAGCCCTGGAGTCAGAAGGACCTGGGTTCAGATCCGGCCTCAGACATTTTACGCACACAAAAACCTAGCCGTGTGACCTTGGACAACTTACTTAACCCCAATTGCCCTCCAAAAAGAAAAAAAAAGTGCACCAGTTTTATAATAATAATCAAACGATTCAAAGAGAAACACTAGTAAGGAACTTCAGGCATTGTAAAAGGAATCCCGCCAGGGAAGCTAGCAGAAATACTGGTAAGTAGAGCAGATGCTTTCCCAATGTTATGACCAGGGATGTTTCAGGGGCCTGTTTCAGGGGCCTCTAAAGCCTGCATTTTTTTTTTTACTGTCTAAGGGCTAGAAATCCCAGCTTGTACAGCTGGGGAACTTCAAGGGAGTCTGGAATCTTCAGCACTCAGGTTGCAGATGTTCCAAGAGTCAAGGAAAGAGTTTGACTGGGATGCAACAGTGGTGGATGGAAATCCATAGTACTCTGACCAAAGGCACTAAAGACTAAAATAAAATCTAAAGGATGAAAGGTGCTAAAAAAAGAGTATGCTTTAAGATGGTCTGTGCTCTGATCTGGAGTAATCCAGGGGTGCCTGAAGACTATAGCAATTTTGCCTGATAATCCAGGCATCGTAAAGTTTGCCAATGCTCCAAATATGGACATGCTAGGGGAGGCGAAAGTTAGTGGCAAGAGTCCAGGAAATTAAGGTCAGGACCGAGAAAGGACTGACCACTCCATCCAAGAGTGCAAGAGTCTTAGAGCTTGGTATTGGCGCAAAGCCATAGTTCACTAACTTAGAGGGGAGATATGAGTAAAGGGGAGATATGAGTTGATACTGGACATGATGAAGAAAACCTTTGAATATTTCAGAAGAAAGTAATTCCACAATATGTACATGGAGAGCCTCTGGAAAACATAGATTGACCACAAGTACTCCAGTACTAAGGAACAAAAAAGAAATTATTAGATAAATAAGAGTGGTGGCTCTGGTGTCAGGAGGACCTGAGTTCAAATTTGGCCTCAGACACTTAACACTTACCAGCCATCTGACTTTGGGTAAGTGACTTAACCCCAATTGCCTTGCCTTCACTCCTCAAAAAAAAAAAAAAAAAAAAAAAGGAGAAAAGAATTATAAGGAGAATAAAAAGTGAAGGTAGAAAATTTTATAGAAATAACAGACTACATGAAAATTTGAATGGATCAATCAGGTAAATTATGCCAGGAATCAACAATAAATATTAGAACAAAATCAAAATACTAAAGTAAAAAAAAAGAAAACATAAGGTACAAGTAAAAGGCAGTGGGGAGAAGTCAATAGAAAGCTGAGCTAGTCTCAAAGGCAGGAAGATCTGGGTTCAAGTTTTATTCTGATACGTACTAGCTAGGTGACCCTGGGCAAATCATTTTATTTATCAGTGCTCTAAGCAGCTCTCTAAGCCCAAATTGCACAAAGGTGTCAACCTGCATTGCTAAAGAGAGTTTTCTCAACCAGAATTTCCTGATAAAATAAAATAATAGCTCTATTATTGTCTTCTATCTCTATTATCAAAAACAACTGACCTGGAAAAGTGTCTCTGGCTTAAGGAATTGTTCCAGTATGAGAGAGACATTCAACCAGTACAGCATTTATTCCATTTATTTGCTTATTCATTTATTTTTTTTTCAGAGAGAACAGTTTTTTATTAAGTGTAGCTCAGTTAGAGAAGCAATATGAGTTGTGAACAGAGAGCTATAACCTATCAGAAACATGGAAGAGGTGGAGGAAAGGGAAGGACTTGGTAGAAAACGTTCAGCTCCTCTTGAAGGAGCTGGTTGATTTGGTCTGGGTGAAGCATTGCACAAGGTTCTAGGAGGACTCTCTTCATACTTCGCAGGTAGGTAGGGCTTGAGGACCTTGAAGAAGACTTGTAGCAGGAGCAAGGAAAGCTTGTCATGGCTTGGTGGGCTTGGGGAAAAAATTTTTTTTAGTTGCTTCTAAATGAGGGAGGGTGCCTCCAGGGACTCAGGGGGCTCCTGGGATTACTCTTTAGGGTTTTTTCTACCTTTGTCTTAAAGCAACCAGCTTTAAGTTCCCAAAGGAAACTTTAAATTGAAAACTCTGAGAAATGTCAAAACCAAACCCCCGATATTCTAGGTTAAAAAAATATACTGAAAGCAGACAGTAAGATATGATTTAAGTGCCAAGCAATCACAGTCAGAATCACACAAGACTTGGCAGCAATTACTATAAAGGAGACATCATCTTAGAATATTATATTACAAAAGACAAAAGGTTACAAGCAAACTTACAATGCTGTGCAACACTGAGTGTGATCGGACAGTGGGGAGGAGGAAAAAGAATTTTTGATGGATTAGAGAATTTGAAAGCATTCTTTACAAATTCAGGAATGAAGAGAAATGTAAATACATTTTAGTAGTTGGAAAGGGATAAAAATAAATATTACACTCTAACATGGGAAGAGATATGTCCCTTCAAACATCATGTCTTCAATGGTTAAAGAGTGAGTTAAATAAAAGAAACACTGGCTTGAGGTTAGGGAGGGGAGTAGTTCTATTCTGTTTTGAAGTTCTTAAGTGAGGAAAGAAAAGGAAGGGAAAAGGAATACAATAAGGAAAAAATAAAGAAAGAGGAGGGACTTCCTATTTCTCATATGAATAGATATCCCATGAACTTTAAGGAAGGTGAGACACACACACACACACACACACACACACACACACACACACAGAAGTATGTTAAACGGGATAGAAAGAAGAGAAGGGAAAGTTTAGGAGGGAAGGGAGAGTCAAAGAAGAGTCACGAGCAAAATAAACTTAATCTTTGAAGGGTAAAATGTAAAGTAGGGAGTTTAAAAAAAGAAAATATAAGAACCAGTGGTCAGTTAGTTAGGCAAGATAAGAGAAGAAGTAGTAGAATGAAAAAAAAGATTGTTTCAATTCTAGAGTACTTGTGTTGATTACACCACATTTAAAAAAAAATTAAAACAGAGACAAAAGAGGAAAAGAGGCAAAATTATACAATGAAAGTAAACACACAATTAACAAGCATAATAATTTTGAATGTGAATGAGATGGAATTTTCCCATATGATAGAAGAGAATATCATAAAGAATTAGAAAATGGAATGCAGTAAAATATTGTTCATAAGAAACATACTTGAAACATAATGATTCACACAGAGTAAAATGAGGGGTAGGAAGAGAATGTATTATGCTTCAGGTAAACTAAAAAAGCAAAGGAGCCAGCCATTATTTTAGTCAAGGTAATAACAAAAATAGACATGGTTAAAAGAGATGAACATGGAAACTATATTATGCTTAGATGTCATATAAAATAAAATAAAATTTATCTGTACTTAATGGTATAGAATTTAACTAATTAAGTGGAAAGTTAATCAAATGTAAAAAAAAAATAGACAACACATTATAATAGTTGGGGGCTGCAATATGTCCCTTTCAGACACGGACAAATCTAATAGAAAGATTAGTATGCAAAGAGTTGAAGACCTGAATAAGATTTTATATAAGTTAAAAATAATAGATTCCTGGTAACTCATGAATGTGAATACATGTAAAAAAGTATCCATATAACTGAAGCATGTGTATCACCTAAAAATAGTCATTTGTTAAGGTAGAAAACATTTACAAACATATTCAGAAAAGCAGAAATAGTAAAAAAAAAAACTTTACTGATAATAATGATATAAAATTACAATTAAATAAAAGATTTTTTAATGAAGAATTCCAAGTAAAATAAGGACTACATTACTTAAAGAATTGGTGGGTCTGGGTTGGGGGGGGGTGCAGCAGAGTCAAGATGGTGGAGTAGAAACAGCACTTCTGCAGAGCTCTCACCCACACCACTTCAAAATTATGTAAAAGGGGAACTCTGAACGACCTCTGGAGCTCCAGAACCCAGAAAATGACACAGAGAAGCTAACCTCCCACTGAGGACAGTCCAGCAGCCTGGCAGGGAGCGGCCAGTGCAGCAATCTGGGAGCCAAACCCAGGCCCCCTGAGTCTGAGGTTTTAGCCCCAGGGCAGCCTGACCAGCAGCCTGCTGGAGGGACCCCAGAACACCACTAGCTGTGGCGCTTCCAGAATTATCAACACATAGATGCCTAGGACAAAGTGAGAGGTCAGTGCCCTATGGACTTTGGGACTGGTTGGGAGAACCCAGTCAGCTTCTTCCCCTGGGGGCAAGAAGCCTCTGAGGAGTCGGCACAGCTTGCCCCACATTGCCACATTGCAGTTTCAGCTCTTGGCCTGCAAACTGTAGGGGGATCTGGCAATCAGTCTGGGAGGTAATCACTTGCTTTACCCTTCTTGGAGCTGGATTACAGGATGGGGTGGAGGTCTTGGGGTGTGTGACCAGCTTGCTAGAGTGTGTGGAGGCTTCAGAGAGGCCACCCAACTGGTACCTCCAGAAGTTGGGAAAACCCCAACTTTGGGGATGGAAGCTCCCCTGGTTAGTGGCAGAGTCCTACTGTGGCAACAAGTCCAAAAGTCAAGTAATTGAGTGGCAACATGCCTAGGCAAAGGAAACAAAATAAACAGAAAAATTCAACATTAGACTCCTATTTTGGGGGCAAAGAGGATCAAAGCATGGAACAGGAGGAGGAATGTGAGGTCAGAACTCCTGCACCACAAATTCCAAATGAAAATATGAGCTGCTTACAGGCCACAGAGGACCTTAAGAAGCAGATAAGAGAAGTGGAGGAAAAATTGGGAAGAGAAATGAGAACAATGCAAGAAAATTATGAAATGAGAGTCAACAGCCTGACTGAGGAAAATAACACCTTAAAAAATAGACTAACTCAAATGGCAAAAGAGGCTCAAAAAACCAATGAGGAGAACAATGCCTTAAAAAGCCGACTTTGCCAGATGGAAACAGAATCTCAAAAGCTCACTGAGGAGAATCATTCCTTCAGAATTAGACTGGAGCAAATGGAAGCTAGTGACTTTATGAGAAATCAAGATGCGATTAAGCAGATCCAAACAAATGAAAGAATAGAAGGCATTGTAAAATGTCTCATGGGAAAAACCACTGACCTGGAAAATAGATCCAGGAGAGACAATCTACCTGTAAACCATGATCAAAGAAAGAATCTAGAAATCATCCTTCAAGAAATTCTCAAGGAAAATTGCCCTGATGTTTTAGAACCAGAGGGCAAAATAGAAGTTGAAAGAAAACACACATCACCTCCTGAAAAAGATCCCAAAAAGAAAATTCCTAGGAATATTGTAGCTGGGATCCAGAATTCCCACAAAAAGGAGAGAATATTACAAGCAGCCAGGAAGAAACAATTTCAATATTGTGGAAACACAATCAGGATAGCACAGGATCTGGCAGCTTCTACCCTGAGGGATTGAAGGGCATGGAATATGATATTCTGCAGGGCAAAGGAACTGGGATTAAAACCAACAATCACCTACCCAGCAAAACTGAGTATCATGTTTCAGGGGAAAATTTGGTCATTCAGTGGAATAGAGGGATTTCAAGCATTCTTGAGGAAAAAAAAACCAGAGTTGAATAGAAAATTTGACATTCAGATACAAGGAGCAAGAGATGCTTGAGAAGGTAAACAGGGAAAAGAAATCATAAGGAACTTATCAAAGTTGAACTATTTATATTCCTACATGGAAAAATGATAACTGTAACTGATGAAACTTTTCTCAGTATGAAAATAGTTGAAGAGGGGTATATGGGCATATGAATACATATGTGAATGTGTGTATATATGTTTTCAGGTATACATAGATAGAGGGCACAGGTCGAATTTAATAGGAAGGGATGATACTTAAAAGATGAAATTAAGAGGTGAGAGAGGAATATAATGAGAGTAGATGGGTAGAGACAGAATGAGGTAAACTATCTCATATAGAAGAAGCAAGGGAAAATGTTTACAAGGGAGGGGAAGAACAGGAAGGCAAAAAGGCAAAACCTTATCCTCATTGAATTTGGATCAGGGAGAGAATGACATACATATTAAACAGGGTTTCTCACCCTACAGGAGAGTAGGGGAGAAGGGAGGGCAGGCAGGGTGCGGGGGGAGTTGGAAGTACCCACTTTTGAAAAGGGACAGGACTAAAGTGGGGAGTGGACCAAGTGGGAGGTGGGATAGGAGGGAGGGAATATAGTCAGTCTTTTACAATATGGTAATGTTTTGCATAGCTACACACGTACAGTATATACTGAGTTGCTTATCTTCCTTTTAAAACCACATTTTAAAAATATATAAATACTATGATTAATACTATTGTGCATATAATTGGGAGATAAGATGTGCAGGCATTGGGACATGAGGATTCACCTTGCCCTACTGAAAAATCAAAAGGGGTATGGAGAAGAGATGGGAGAGAGCAGATTGGATGAGGGTATATCTTGTGGGACTGCTATTCTGGGGTGGTGGATAGGGGAAAAATGGGGAAAAACATTTGTAACTCAAAATCTGATGGAAATGAATGATGTAAACCAGAAGTTTAAAAAAAAATAAAAAAAAATAAAAAACAATTGGTGGGTCAAAACTTATTAGAAAGAATCAACAATTTCATAAAAAATAATGACAATAAAATAGCATGTCCTAATTTTGAGAATACAATCAAATACAGTACAAGGAAAATGAATATTTCTACACATTTTCCTCCTCAAAAGAGAAATTCTAAATCATTCAGTTACACAACTAAAAGAATTAGTAAATCAACATATCAATCTGGAATTAAACACTAAAGTAGAAAATCTGAAAATCAAAAAAGAAATAAACACAATTAAAAGCAAAAAAATCCACACTGAAATGAGAAACAGAACTAGAAACTCTTTTTAAAAAATTAATAAAATGTATTAACTGTTGGCTGATTTGATTTTAAAAGAAGAAAGGAAAATCTAATTGTTAATGTCAAAAAACAAAAATTTACAACAAATGCAAAAAATATAAAAACTAGAAACTTTTGTCTAAATATATGCCAATAAAACAATATAACTTAAAGGAAATAGATATTTTCAAGAATATCAAATACTTCAATTATTAGAGCAAATATGGATAATTGAAAGAATCTAACATTAGAAAAAGAAATTAAAGTTATAAATGGATTCTCAAAGACAAAATACAAAAAGACAGAGATTTACTAGTGAATTTTATCGAGTATTTAAATAACAATTCCAAAATTACAAAAAAAAAACTAATAGAAACAGGAAAGTAAGAAATCCTACCAAATTCCTTCTTTTAAAAAATATGTTCTTGATATTTAAAACAAGATGAGATAAGAAAAGGAAAACTATAGGTCAGTATCTGTAATGAATATTGATAGAGAAACATTGAGTAGAATATTAGTAAACAGAGCTACAATGAAGTATTCAAAAGGTTGTTCCATATAACCAGGTTAAATTTTTACCAGGAATGCAGATGCCTACTGTCTCCATTATTATTCCATGTAGTTTTAGAAATATTAGTAACAATAAGATAAGAAAAAGGATGACAGAATAAGCATAGGTGAATAGGAAATTTTTCTTTGCATTATTATTGATCTCCTTAGGGAACCTTAGTGTTCAAGTAAAAATTAATTAAAATAATTTAAGCTTAAACAACCTAGCAGGTTATACTCTTTAAACACACAAATCATCAGGTTTTTTATATATTGTCAACAAAACCCAACAAGCAATTGAAAGAAAAATTCTAGTCAGAACAAGAATGTATGAAATATTTAAGAGAATATCGACTAAGACATACACAGGAAATGTAAGAATACAACTATAAAACACTCTTTATAGAAATAAGGATGTCATAGAGCTATTAATTGCTCTTGGTTGGTCCATAAGAAAATCAATAATACTACCAAAATTCATTTACTTATCCAATGACATAAGAAACAAATTACCAAAGTGTTACTTTATAGAACTAAAGAATTATATAGAACTATAAAAATAATAATATAATTAATTTATAGGAACAAAAATTCTCAGATCTCTCAGGGAAAATTTTTTCTTAAAAAAGTTGTGATGAGGGCGGCTAGGTGGCGCAGTGAGTAAGAGCGCCGGCCTCGGAGTTGGGATGATCCGAGATCAAATCCGGCCTCAGAAAATGAGCACCCATGCATAAATAATGACTAGCTGTGTAACCTTGAGCAAGTTACTTAACCCCAATTGCTCAAAAAAAAAAAAATTTAAAAAAAAAGTTGTGATGAAGAGGGACTAGTAGTAATATATCCCAAACTATACAACAATATAGATGATTGATCTCTGGAAAAAATAGCTTACCAAGATTCAGAAGCAAACAACCATAGTAACATGGTGTTTGATAAACCCAAAGACTCCACTGTGGTAAGGATTCAGTGTTTGATAAAAAACTGCTATGAAAATAGAAAATCATTCAGCAAGAAATTAAGTTTAAATGAGTAGCGTCAAACTCAAATAGAAACAGATCCCTACAAGCACAGAAAACGTAGACTTAGAAAACCATAAATCAATATCACCAATGTTGTTTGCTTTTGTTACACATTTCCCAATTATGTTTTAATCTAGTTTGACAGCACTTGGAAGTTTTGTGGGCAGCCCATGGACCTTGAGTTTGACAGTTTGGGTTTTGACCAATAGCTTACATCATATAATATAATAAACTCCAAATGAATTCATGACAACCTAACAATAAAAGATTACATAATAAACAATTAGAGGCTCAGGAAATAACTTTTGGGAGTGAAAAGTTCTGGACCAAACAAAAAGTATAGAGGAGATATTGTTGATTTGAGAGATAAAATGGACAATTTTGATTACATAAAATTGAAATGTTTTTCACAAACAAAATCAACCCAATGAAAATCAACATGGATAAAGTTAATTTTGGAAATTCTTTCTAGAAAGTTTCTCTGATAAAGGTCTGATGAACAAGGCATATAAGGAACTGATTCAATTTACAAAAACAAGAGACATTCCCCAGAAGAACAATGGTCAAAGGCTATGCACGTGTAATTCTCAACGGAAGAAAACAAGCTATAAACAATATGACAAATTGCTCCAAATCATTAATAATAAGACCAATTCAAATTTATAAAAAAATGTCTAACTTTTTACCTCATACCCATCAGATTGGCAAAGAAGGAAAATGAAGTTGTTTGAGAGATTATGTAAGCATAATGAATTTTAAAGGACTCAATAAATCAATGAATGAAAGAATAAATTTTAAAATGTACTATTGGTCAAACTCTGTATTGGTCCAGCCATTCTGGAAAGCAATTTGGTGAACAAAAGTCATTAATTGTACATATCCTTTGAACCAGCAATATAATTATGCAAAAAAAAATAAACAGAGAAAAAAGACTCCTCTGTACAAAAATATCCACAGAAGTCCTTTCTTCATGGTCAGAAAGAACTGAGAGCCAAGGGAGTTTCCATCAGTAGGGATATGGATGAAGAAATTATTGTTTGTGGATGTAATGGAATATTACCGTGCCATAAGAAATAGCAATAGAGATGGATTTAGAAAATGTATGAATTGATGTAGGATAAGATGAATAGAACAAAGTGAATAATTTCTACAATGACAGTGGAAACAAAACACAACGCAAAAACATTGCAAATAAAAGCAATTTTCATCTACTTTTTGTTGTTGTCTGTTGTTCTCAAAGAGGCCATGACATCAGTAAGATGATGTCATGACTTGCAAATGAACTGGATCTAAGTGAGGGAGGGCTGTGAAACGTCACCAGCCTCATTTTCTCCTTTTGAGCCATCTGGTTAGAGTTGCAAGGTAGATCAGGATGACTGGAAATGGCCCCTTCATTTACTTAAGATCAATGCGATAACCAACCATGACTCTAGAATACCAAAATGAATTATGCTTCCCACCTCATGACAGAAGAGTTGACTAGGATTATAGAATAAGAAGTTTTTTGTGTGTTTTTCCCCCCAGACATGGCCAATTTAGGGAGATTAGTGATGACAATGCCCCTGAAAATGTCAATGAAACATCTGATTAAAATGTCCATAAGAGAAGAGAAGTGAATTCAGAAACAAACAGGAAAGCTTTGGATATAACATGAATTTATAACATCCTTTAAAAAAAAGCTGCTTGTAATAGAGATTTGTGTTCTCATATTCAGTTCTCTCTTTTTTTTTGTTGTTCTTTTTTGTGTATGGAGGTGTTCACATTTGTGATATCTGTCAAGTACAGTGTCACCTGTAACTGTCACTGAGAAGCTGGGCACTTAATGGTTTTCTTTTCTTATGTCTCCCTCCTAACAAGGAGGAATGTCAGACTTAGAAGGAAAATGCCTGTCATTTTCAGTGGTTAATAAAGTCAGAGAGGAAAAGTAGTTGAGGCACTTTACTCATTCCAGCAGTCTCTCAGAGAGGAACAATCCAGTCACTTTTCAGCCAGAGCTTTTCCAGGTGGAGACCATTTCACTGTCCTTACAGTCACATCAACACAAGTGTTTTAACATCAATTTGAATCACACTCTCAACTACATGCTCTCTGCCTATCTGGATCACTTTCTTTTTCCATCAGAGTTCTTTCTGTTCCTCTTTACCAAATTTAACACCAAAATGTTCTTGCTGTCTTCATAGACTCTCATTACCCAGTATTTCCTGGGAGACCTTATGAGTCCAGATTCTTCATACAACCACATTTCAATTGTTTTCTTAATTTCTTGTATTTTCTTTTCCTTCCTTCCTTCCTTCCTTATTTCCTTCCTTCCTTCCTTCCTTCCTTCCTTCCTTCCTTCCTTCCTTCCTTCCTTCCTTCCTTCCTTCCTTCCTTCTTTATTTCCTTTCTAGCTAATAATTAGTGTCTTTAATGAACACCAATTTATTGGCAAATCTGTCCTTTCATTGAAGGCCTTGATAATGAACTTGGGCATCACACTCATTTATTTCTTTAAGCATTCTTTCAAGCTAGGCAGCTTCTCTCAGCTGAAAATTGTATTGATAATTAGTAGCTGCAGTTTCCCCAACCTCAGAGATGCTAATTACAGTCAATAGGTAGGTGTAGCTCTCACCCAAATATCAGCCCAAACCTGGTGTCGATCATTCCTAGTGCACAAACTAGGAAAATCCACTGATGTGGTAATATGAATGCAATGGAACACTTTGTTCTATAAGAAACGATGAGCAGGCAGAAAAACATGGAAAGATTTCTATGAACTGATGCTGAGTGAAGTTAACAGAACCAGGAGAAAAATGTACACAGTAACTGCAACATTGTGCAACCACCAACTTTGATAGGCTTTACTTTTTTCAGCAACACAATGATCCAAGACAACTCCAAAAGACTGGTGATAGAAAACGCTGTCCACATCCAGAGAAAGAACTGTGGAGTCTGAATGCAGAGCGAAGCAGACTAGTTTAATTTTTTGTTTTTTCCCTTTTGTTCTGTTTCTTCTTTTACAACATGACTAGTATGGAAATAAGTTTAACATGATTATATATGTATAATATTTATTAGATTGCTTGCCATCTTGGTGGAAGGGAGGGAGAAAAGTTTGGAACTCAAAATCCTATAAAATGAATGCTAAAAACTATTTACATGTAATTAGAAAAAATGAAATACTATTTACAAAAAAAGAGAAAGCTCAACTAGAATTTTTGCTCTGGTCTCAGTGCCCTACAATGTGTGGATGAAACATTAAGGTAATTTCCTTGTTACCAACCTCCTCTTGAGGGTGGTAAAGTGTTGGTAAAGCATTGGTAAAGTCTAGATTTCTTGATGCCAGACAAAAGAACATCTTGAGCAGTGTGTTTTCAAAGACCCTGCCTTGATTCAAATACCTCCTGGTGGATAAGTCCATATACCATGCAATACTTATCCCACCATACTTTAATGGCCTTGGAAGCTTTCTGATTCCTATAAATATGTCTTATAAAATGGTTAGTTACTACATTATATTATCTTCTACCAGATATTAGAAGTCAAAAAAAGCCAAGTTTCCAAGGTTTGTTAGGATCTTCCATATCTGCAGCACAATTATCAGCACTTTCCTTTGCATTCAAAATTTTTCATACTTCTTCCTGGCTTCTGAAGCCACATTGTGCCATCAAAGTCTATTTTTTTACAAATGGTAAGGTCTTTTCTTGATCCATATGTTCCAATGTATCATGTAATGTTTTTTTGTTTTTTGTTTTTTAGAATGAGATGCACTGGATAACACCAACTTCCTGGTCCCAGGTGGGAACTCACTGACAGTCTGGTATAGCACTTCATTGTGTAATTCTAAATTCTGCTACTGTCTCAGCAGTAAGGGGCTTTCAAGGAAATGGCACTCAAGTCCTTTGGCAGCAGCATTTTACTCCATGGTTTGTTCATTTGTCATAGTGTTTTATCAATCATCTGCTGTTTTCTAGCCATTCAAAGACAATGTAAACACTGAAGTCTAGCTGAGTAAACGATGTTCCCATAGACTACTTCCATGCTGTCTAGTGGAGATCCCAAACTTTTAGTTGTATTACCATTTGTTTACAATCAAGGTCCTTGGATATTACATATAGTTTTTATTCCTTTAGGTGTTGGCATAGCTCTGGAGTCCCATGGACTTCTAGATAGGGCATCTTCATCCATGTTAGTCTTTCCTGGCCTGTAATGAATACTGGTTTAATTCATAGTTGGCTAGTGATCTCTGGAAAGCAGTGTCTAACCTTACAAATGGTGAGAATATGTTAATCATTTGTTCTTTGTCCAAATTGGCAACTTTCCTACTACACATAGGTATTTAATATCTTAGCTACAGCTCAGTTCACAGACAACTAGTTAATAAGTAAAGAGGCTTGCCCCTACTCAGGTCTCTTTGGCCAATGTTAATTGTTTCTGGTGACATTTATTCTCTTGGCATAAGACTACTCCAAACTGGCATATGTATGCAGGTCAAAAGGCTAGTTCCAGTCCACAATAGCTAACACTCATTGATTTGTGAGCAATTAAGTCCTTAAAATCTTACTCTCATGTATTTAAGTATTAGTCTGTAAAGGGTTTGTGGGTTTTAACACACTTCTGCATTTCTTTTACTCTGCTTCTGTGCTTTTGTAATCATATATGTTTGAGCAGAATCTAGTGGAAGAAACTGAAGTGAACACGGGAAATACAAGATTTACACTAGTACTACTTCACCTGTAAGTCCACATTAAAGAAATTCTGAAATCTAACATGGGAAAGAGAAGTCTCCTTACATAAATTGATCTTCACATAAAGTCTTTATAGTTTGATGCCTACCTACCTGTTCCATAACAGTCCCAGTGCATAGCCATGAAACACAGATGAAGACACAGGTACACAAAATTGGCAAAAGACCTTATCAAAGTAGGTGGGAATTACTGCTTTTCAACACCTGGATCAATCTCCTGGACCACATGTGTGAGCTCATTCTTTTGTAGTGATCACCAAGTTCTCCCTTCCAGAAACCTTCTTTTGGAGCCATTTAGGTCCCTCTCTGAGGTCACATACATTGCAGAAATCACAAATGCAAGTTTCATCTGCCTGTTCAGTGAAAAGATTTATTTTCTGTATTTGCACTGACATCTACAGTCAGTAGGCCTGTTCTTCATTTCCTTAGAACTAAATCCAGGGACTTTCTTATTTTAATGCTCTAAAAAGGAAAAGACTACTTGTGTTTCCAGAATTAATGCTGAGGAAAGGAACTAAATAGCAGTGTTGATGAACTTAGGTAGAGAGGAGGAAGTCCTGAGAAAACATCAATGAGTTTCTTTAGGTGAAAGTTACACCATTGAATCCAATCCCATTAAAACAAGTTGTGAAAAAATGAAGTTTCCATGCTGTTAAAGCTGCTTTTATGTGGCGGTCAGGCTCTGCACGCTGTGGACGTATTTTGTGAGGCTTTATTCCCCAAATCAAGCATGTGCTAGGGTAAACCTTGCATCTCCTGGCTTCACTTCGGTTTCTTCCAAGAGAAACACCTGCCAACTCAATCTCTCCCTGAATAAGAGACACTGAAGCCTTTATGGGGGAAAAATGAAAATTTTAATCAAGCCTGGTTTTATAAATACCTATGACTCATTGTGCAGCACTCACTGCAGAAAACTGACAGCAGGAAGTAGAAGGCTGACCTAGTTTGAGCCAGAACAAAGGTAGGATTTACTTTTTTAGTGGTTGTAAATTTTTCTTCTTTAGTAAGGGAGGAGGATTTAATGAACATTAGAGCTTAGGGAACCTGGAGGCTGATAACTTGAGTGTGGAGCCAGGCTTCCTTTGTGCTTAGGCTTCTCCATGAAGCCCAGTCATCAAGCCTCATCTACAACCTTCAAAACCCTTTGCTGTTGAGTGAAGTGTCCAACTCCCTTAACCTTTGACCCAAGCTGCGTTTGAACCTTCATCTTTAGGAAATAAGTTTTGAACATTAAGGCACTATAGACTTCAAAGACTTTGTGATTTATATTCAACTTTTTAGTAAAGACATTAGATCTCTTTTCTTGGACAAATATCTGAAATGGAAGCTAGTTGTGCTAGTTCTAGCAGTGATGGGGCTAGATGAAGAATTGTAATGGTGCAAGGAATAAATTATATAGAGGCCTGGACCAGTTTCCAAAGGCCCCACCCTGCTACACTTACCAAAACCCCCGAATTTTCCAAATATCAATATTTCTGAAGTTTTCATGCTGTCCTACCTTCTTTTTCTGACTCTGCTACACCCTTTGGATCATTTTACGGACTCTGAATACTCTTTAAGGAATAGTCCTTTACTTCTAGAACAAATATATAGAGCAGATAGACTAAATTATATCCTTTCAAAGGGCAAAACTTAGTCTAAAAGTTGCAACATCTAGCAGCATTTAAAAAACAGGCCCGATTTGTAGCCTCATTGCCTGTTTTAATGGACTGCCCTCTAGACTCCCCATTAAATTCATGAAGGATTTGCATTTAACTCTAAGCACATCCAGATGAGACTATGCCTCAAAGAGAACATCTGAAAGGCAAAGTAAGTCTGAGAGGATTAATACAGAATAAAACCCAGATTAAATCAAATAACTAAAGAAAAATTAGTAGAGGGACAAGAAAAGTTCAAATGTCTACAACACATTTACCTACATCACTATATTGAACAAGAGAAAAAAGGGAGCATAACTTGACAGATTTAAATCAGAGTCCAAAACTAACTGATTTATGCTTATGCTTTGTATACACTTATGGCTTATTCCTCTCATTCTCTTAAATGGGATTTATGTTATTTTTATTTGTTCTGTCAGTTAAACTAGCCAGAGCAACAAAAATTGTGACAATCCTTTTGAGTGACTACCCTCTGCTGTTGCTGTAATGTAGGTCTCACATATATTTGTCTATGTAATGTTTTTTCTTTATTACCAGTTGTTAGAATTACCAACCTTGTGCCTACGTATTGGTAGAGCAGCATTGCTAGATGTTATTATAGACCATATCCAAAGTCATCAATCCTAAAATGGTTATTTTTAAAGTTAGTAAAACATCCATTCCCTATGCCAAATTCTGCTTTATTGCAAAATCTTGTTTTTCCAGAATGTATTTCTAGGGGCAACATGAGCAAACAAACACAAAAACCTTGTGCATAATTTATTTTTCAGAACTGAATACTTCTTTGTGAATTTTAAATATAGCAAAAAGACATACATGGGTAGGATGGGAGGGGAGGGAAAGGAAAAAAAAACAACATTTATCTGCTGCCTACTACTTTCCAGGCTCTGTACTAAGGACAGTTCATTTAATTCTCACAACAATTCTGTGAGCTAGGTACAATTATTATCCCCATTTTACAAATGAGGAAACTGAGGCAAATTGAGGCAAAAGTTAAGTGATTTGTCCAGGGTCACATAGCTAGTAAGTGTCTGAAGCCAAATTTTAACTCAGGTCTTCCTGACTCTGCTCTACCAGCTGTTTCAGTAAATAACATGCAAATAGAAGGCAATTATGATATATTGCATTTTTATTTTATTTTATTTTTTAATTTTATAAGCAGTTGGGGTTAAGTAACTTGCTCAAGGTTACATGACTAGTCATTATTTTATGTGTGGGTGCTCATTTTCTGAGGCCGGTTTCGATCCCAGGTCATCCCAACTCCGAGGCCGGCGCTCTTACTCACTGCGCCATGTAGCCACCCCAATATTGCATTGATTTTAATTGAATTAATAGGTAAACCAGAATTTCAAAGCACGCTACATTCAAGCATTTGTCAGATTCTAATTTCTATTATATCTATTTGTGTATATATCTTATCACCACTCTGGATTAAAAGCTCCATGAAGGCAAAGATCAATTTGAATTTCTATCTGTATATCCTTTACGCTCAGTATAGAGCATAGTAAATAACTAATAAATACTTAATTAAAAAATAAGTTTCTATGAATTCTAGCAGCTTATGGGGCTTGTCCTAAAAAAACAAAAACAAACCACAAGGTAGGAAAGGACACAAAATTTTCACCTAAGAATGGGTTTGGGGTTCTACTGAAAATGCTGTTCCTCTTCCTTATAGATTGCTATTTTTATACTCAGTTATTCAGTAAGCTTTAAGCACTGATAATTTATAAAAAGATGCCCAGCCTTCCTCCACATACATATGGAGAAATGACCTCAGTGAATTGTCCAGGGAAGTTGGACACAACTAAAATGACTGAGCTATAAATATATACTATACTATGCTATGTTATGCTATACTAATACATAATATGCTACCTTAGTCAATCCATTTTGTTTCTGGGAAACTCAGTTTCTGCTACTGCAAAATGAAGGGACTAAACTAAGTATAGTCTTAGGTCTATTACAGGTTCAAAATATCATTCTTTGTAAAGCTCCATTTGTGTAATGGTAATGATAATTTGAAGATCTTCCATACCCTTTAATAGACCTAAGGGAATTTGAAGATCTTCCCTGTCCCCTAATAAGCCAAATGTAATCACATGGAGTCTGTGGTGGGAGGAGTTTACTGAAGGGTGAAGCAGAGCCCACAGGAAAGCTGGGAGTCAGAGCAGTTAGAACTGGAGGGAAGAGAGGACATAACCAAGGAGACAGCTAGGCTTGTGAGTGTTTGTTTGTGGGAAGGCTAAAGGATGGTGTGGCTCCCTGTTGTGCTATGGTGCTTTAACTTCTTTGTTAACTATGATGGATTTGACTTTCTGCTGTTGGGATTTGGCTCTCTGGTGTCTGAATAAATGTTTTGCTTCTGTCTTCTATATGGAGAATCTGTTATATTTTGTGGTTGAAAACTATGCCGGTATATTTATAGTCACCATCAGTGCTGTGAATATTGCGTTGGTGCTACACTTTGTTAAAACTAAAACCAAAAGCAATATTTTCCACCATCCTGGTAGCAGATTTGGAATATTTCTATTCAGCAAACATTTATTGATCACTTATTGTATAGAAGTCACTCTGCTAAGACAATAAGAGATACAAAGATGCCAAGAATACTACCACCACCCTCAGTCAGCCCATTCCCGCAAATTTTGATGAAGTGCCCACTTTGTACAAGGCACTGCTCTGTGTGCTAAAGATATAAAGACAGAAAACCAATAAGCTCTGCCTTCAAGGAGCATGCAGTGTCCTGGAGAAATAAAATACGCATGCAGGTAAGTAAATACAAAAGGAGCAGTGCTGGTGGGTAGAAAAGTAACCTAGAATCAAGAAGACCTTTATTCAAATGCAGTCTCTTACACATACTTGCCACAATATCCTGGGTAAGTAACAGCCTCTTGGTTTGCCTGTTGACTCTCTAGGATAAGTTGGAGAATTGGGGCGTTTATAGAGGGAGATTACTCACTGGGCATTTTCTACACCAGTGAAACTTCATTGGTGAGGTAGAGAGGTAAGAGCAAATGGGAGAAAGTCATAAAAACTGGGAAGAAGTGGTTCCTGAATGGTGCTTTGAAGGAGAACAGGAATTCTAAAAAATGGAAGCAAGGAAGAATTTGTAAAAGACAGACATAAGAGATAAAATGTGTGAGAAACAACTACAAGAACAATTTAACTGTAAAAGAATATGTGAGGGAGCATAATATGAAATAAGACATGAACTGTAGGTGAAAGACACTGTACAGTATTTTAAATGCTAGACTGTTTTATTCCATAGGCAATACCAAACTTGAGGATTTGTTTGTTTGTTTTAGTAGGAAGGTAGCATTGTTAAATCTATCTCTTTATAAGGATTAATTTGGCAGCTATGTGGAGGTTAGATTGGAGGGAAGAAAGTCTGGAAGTGGAGAGATCAATTAAAAGACTTTTTTTTTTTTTTTTTAATAGTATGGGAAAGACTTGATGAGTTACCCAGTTAAGACAGAGGTTATGTGAGTGCAGAGAGTTGATGATTTAACATAACTCCAGACAGTATAAAATATTTAGGAGTCTACCTGCCAAGATACACACAGGAACTATGTGAACTATATGAACACCATTACAAATGTCACACAAATAAAGACAGAGGGAAGTGGTGATTGAGAAATATTGTGGAGGTAGTATCAAAAACACTGAACAGTATGTGGTGTAGAATGAGCAATGGGAAGGAGGGAGAAGGACAAGGGGAGGAGGAGGGGAGAATAGTTAAGATTGAATCTAAGGTTTGAGTGGGGGTGATTGGGGCTAGCAGTTTACTAGGGAAAGTATGATCTATAATCAAATTAATACAATATGAATTAAAATATGACAAATGTATAGGGGAGCTCACAGTGAGTGACCCAAGAGATGTGGGGAGGGAAAGATTACGTCTAGGTGTGAAAATGGTTGAAAGCTTCACTGAAGGAGTGGCACCTGAGCTAAACCTTGGAGGAGAGGTAGGAGAGGTTTCAGTAACTAGAAATTTAAGATGATGAGCTCGTTCCAGTCACAGAGAATGAAATAGGGAAATTCTTACTTGATCCTACCATTTCCATTAGATATGATCAGACTCTCTCCTCTCCTATGCTAAAGTCCTTGAAAAAGTCATCTACGGGGGGCGGAGCCAAGATGGAGGAGTAGAAACAGCTCATCCAAGCCACTCTGCCCCCAGATTCCCCCCAAACTATGTAAAAAGGGACTCTGAACAACTTCTGGAGCCCCAGCACCCACAGAACGACACAGAGAAGCTAACCTCCCGCTGAGGACAGCCCAGCAGCCCTGCAGGAAGGACCAGTGCAGTGGTCTGGGAGCCGGCAGCGCACAATGCGCAGAGCACAGGAAGTGGAGCCGAGCGGAGCCCAGGTCCCCGTGAGCCGAGGTTTTAGCTCCAGGGCGGCAGGGCCAGCAGCCGGCTGGAGAGACCCCAGAACACCAGCAGCTGTGGTGACTCCAGAATTATCAACATAGACATGCCTAGGACAAAGTAAGACGTTAGTGTCCTATGGACTTTGGGACTTGTATTTGGAGGAATGCGTAGGCTTCCTCCCCTGGGGGCTAGAAGCCGCTGAGGAGACATGCCATTTTGTAGTTTTCAGAGGCAGCTCCAGCTCCCAGCCTCCAAATCGTAGGGAGATCCAGCGATCAGTCTTGGGGGTAATCGCTCTTGCTTTAACCTCCCTGGATCTGGATTGTGATCTAGGGTGGGAGTCGTGGGTGGGTTTACAGCTTGCCAGAAACGGAAGTTGCCCCCCACACGTTCGGGATGAAAATTCCTCTATCTGGCCTTACAGCCATAGTGTGGCAATAAGCCCAAAAGTCAAGTAATTAAGTAGCAACATGCCAAGGCAAAGGAAACAGAAAAATGCAACCCTAGACTCCTATTTTGGGGGCATAGAGCAGGAAAAGGACTGTGAAGTCAGAAGTCCTGCTCCAAAAGCCCCAGGGGAAAACATGAGCGGGTTGCAGGCCATAGAGGACCTTAAGAAGGACTTTAAAAATCAAATAAGAGAAGTGGAGGAAAAATTAGAAAGAGAAATGAGAAGGATGCAGGAAAAGTATGAAATTAGGGTCAACAGCCTGATTGAGGAAAACAACACCTTAAAAAATAGACTGACTCAAATGGCAAAGGAGGCCCAAAAGGGCAATGAGGAGAAGAATGCCTTAAAAAGTCGAATTTGCCAGATGGAAAAAGAATCTCAAAAGTTCACTGAGGAGATTCATTCCTTCAGAGTTAGACTGGAGCAAATGGAAGCTAATGACTTTATGAGAAATCAAGATGCTGTTAAGCAGATCCAAACAAATGAAAGATTAGAAGGCAATGTGAAATATCTCATGGGAAAAACCACTGACCTGGAAAATAGATCCAGGAGAGACAATTTAAAAATTATTGGACTACCTGAAAGCCATGATCAAAGAAAGAACCTAGAAATCACCCTTCAAGAAATTCTCAAGGAAAACTGCCCTGATGTTCTAGATCCAGAGGGCAAAATAGAGGTTGAAAGAATCCACAGATCACCTCCTGAAAAAGATCCCAAAAAGAAACCTCCCAGGAATATTATAGCCAGGTTCCAGAATCCCCAGATCAAGGAGAAAATACTCCAAGCAGCCAGGAAGAAACAATTTCAATATTGTGGAAACACAATCAGAATAGCCCAGGACCTGGCAGCTTCCACACTGAGGGATCGAAGGGCATGGAATATGATATTCCAAAGGGCAAAAGAACTGAGAATGAACCCAAGGGTCACATACCCAGCAAAACTGAGTATTTTGTTTCAGGGGAAAATATGGTCATTCAGTGGAATAGAGGACTTTCAGGCATTCTTGAGGAAAAAACCAGAATTGAATAGAAAATTTGACAGCCAGACACAAGAAGGAAGAGATGCCTGAGAAGGTAATCAGGGAAAAGAAATCAAAAGGAACTTATCAAAGTTGAACTATTTACATTCCTATATGGAAGAGCAATAACTTTGACTGATGATATCTTTCTCACTATGAAAATAATGGAATAAGGGGGTGTGGTCATATGAATACATATGTGAATGTGTGTGTATATGGATAGAGGGCATAGGCTGAATTTGTTGGGAAGGGAGAATACTCAAGGGATGAAATTATGAGGTGAGAGAGGAAAGTGGCAAGAGGAGATGGGGAAAGACAGGGTAGGGTAAACTATCTCATGTAGAAGAAGCAAGGGGAAGTGGTTGCAAGGGAGGGGGAGAATAGGAAGGGAAAAAAAAAGGCAAATCCACATTCTCATTGAATTTGGTTCAGGGAGAGAATGACATACATACTAAATGGGATATCTCAACCTGCAGCAGAATAGGGAGAAGGGGGATGAGAGGAGGGATGATTGATGGGGGGGGGGGCATCCTTGGGGGGAGGGGAGGTTGGAAGTACCCCCTATAGAAGAGGGACAGGATCATGTAGGGAATGGACCAGGTGGGGGGTGGGATGAGAGGGAGGGAATTATAAGCAGCCTTGTACAATATATCTACTATGATAATGTTTTGCATAGCTAGACATGTACAACATATACTGAATTACTTATCTCCCCAGAGGGAATGGGTGACAAGGGAGGAAGGAAATGGATCTGAAATTCGAGGTCTTAACATTAAATGTTTCAAATATATATAAATACTATTATTAATACTCTTTTGCTTGTAATAGGGAGATAAGATGTGCAGGCATTGGGACACAAAGATTCACCTTCCTCTAATGAAAAAGTCGAAGGGGGTATGGGAGAAGGTATGGGAGAGAGCAGATTGGAGGAAGCGATATCTTGTGGGACTGCTATTTTGGGAGGTTGGGTAGGGGAATAACGGGGGGAAAATGATTGTAACTCAAAATCTGGCGGAAATGAATGATGTAAAACAGAAGTTAATAAAGCATTTGTTTAAAAAAAAAAGTCAAAGCTGAGAATCAGAGGACCTGACCCAATTCTCATGGGAAAGCCAAACCTTCTTATCTACTTTGTTCAGCTTTTCATAAATAGACTTTAAAACAGTTTCACTTAAAAAAAAAGTCATCTAAATGAGACATCTACAATGTCTCACCAGCTAATCTCATTATCTCTTAGAAGACTGCTTAATTTGCACCTGTTCATGAGTTCATGAGTGGTTCATGAGTTTTTTCTCAACTCCCCACTTACAAACAAGGGAGTGGTGGTAAGAATAAAAAATGCTGCTGGACATCACAGGTGAAAGTGAAAATATTGCATGCAACCAGGGTGTCCAGGATCTCAAAAAGCCATCTTTCAGTGAATATAAGGGAAGAGAAACTTAGAATATGATATACCAAAAGTGGTCCAACTTTCAAAAAAAGCTTTTCACCAAGAATAATTTTCCTGAAAAAATGTATACTCATAGAAGGGGAAAATGGATATTTAATAGAAAAGAAAACTTTCAAACATTTTTGGTTAAGAAAACCAGAGCTCAGGAGACTTTTGAAACACAAATTCTGGAAACAAGAATTACACAGAAAAGTAAACATAAAGCAATTAGAAAGAGATGATCAAGTGTTTACCTACTAAGAAGGGGAAAAGAGCTAAAATAAAATAGAAAATTCTACAGTCTTCCATGGCCAAAGAAGTAGTAAAGAAAGACAAATGCAAGGTCTGGATGTGGTTTTATTTTGATTTCTTAATTTTAACATAGGAAAAAAAGGAGAGAGAGAGAAAGATATACTATGAAAGATGAGAAGAGGAAGAGGGAGGAATTGACTATTTCTCATAGTTAATGATAAAGTATGGGCTCTGGGAGCCCCTCCAGCTGTCCTTGAGTCCCTGAGGTACAGGCTCTGAGAACCTCCCTTGGACTCTTGATTGAATCATCCCATTTGCTGAGGCAGATCTGTTACTAAACTTCCCACCCTTGAACCGGCCTAGCCCACTATTGTTTGTGGTCTCCAGGTGACATCCCACCCTTAATCACTCATTGACCTCATTAACTCCTCCTGAAGACCCTCCCCATACTCCTCCCTAGATTCTTCCCACAACCTTCTGTATATAAGACCCCATCTCATGCCAGGTGGTGTGAGAGCTCCATAGAATGCCATAGAAGGGTGAGAGTGCCCTAGAATAGTGAGAGCGCCCTAGAATAGTGAGAGTGCCCTAGAATGACCTAACACAGACTTACTCTGTGTCTAATGCAAGCGAACTTTTAATAAATTTTACTTTTCTGTGGCTGAGAAGACTTGAGTTGAATTAATTCGGCAAGACTGGGCGTGTTGGTATTTTGGGGTCTCCAGAGCAACCCTAGCCTTTTAGTGGGTACCCTCTTCTGTTAAGAACATAAAAAAATGTATTTGACACTAAGCTGGGAGTTCAATTCAAATATACAAACACAAGTTTTGTGTATGTGGTGTAAAAATACATTAAAGCCAATAAGGAAATATCAGGGAAAGAGAAAGGGGATAGAGAGTTAAGAAATAGAGGAGAATTGAAGACAGAATAATGACAACAAAAATAAACTTCTGCCATGGAGGGCTGATCATAAAAAACGGATTAAAAAGAGAGAAAGAAAAGGTAAGAATCAAGGTCTGGACTAGGTTAAAAATGAATTGAAATCAGAATTCAACCAGGACACCTCTGTATAGATTATTAGTAGTATTGATCTTATTCCATTTCTTTCCCTACTTTTTCTTTGTAAAGAAAGAAAGTGGGGGAAAAGATAGGAAAAATTATAATAAGATTTAATGAAAGGAAAAGCCCAATTAACAATGATGCTAATGAATTTGAAAGGAATGCAATCTCTCCCCAAATGGACAAGAATAGAAGAGATTAGAAAGCAGAATCCCAAAACATATTTTTTTTCCTCAAGAAATACACTTGAAACATAAAGATTAATATTTATGAATGGATGAATTTATATAGATGTATAATATATGTCAGATAATATTCATAATTTATGATTGATATATGCATATGTGTGTATTATAGTGATGAGAAATAGATAACCCTTGCTTTTTTTTTTTCCAACTGAATTTGGGCACCTATTTCTTGAGAGGAGAGATGATGAGATTCAAATGAACTAGTCAATGAGAAATCCATTATCTCAAGTACTTCTTAAAGCCACTTTAGGAGACAATGAGATTCAAGTAGGCTGGTCAATGAAAAACCAAAACTGACTGGGGCCTCTCTACCCATCCACCCAGGGCTGAAAAATGGAATAATGATATACCTAGATATGACCAGAACTCTGAACTACTGTCGCTGGTTACCTTAATCTCCAGCAGGTTTTCCTCTATAAGAATCCCTAGCCTCTCCTGGCTAGTGAGAGTATCCCCTTAGTGGAAGGTGTTTCCTTGAAATGGTTGTCTCACTTGGGGGAGCCCTCTCATTTGGGGGCCTGTCTACCTCTCCCTTAAGCTTCATCTCCCTTAAGGGGTGGAGGAACCTGCTTGGTGTGTTGTGTTACGAACAATAAATGCCTTTACTTGATTTGGAGATAGCCTGAGCACATTCTTTCAAGATGACCTTGTACCCTTAACATTGTGGGGTGCCCCTGAACCTCAACAATAGTCATTAAAATGAGGAGTTTATGAATTATATACCTATATTTCTATCTATCTATCTGTCTGATGGGGTACAGGCTCTGGGAAACCCCTGGAATTCTAATTGAATCTTCCCACTTGATGGGGCATTTACCTGAGGCCATAAAGCCTTTCATTATTGCTAGGCTCACATCTGTTACTCTTATCCTAGTCTAGCCCTCCATTTTCCAGCTACTTCCCACCCTTGATCCTGTCAAAATATGTATACTCATATCTGTTACCCTTAAACTGGCCTAACCCTCTATTGTCTGTTATCTCCAGGTAACCTTCAGCTATTTCCCATCCTTAATTCCATTCCTAGAGTTTGACCTCAGTCCCATCAATAACCTCTTTAGACTCCTCCCTAAGACCCTTCCCAAACCCCCTTCTAGACTACCCATAGACACCTCCCACAGTCTTTCTGTATATAAGATCCATCTTGCCTCCATGAAGGTGCTGAAATTAATCTAGTGCAGACTCGCTCTGTGTCAGATTATTCTGGCCTGCTTGTCAGTACAAGCTTCACAAATACTTAGGCTCCTTAAGAGGCTACCATTATGGTGAATCTTTAATAAACTTTGCTTTACTTTGGCTAAGAAAAGACTTGAGTCCAA
Organism: Gymnobelideus leadbeateri; assembly: GCA_011680675.1. Lineage (NCBI taxonomy): Eukaryota > Metazoa > Chordata > Mammalia > Diprotodontia > Petauridae > Gymnobelideus > Gymnobelideus leadbeateri. The sequence goes on along the minus strand of WOXC01008879.1, from coordinate 426,434 downwards.
TTCATTTGGCAGGACCTGGCATGTTGGTATTTTCGAGTCTTGAACACCGCTAAACCCCAAACCTCAACATATCCATCCATCTATCTATCTATCTATCTATCTATCTATCTATCTATCTATCTATCTATCTATCTATGTATGTATCTCAGGTGAATCCAAATAACCAGGACTGTCAATTATGATCTCCAAACTAAAGCAGGGAAAGATGAAACAGAGAAAGAAAGCTATAGCTCAATATCATTGATTAATGTTGATGGAAAAATATTGACTAAAATATTAACAAAGGAACTATAGCAAAATATTTAAAGCAATATTCACTAAAACAAGACTGTATTTAAACCAGGAGTCCTACTTTATGTTTTCATTAGGAAAACTACAAACAAAATACAATATATCAATAGGAAAAAATAAAATTATTTTATCTATAGATACAAAAAAAAGCCTTTGACAAAAGAAAATAAACATTTAAGTTAAAAATTCTAAAAAGCAAGAGAATAGGGGTGGCTAGGTGGCGCAGTGAGTAAGAGCGCCGGCCTTGCAGTTGGGATGACCTGAGATTGAATCTGGCCTCAGAAAATGAGCACCCACGCACAAATAATGACTAGCCGTGTAACCTTGAGCAAGTTACTTAACCCCAATTGCTTTAAAAAAAAAAAGCAAGAGAATAAATTGACCTTTTTTAAAGAAAAAAAGTAAAAGGATAGATAGAAAGATAGAGCACTTATCAAGCATTTACTATATGCTAAAAATTAGGGATAAAATATAATCAAGCAAGACAGTTCCTACCCTCAAGGAACTTACATTTCAGTGAAGGAAGGCAATGTTTAAGGGTACTAGAAGACTTGAGTTGGATTAGGAAAAGGAAGGAAGGTCACCATTGTGGGGAGTGGACAAGAATATGGTAAGTGAGGAGAGGAGATGGAGTGTGGAGAGAATGAAGTCAAAAGATGAAGCATGGTTGCAAGCATTGAAAGGAGTGACCAATTAAAAAAAAAGGAAGACCCAAGGGGGAGGATTGTCAACTAAACAAAGTATAGGTGAAGAGAAAGTGGAGTTTGGAAAAGTTCCAGTAGAAAATGAGTTAAAGCATAGTTGAGGTAGCTCCCAAAATGGTGATTCTGGAAAGAGGGAGAATAGAATCTTAGTATGTATTTAAAAACAAGAGCAAGCATTATCTATAATGGAGAAACCAATGACTTTTTAATAAGATGAGATATAAATTAAGAAAATCAATTTTTATCATAATTTTATGCTAGCTATTTCAATGACATGAAAAGCTGAAGGGAAAAAATGGGCTAAGAAGAAATAAAATTATTGCCATTGAAAGATGATGTGATGGGTTACTCACAGAATGCTAGAGAATGAATGAAAATTAACTGCAACAAAACTTTTGAAAAAGTGTGAGATATAAAACAAACCCACAAAATTATTTGCCTTTCTATATACAGATGTAGAATACCATCAAAACATGAAAAACATAGAACAATCAATTCCATTCAAAATAACTACAAAATATTTCAAATAGTTGGGAGTCTACCTACCACAACTCACTTAAGATATATTATTGCATCTAGAAAATAGTTCTTACAGAAACAAAAACAGACATACAATTGGAGAAATATTGACTATTACACTTTGGATTATACAAATATAATCAAATTATCATGTGACTTAAATGAATTTATAGATTTAATACAGTATCATTTTTATAAGTAATTATTTGTTAAAGTAGTTCAGGATTAAGTTATTTCAAATGTATACCAGCTAGATCTTTTTGTTCAACTATTATTCTTTCTACTTGCTTTTTTACTAATCAGTTTTAGTTCTGATGAGTGAATGGTATGACTGTAAATGGACAACTACTTCAGTCAGCACCCTGTCTATTAAATTTAATCTATTTGTGTGTGTATATATGTGTGGTATTATTTTGTGTGTACCAAATCCAGAGCTTATCAGTTCCTTTCTCAAAGAAAGAAGAGTTTTAACTAAGATTAGAAGGGAAGCAGAAAACTGGGAAATAATTTTTACAACCAGGGTTTCTGATAAAGGCCTCACTTCTAAAATATCATAACACCAATGTGATACCCATAGCAGCCTCTATGAATATGCATGTGTATTTCCAAGGTAGATTCACAAAATATAATAAACTCTCTTCCTCAAAGGCAAAACCAAAACATTTATTTGGGACATCATTAGAATACCAGGAGGTAAGATTTAACAGGGTACTTATCACTATGCCAGGGAGCACCAAAATCTTAAACCTTCTTTCTGTTAGGCTTCCCTACAAAAACAAGTTCCCCTGGGCAAATTACTCCCTCTGCCCACTCATAGATTGTTTCTCTCTCTGCTCTGCCTCATGCTCTGCTCTCTGCTCTTCGCTCCTCTGTGCCAACTGCTCCCACTCTGAGCTCCATGTGCGACTCCAGGAGGTTACATAGGCATATTAATGGACAGGGAAGATATTCCTCTTTCATTAACATTACAAATATGTAGAGGACTGAGTCAAATTTATAAGAATGTAAGTGATAAATGGTCAGAGGATATGAACAGGCAGTCCTCAGAGGAGGAAATTAAAACTATGTGTAGTCATATAAAAAATGCCCTAAATCACCATTGATTGATTAGAGAAATGCAAATCAAAACAATGCTGAGGTACCACATCACACCTATCTGACTGGCTACCATGACAAAACTGGAAAATGATAAATGTTGGAGAAACTGGGAAAATTGGAACACTAATGCATGGAGGAGTTGTGAACTGTTCCAACCATTCTGGAGAACATTTTAGAATTATGCACGAAGAGCTATAAAACTGTGCATACCCTTTAACCCACCAATGCTACTTCTAGGTCTGTTATCCCAAAGAAATCATAAAAACAGGAAAAGTACCCATATGTACAAAAATATTTATAGCAGCTTTTTTTATAGTGGCCAGGAATTGGAAATTGAAGGGATGCCTATCAATTAGGAAATGGTTGAACAAATTATGGTATATGAATGTAATGGAATATTCCATTACATTCCATAAAAAATGATTAGCAGACAGTCTTCAGAAAAACCTGGAAAGACTTACATGAACTGATGCTGAGTGAAATGAGCAGAACCAGAACATTTTGCACAGTAAGAACAACATTGTGTGATGACTAACTTTGAGAAACTTATTTCTGTTTAGCAATGAAAGAATCTAAGACAACTCCAAATGACTCAGGATAGAAAATGCTATCCACATCCAGAAAAAAAAGAAAACTATGGAGTCTAAATGCAGATTGAAGCATACTATTTGATCTTTCTTTCTTTTTTCTTTCTTCTTTCTTTCATTGGTTCTAATTCTTCTTTACATGACTAATGTAAAAATATGTTTAGGGGCGGCTATAGGTGGTGCAGTGAGTAGAGTGTCGGCCCTGGAGTCAGAAGGACCTGAGTTCGGATCCGGCCTCAGACACTTAACGCACATACAAACAAAAACCTAGCCGTGTGACCTTGGGCAAGTTACTTAACCCCAATTGCCCTCTGAAAAAGAAAAAGTAAAAATATGTTTAATATGAACATATATGTAGAGCATGTATCTGATTACACACCATCTTGGGGCCGTCTTGAGGGGAGGGATGGGGAGAAAATTTGGAACACAAAATCTTATGGAAGTGAATAGTGAAAACTAAAAATAAGTAAATTAATTTAAAAAAAGAAAAGAAAGAAGTGCTCATCATATAAAGACATGAGGCTTCTGTGTAGTTAACAAATCTTTGCCCTCTCCCATTTTTTCAGCTTGAACCATGCTTTATCATGTGTTTCTCCTTACCCTCTTACCTTCTCCTACCTCTTCACTGAGGTTACAAAGTGTCAGAGTATATGATAGTTTAAGTTGGAGGATTAATTCTGAACTACTTAAGTATTTCATAAAGAAAAAATGAGAACTAGACAAAATAAATTACATTGACAGCAATCATAATAACTTAATATTGACATTTAACCAATGTTAATTAGTTTATAAAATAAGGATAAAAAGGCCTAGAAGTACTTTAGTTAGCAAACATATGACTTAATAGCCAAATGGAGAGATTTGGGAGAGCAAAAACACCTCAGAGATAATGTATTATGGAGCCAATCTAGTCTGCTTTCCTCTTGTTCAGCAAGTATTTATATATAGCATATTGTGGTTTAGAAAGGTTTTACAGAAATTATCAAATTTTATCCTCATAACAATTTTGGGAGGTAGGTACTATTATGATACCCTTTTTACAGATGAGGTAACTGAGGCAGACATAAGTTAAGTGACTTAACAGGATCCCACAACTACTAAGTGTCTGAGGACACACTTGACCTTAGAACCTCCAGAGTCCAGTGCCAGTCCAGTCACTTAACCACCTATTTGTCCCAACTCTAGAACCAGCTTGTCTTTTGTTCTGTGATGGATAAGCTGAGGCTGGGTCACTTAAGCCAGTCTATACTTTGTCCTTAGTCCTAAAATTCGTACCTCAAAATGCCTACAAGTGGGGAGATAGGAAAAATTTGACATAACCCAGAGTTTTAAATCCTTCCTTTCCAAGTGGGAATAACTCACATTGTCCCTTTGGATTCTATAATTCCCCTAAATTCCAGACATTCTTTGGATCCTCATTACTTTGTCTTCATTTATTGAATTCATTTATTGCACTAGTAACAAATTTTTTTTTATAAGCAATTGGGGTTAAGTAACTTGCTCAAGGTTACACAGCTAGTCATTATTTGTGCGTGGGTGCTCATTTTCTGAGGCCGGATTTGATCTCGGGTCATCCCAACTCCGAGGCCGGCGCTCTTACTCACTGCGCCACCTAGCCGCTCCTTTTAGGGCAATTGGGGTTAAGTAACTTGCCCAAGGTCACTCGGCTAGGTTTTTGTTTGTGTGGGTTAAGTGTCTGAGGCCGGATCCGAACTCATGTCCTTCTGACTCCAGGGCTGTATTAACAAATTTTATAACTGGTAGATATTTATTTAAGCTTAGGAGGTTAGGAATCTTAGTGTATATATATCTACATATATATATATATATATCTATATATCTACATATGTATGTAGATATACACAGTACACACACACACATACACACACATACATATATACATAAATAGTGATGAGCAAAAGTTTATGGGAAAATAATTTTTCCACTTTAATAAATAATATGTAATAATCTATGGTGGGTAATAGATCTGGGTGGATATGATGATGCCCTTTAACTCAGGTGGTCTCTACAATGAAATACAAACATCAATGGAGCAACTAGGTGGTGCAGTGAATAGAGGACTGGCCCTGGAGTCAGGAAGACCTGAGTTCGAATCTGGCTTCAGACACTTAACGCTTACTAGCTGTGAGACCTTGGGCAAGTCACTTAACCCCGATTGCCCTGCCTTCCCCCTTCCAAAAAGCAAAAAAAAAATGCAAACATCATTGAGGGGAGGGGGGTTTAAGTCCTTCACAACTATCTTTCCAGTCTCATTATATACTATTTTCCTTCCCAAACTGACCATCTCTCTGTTTTCACACATAGCACTTCATTATGTTCCTCTCCTCCCATCTTCATACCTTTGTACTAGGCTTCCCACTCCCACCCCAACCCACCTGGAATGCCATCTCTTTTCATCTCCATCTCCTAAGATCCTTCATTTCTTTCAAGACACAATTCAAACACTACTTTCTACATGAAGCCTTCTTTTGCTATCAAACTGCTAGTACTTTCCCTCCCTTGTATTTAACTATTTTGTATTAATTTTGTATTTAATCTCTATATACTTCTCTACACACATGTAGTTTTCCCAGATAGGAAGTAAATTCCTTCAGAGGATTGCTTAATTTTTTTTTTTTTTGTTATTGTTGTTTATCCTCACGGTTTAGTTTACTGCCTGGTACACAGTAGGTGCTTAATAAACACTTCCTGTTTGATTAATTGATTATTGCCAGATGTAGAGAGATAACTGCTCCAGTTTAGAATATCAACTCACTTTTAAAATCTTACAGGGAAGATACTACTTTGAACACATGAACTCACATTTATAAAATTGTTCCAAAGTTAGCAAAGTACTTTATATACATTACGTCCTTTGATCTTCACTAAAACTCTGTGAAGTAGAAGCTGCTATTATCCTCTTTTCATAGATAAGGACACAGAGGGTAAGTGACTTTCCCAGGGTTCCACAGCTAGTGAGTATCTGAGGCAAGATTTGAACTCATCTTCTGGACACCAAATCCAAAACTCTCCCCAGTGCCATCTTGCTGACTACTTGGAGATTGTGAACAGTATCTCCTCATAAAACTGAGAATTGATGGAAGAAAAACCCTGTTTCCAAAAAGACTCCATTGAGCCAAATAATCGAGAGAGAATTTAAATCCCAAAAGAATTTAAGGCTCAAAGAGGAAGGAAGGCAACAGACAAATGAAAAGATAATTTCAACAGATCTTTTTCAAAGATTTTTACAGTAAACTCTTTTCAGTCAATGATGAATGATAGATCCACTGCATCTGGATTCTGACATCATGATATGCTACATGAGGAAATAGAAATGATGCTAGAGAAAATAAAGATAGGAAGATCAACTAGACCAGACTAAGTATACATAGATGATGTCCTTGCTGGAGGTGGGCAAAAATGGAAGCATTGAGGGATAAACATCAGACTAATTTAAGGAGAGAATAATACCAAGTCCTTGTGAGGGAATTGGGGAGAGGAAGTAGAATCAAAGATGCTCTTACTATAGAAAAATGCAATTGAGAAAACATCAGTACATATGAAGTGATATGCCTACCTTCCACTCTCTGAAAATCTTTCTGAGAATAATCTACGCACATTTTGTTTCTCAAATGCTTTATTAGCTTCTGGTTTACATCATTCATTTCTGCCAGATTTTGAGTTACAGTTTTTTCCCCATTTTTCCCCTACCCACCACACCAGAATAGCAGCCCAACCGGATATCCCCTCATCCCGTCTGCTCTCTCCCATATCTTCTCCCATGCCCCCTTTGACTTTTTCAGTAGGGCAAGGAGAATCTCTGTGCCCCAATGCCTGTATATCTTATTTCCCCATTATATGCAAAATAGTATTAATAGTAGTATTTATATATTTTTAAGCATTTTATTTTAAAATCTTGAATTCCAGATTCATTCCCTTCCTCCCTTGTCATCCACCCTTGCTGGAAAGATAAACAATTCAGTATATGTTGTACATGTGTAGCTATGCTACCATAGTAGATAGATTGTAAAAGACTGACTATATTCCCTCCCTCCTATCCCACCTCCCACTTGGTCTATTCCCTACTTTGATCCTGTCACTTTTCAAAGGTGTGTGCTTCTAACTTTCCTCCCTCCCTTCCATCACCCCCCCTCTCATTCCCTTTCCCCCTACTCTCCTGTAGGGTGAGATATCCTACTTAGTATGTATGTCATTCTCTCCCTGATCCAAATTCAATGAGAATAAGGTTTTGCCTTTTTGCCTTCCTATTCTTTCCCTCCCTTATAACCATTTTCCCTTACCTCTTCCAAATGAGATAGTTTACCTCATTCTGTCTCTACCCATCTACTCTCATTATATTCCTCTCTCACCTCTTAATGTCATTTTTTAAGTATCATCCCTTCCTATTAAATTCGACCTGTGCCCTCTATGTGTACCTGAAAACATATATACACAATTCACATATGTATTCATATGCCCATATACCCTTCTTCAACTATTTTCATACTGAGAAAAGTTTCATCAGTTACAGTTATCATTTTTCCATGTAGGAATATACATAGTTCAACTTTGATAAGTTCCTTATGATTTCTTTTCCCTGTTTACCTTCTCAAGCATCTCTTGCTTCTTGTATCTGAATGTCAAATTTTCTATTCAACTCTGGTTTTTTCCTCAAGAATGCTTGAAAGTCCTCTATTCCACTTATTGACCAAATTTTCCCCTGAAACATGACACTCATTTCACTCAGGGTAGGTGATTGTTGGTTTTAATCCCAGTTCCTTTGCCCTGCAGAATATCATATTCCATGCCCTTCAATCCCTCAGGGTAGAAGCTGCCAGATCCTGTGCTATCCTGATTGTGTTTCCACAATATTGAAATTGTTTCTTCCTGGCTGCTTGTAATATTCTCTCCTTTTTGTGGGAATTCTGGATCCCAGCTACAATATTCCTAGGAATTTTCTTTTTGGGATCTTTTTCAGGAGGTGATGTGTGTTTTCTTTCAACTTCTATTTTGCCCTCTGGTTCTAAAACATCAGGGCAATTTTCCTTGAGAATTTCTTGAAGGATGATTTCTAGATTCTTTCTTTGATCATGGTTTACAGGTAGATTGTCTCTCCTGGATCTATTTTCCAGGTCAGTGGTTTTTCCCATGAGATATTTCACAATGCCTTCTATTATTTCATTTGTTTGGATCTGCTTAATCGCATCTTGATTTCTCATAAAGTCACTAGCTTCCATTTGCTCCAGTCTAATTCTGAAGGAATGATTCTCCTTAGTGAGCTTTTGAGATTCTGTTTCCATCTGGCAAAGTCGGCTTTTTAAGGCATCGTTCTCCTCATTGGTTTTTTGAGCCTCTTTTGCCATTTGAGTTAGTCTATTTTTTAAGGTGTTATTTTCCTCAGTCAGGCTGTTGACTCTCATTTCATAATTTTCTTGCATTGTTCTCATTTCTCTTCCCAATCTTTCCTCCGCTTCTCTTATCTGCTTCTTAAGGTCCTCTATGACCTGTAGCCAGCTTGTATTTTCATTTGGGGCTTTTGGTGTGGGAGTTCTGACCTCATAGTCCTCCTCCTGTTCCATGCTTGGATCCTCTTTGCCCCCAAAATAGGAGTCTAATGTTGAATTTTTCTGTTTATTTTGTTTCCTTTGCCTAGGCATGTTGCCACTTAATTACTTCACTTTTGGGCTTGTTGCTACAGTAGGACTGTGCCACCAGACAGTGGAGTTTCTGTCCCAAACACTGGGGTTTTCTCAGCTGCCAGAGCTATTAGTTGGGTGCCCTCCCTGGAGCCCCCACACACTCTGGCAAGCTGGTCACATACCCCAAGACCTCCACCCCATCCTGCAATCCAGATCCAAGAAGGTTAAAGCAAGGGCGATTATCCCCACCCCCAGACTTATCGCCAGATCCCCCTACAGTCTGTAGGCCAGGAGCTGAAGCTACAAGATGGCAGGCTGCTTAGCACTGCTATTCAGTGGCTTCTTGCCCTCAGGGGAAGAGGCTGATGTGTTCTCCCTGCTAGCCCCCAAATCCATAGGGCACTGTCCTCTCACTTTGTCCTAGGCATCTATGTGTTGATAATTCTGGAAACACCACAGCTGGTGGTGTTCTGGAGTCTCTCCAGCTGGCTGCTGGTCAGGTTGCCCTGGGGCTAAAACCTCAGACTCACGGCTCATGCAGTCCTGGGCTCGGATCCCAGAGTGCTGCACTGGCTGCTTCCTGCAGGGCTGCCGGGCTGTCCCCAGTGGGAGGTTAGCTTCTCTGTGTCATTTTGTGGGTTCTGTAGTTCCAGAGTTTGTTCAGAGTCCCCTTTTATATGGATTGGAAGTGGTCGAGCAGGAGCTGTGTGGAAATGCTGTTACTACTCCGCCATCTTGACTCTGCCCCCTCTACACACATTTTAAAATCATACTTTGTAAGTTAGTGAATCAACTAGCATTTATTAATTGCCTCCTATTTGCTAGCCACTGGGTTAAGTGCTGGTGAAGGTATGAAAGATAAGAAAGAAGGTTTTTATAAACATTTCATGGAAGACCGCATCTTCATAGTCACACAATTGACTGAGAGCTAAAGAGAAAACAGAATCCTGTTCTTGTTTTTTGACTAGCAAAATAATTCAATTCAATAAAGCAAAATGTTACCTTAATGGTTCTCCTCTGACCAAATGTTGCTATGTATATATTAAAAACATGAGTGATTTCTTGTAAGATGTAACAGAGATAATTTTGTTGCATGAGGTTTGATTATTAATATCAAGTAAGACAGAAAACAAAAGGACACATGGTTGACAAAAGATTCTTACCACTTTAATGAAGAATGGCCTGTGCACAGTCCAGATAGATGAGGGATTTCCTATAGATTCATTAATCAGCAAGCTTTTCAAACACATATTGTGTTGCCAGATATTGTACTGCACTGGGAATACAAAATACAAAAGTGAGATTGTCCCTGTCCTCAAGGAGTTTACATTTTGGTAGGAATGGATATGACCTGTTCACAAATAAGTAAAGACAGGATGGATTTTTTTTGAAAATACAAAGTTATGGGAAGGTGGGGAGCTGGACACTAGCAACTGAAGGAATGGTAGTGCTGAGTTGTGCCTTGAAGAAAACTAAAGTTTCCAAGAGGCAGAGGTGTGGAGAGAGATAATTTGGGAAATGGAGGACAGTGTTTGCAAAGACACAGAAGAAAGAGATAGAATCTTATCTACAGACAATATCAATAGTCCAATCTGTATATAATGTATAGAGTACAGAATATTGAATGAGGAGTAATTTGTAATTGGAAATAAGGCCCAAAACCAGTTTGTGAAATGCTTTAAAGATAAAACTGAAGAGCTTATATTTTATACTTTTTTTTTTCTTTTTGGCGGGGGGAAAGCAGGCCAATAGAGGTTAAGTGACTTGACGAAGGTCACATGGCTAGTGTTAAGTGTCTGAGGCCAGATTTAAACTCAGGTCCTCCTGACTCTAGGGACAGTGCCCTATTTAGTGTGCCACCTAGCCAACCCTTTATATTTTACCCTAAGGAATAAAAATAACCATTGAGGCTTCTTGAACAGGAGAGCAGCATAGTTAGACTCATGCTTTAGGAAATATTTATTTGATTTTCAAGTGGAAGATGAATTGGAGAGTAGAGATATTTGAGGCAGAGATAAGTATTAGGAGGTCATTGAAGTAGACCAGCAAAGAGGTAATGGCCTGAATTAAGGTGGTAAAAGATACCACCTCAAAGATACTCTTGATTGCAGATGATGTTATGCTTATTGTATCAAGCCCTGGAATACTATAGAGCAGGTCTGCACAACAAATGGCCTGCCAAAGGATTCAGGGCAGTCTGTGAAAAACGTAAGAGGATGTAAAACAGGCCTGTATAACATACCACCCACAGGCTGCTTTGGTGACCCACAAGCAGTCTATATGGACAGTATGTATGTTCTACTACAGAACATCCTAAATCATAGCCTAATCAATTAAAAGATTTTAGTCTGACTATCCAAGCTATAAAAACCAAGTGGATGAATAGCTGTATTACTGGCAAGGCTATGAGATTAGATGAACCACTCAACAGAGCTGCTCTGCCATTACATACCTCTTGGGCAGACACTGTCAATGGACTTAAAATTGAATAGGGAGAAAAGAGGGATCACATTTAGGAAATGTTGCAATGCTTATGTTAGAGAAAAAGAGAGAGAGACACACAGAGAGAGAAAGACAGACAGACAGACAGAGACAGAGACAGAGAGAGAGAGTTTTCAAAAGAGAAAACATGTGCCTTTCTTGAGTAAATATGTATCATTGCTTCTCTGAGAAGACCCAGACAGAGGAGATGTAGGAGGTAAAGGAGGCTTTAAATTGAGAAATGAGTAGGCAAAATCTTACTGAGATTGTTTTCTTTCACTGAGTGTAAACAAGGTGGGAAAGCAAAGAAGCACCCTTCCTCCCCTGTCTAGGGGGTACCTTCTACGAGATGAAAGTGCATTTTTGATTTATCATGGGATGTATTTACCCTATTATTAGAATCATAGAAGTTTATTGCTGGAAGGGACTATAGAGATTATCAAGCCTATACATTTGAATGCTTACAGTTTTCTTTCCTTCTGCCCTTGAAAGTGACATTATTTTGTGATAGTGCATGAGAAAGTCAGGAAAACATAATATTAATCCCTCAAGTAACAGCTCCTTGAAAATGGTCCAAGTGTGGCTTATGTCTGTGGTGATCAGTTTTCAAGAGCTTTGAAGTCATTCCATTTAAGGGATCTTTCCTTCAATGTTCACCAAAACCTTCTCTGCCCAACAGCAGTACAGACGGCCCAGTGGCCCATTCAAAGCATTTTTCCAGAACAGTATGTCAGTTCGGGAGGTGATTGTGGCCTTCTTTTCCCACCAGGGAGTAATTTCCCTTGGTAAGGATTCGTTTACCCAGCAAGCAGAGATGACCTGGAAATTTGACAGTGCCAGAACAGAAACTACACTCTCTCAAGAGAGGAATATTACCTTATAGAAACTAGCTTTTATCCTGCTGAGAAACTGTATTGTATTGTGGGAATTGTCTCTTATTAGAACTGTGTGAGCTGGGGGAAATTTTGTAGCGCTATCATAATACAGACCAAAAAGACGGTCATAATTCTGCCTATGACCCTGAAAAGGAACCATGGTGTTATTTAAGGGGGAGGAAGGGGAGGACAAAATGTCAACATAAACTAAATATCTTTTGGGAGGTAGAATTTGCTCATACACTTAAAAATACACTAGGATGAAAGTTGTCAAGTTTCTAAAACCCTTAGTGATAGAATTATTATACCTTTTAAAAGTTCTTACATTTCAAATAGTCCAATATATATCGATATTGAAAGTAGGAATTAAGTTAATTTAGAATTAAAGAGACATTCTTTATTCTCAATTTTAAACAAGATTTTATTTTTATCTTTTGTTTTAATGTTATCTACATTTCCCTATGTCTAACTTTCCTTGCCCCTACTCCCATAGAGCAATCCTTCATGATAAAAAATGAAAAAGAGCAGGAAAAAGTTAATCAAAGCTAACATAGAAAAGATTTTATATTATATGTAGTTTTACAAAGCTATACTCTCTACTTCTTCAAAAAAGTGGAGGGGTCTTCTCATATCCCTTCTCTGGGGCCAAGTTTGGTCATTTAAAATCCACAGTATTGTTTAATTATTGTTTTTACATGTACATTTTGGTAGTTATTGTGTATATTGTTTTTCTGGCTCTTCTTACTTCACTTTGCATCAATTCATGTAAGTCTTGCAATACTCTATTTTCATCATCTACATTATTTCTTATAGAAGTAATATTTCATTATATTCATGGATCACGATTTATTTAACCATTCCCTGCTTGATGGCCATCTGTGTTTTTTTTTCCCAATTCTTTGTTTATGCAAAAAAAATGCTTCTACTGTTGTGCAGAGAATAAGAGCAAACTGAGACCTGAGTTCTCAAATTTAGATGTGGATTTATTAATCAAGGGCATGACTGCCTGGACTATAAACTCAAATCAGACAGCCTGGAATTGGGATACAAACAGCTTATAAAGGCTAAAACCACAACTGGGGAGGGGAGCTAGCATAAGCAATGATGCACAGATGCCAAGAATTACCATTGGCTAGATCTATAGCTCAGGGCTAATTTGTGCAAAGGTACAAGAGTGCAACTTTTCCTGGAACAAAAGGGTCTCTCCCAGAACAGGGTGGAGGGTCATCGGGTAATGGGGACAGGTTAGGGTCATGTTCTGGGTACAGGGTGGAGGGACCCTGCTTGGTCAGCAGAACTGAACTGGGTGGTCTCTTCTTAAGATAAACTTGTACCATAACCTCAGGACTGACCCTTGCACATCGTGATAATATAGAGAATGTTAATTCAGGAAGAAGCTGGTTAGGGGACTAAGCCTTGGGCAATACCCAAGACTGTGCCTTAAGCTGTTTCAAGCTATTACGTGGTATAGGATAGAGACAAAGAAAAATATAAAGGGGTTTAATGGTGGGCTTCAAATCAGGAGATGAATGATTTGGGTTTGGGCACAACACTACAAATATTTTGGTGTGTATTTGGGTTTGGGCACAACACTACAAATATTTTGGTTTGGCTTTCAACTACTTGAAAAATTTCTGGGTCAAAGAGATCCAGATATTTTGTCACTCTTTTCACATAATTCCAAATTGCTTTACTGAATGGTTGGATCAATTTACAGGTTAACCAACTACATATTAGTGTGATTGTCTTTCCACAATCCCTTCAACATTGACTACTATCATCTTTTTGTCATTTTTGTCAATTTGTTGAATGTGAAGTAAAACCTCGGAGTTGTTTTGATTTTCCTTTTGCTTATTATTAGTGAAGTAAAGTATTCCTTCAGATGATTAATAATTTGTAGTCCTTTGAGATCTGATTTTTCCTATCCTTTGATTATAGAAATGACTTTGAGTTGTATATGTTTCCTTCTGTTGTCTGAATGTCTTGGAAATCAGTTCTTTATCAGAAATATTTGATACAAATATTTTTAAACCAATTGCCTGCTTTCTTTCTTGTCTTAGTTGCATTAATTTTATTCAAGACAAAACTTTTCAATTTTGTATAATCAGAATTATCTACTTCATTGCTTGCAATTAGCTCTTACCCTTCACCTTTTAAGAATCACTTCTAGCCATTCTTGTGAAAGGTATATCATCTGTTTTTCTTCTGTTTTGTAAAGTGGCTTTAATGTTTAGGTAACATATTCATTTTGAATTGTGATTTATGTTAAAAATTCATCTATGCCTAGTTTTTGCCAGATTTCTTTTCAGTTTTCCCAGCAATGCTTCTCAAACAGGATACTATTACTTATGATTTGAGCTAATCACATATTGGGTTACTGAGTTAAATTATTTCTGATTCTTCCTTGTCTAATTTGTTCTGTTAATCTGCTTTTTAAATGAACACTTATGAAAAATGTTTTTGATCCCTGCTTTATAACAGTTTGAATACTGGAATTCTCATTCTTGCTTCAGCCCTATTTTTTTTTTCATTATCTTTCTTTATATTCCAGTACTTTTGCATCCCTGAATGAATCTTGTAATGTTTAGTCTGGTTCAATACAGTATCCCTTTGGCAGTTTTATTAATATATATATATATATATATATATATATAATTTGTAAAATAATCTTGGTAATATTATCATTTTATATATTGGCACCGTCTAGACATAGCATTAAATATTCCCCCAGTTATATTAGTTGTTATATATTTCTTTAAGTAATATGTTTAACCCTCTTTTGTACTATTTATATAAGAATGATATTCATGAGATGCCTGCCTCCCCATCCTATCCTCTATGTTTGTATATTCCTCTCACAATTATGAGAAACAGTAAGTTCTAATTTCTTCCTTACTTTGTTTCTTTTCCTTCCTTTTCTTTCCCTTTCTTAAAACGGAACAAAAACACCCCCAGGCCATGTGTGTGTCTTTCTCAACTTCATCTTTTACCCTTGAAAAGAGTGAGCTTCTGAATAGATTCATATCTTTCCCCATATTAGAATTTGAACAATTCATTAGAATAATTTATCTCTTCCAATTACCTAAACATATTTACCTTTCTAGGTTTCTTTTTACTATATTTGAGTTTAAAATTTTCTCCTCGGCTCTAATTTTTTTCATCTTATGTGCTTCAAAGTCATCTATTTTATTGAAGTTCTATTTTTCTCCCTCCAGGACTATCCTCAGTTTTTCAGGGTAAATTATTTACTTGTAATACTATCTTTCTCCTTTAATCTTATTGTGAGGTTGTTTATTTTATTGGATTGTAGTCAAGTCAAGTCAACAAGCATTAATTAAGCATTTACTTCCTACTAAGCACTTGGGACACAAAGAAAGGCAAAAACCATCCCTGCCCTCAAGGAGCCCAGATTTTAAATGGGGAGATTACATGTAAACATAGAAATAATGAGGTACATAAAACATGCCATTTAATACTTGTTGAACTACATTGTATTTTGTTGAATTGAGTGTGCTCTCAGATAGTTGTTTGGAGTTCTGGAACATAACAGAGGTAAATTATGTGTACATATATATATTATTTTATGTGTTATATATTACATGTAACATATATCTGTGATTGCTCTATCACAGAACTTAATGGCTAAAATTGCTAATTATTTTCATATGTCATAAGAACTACTCAAACATATTCTAAGAAGATGTATATGTATTAATGTATATCTTTGTATACATGTATATATGTGAACATATATCCCTTTTACCTAATATTTGTTTATGTGTATATCCCTTCCTTTAATATATTTAAATCATTCTCATGACATATGAAAATAGTTATCATTTAGTTTTCAGCCATTAGGTTCTGTGTCAGAATTCAGGATCATAGGCAGAAGTATAAAAGGAATTTGAGATATGTTCATCAATAGCACCACTTCTTTTTATCATGGTAGGTGTTTTTATCTCTTGCTTAATTATCTCTGATGACTAGAACTTTGATATTTCAGAAGAAGAGATATAAAAACAAATTCATTATATATTTTACATTATACATTTTGTAATATATCCACTTCTTTCTCATTTATTAGCAGAGTCAATTTATGTGGCAGAATTTTTTAATTACCAGTTCTCAATGTATACATATTTCCACCAAGCTCACTCTCTACAAATCACCAAAAAAGGCCACCTTAACTTAATCAATTGCTTTCCTTTGCAATAAAATGACCAATTGAAAATAAGCCAAAAGTGAACTGAAGGAAACTGTGATGATTATTCCATTGTTTTCTTTTTCCCTCATTTTTCCCCTTTTGTTCAATACCCTTTGCTTAATTCTTTGCAATATTAGACAGCATGTTTTCCTGTCATTTGACTAATGGATTTGACTAGAATTTAAGAATATGAGCTGGAGAGAGCACTGGAGTCCAAGATAATAACTTTCCAGGAGCCTTCCAGAGATTATAAAAAGGAAAATACTGTTCTCCCTTCCTTTGGCCAGTCATAAAAGAAAATATCCCACTTAAAATCAGCATGAACAAATACCATTGTAGTTTAGTGGAAATGATGACAAGTAGACCAATAATAATAGATATGGTGTTTGTTCTTAGAATATTAAGTTCCCCTCCAATTGTTATTGTTTTATCTTTTGTTCTTAAATCATCTTTTCAAACAGTCCCAGAAAGGCACTCAGAAAGTTCACATGAATGCTTGATCTAAATTATAATCTGCTATTAGCTCAGTGGAATTTACATTCTTGTAGAGGGCCATCTCAGTCCAAGTATCTGGGCCACATATATTGCTATGTCTTAACCTTTTGTCATAAGAGTTGTTATCCTGGTATGATAATAGTCACACCATCCAAAATCAAGTAAAACTCCCATATTTCAGCACAAGAACTCCTGCTAAGTTTGATATTTATTGACAAATAACATTAAAAGAAATAAGGAATTAACTGTCATGATTTTTTTTTCTTTTTTCTCATATTTCTTCTTTGATATCACTTTTCTCTTCCATTCCAAAGAACTGAAATCTAATCAACTCTTAGGCCACTACCACAAGGGAAAAGAAATTTCTTTAAAAGGAAGAAAAGATTAGCACCATTTTTATTGCTCTTGTGGTCATAAGCCTTCTATGTGAGGAAATATGCCAGAATTTCACTTATGCCCTGTACCATTGTAGGCAATGGTTTTCCTTTATTTCATTTATCTGAGAGACTTCCACTTTACCTGGAGAAAGGCAAACTGCCAAGTGATGGGGGGAAATGGGAAGGAAGTCATTAAAAAGTCAAAACTGACTTGTAGAGAGTCACACAGCTAGGAAGTATTATAGTAGGGTTCTTCCTAACTCCAGGTTTAATGCTCCAGACTCTATAGAACCTTGCTGTCTCAACAAATGAGGTAAACATATTTCCATCTAATATCTAGGGCTCTTCACATTTTTCTTACAATTTAATTTATTTTTTTAATTTTATTTTTTTAATTTTTTAGTTTAGATTCAGTTAACAAGATTCAATTCCATAGTTCCTTGATTTTCAAATTTCGTTTACTTCCCTCCCCCCTCCCCCCACTACAGCATATAGTACAGTATAGAATCTGCAAATGCATTCATATTAGACATTATTCCAATTACAAAGGCGTATTGTACTAGGTGGGATGAAAGATGGTAAAGAAGAAATAAAACCAAACAATGAAAAGAAAAAGATCATTTAGTTTGCTTCCATCAGGATTCAGGCTCAGTTCTTTCTAGTTATATCTCTGGATGTCACATTTCTCTCTTTCTTGAGTCTTTCGGGATTGACTTATATCACTGCATTGCTGAAAAGAGTCCAGTTTGTCATAATTGGTCATCACAGATATGGTATGTCTGTGACTGTATACAAATTTCTTCTGATTCTACTCTTCTCACTCAGTATCAATTTGTATAAGTCTCTCCAGGTAATTATGAAATCCGTCACCTCCTCGTTTCTTATAGCACAATAATATTCCATTACATTCATATACCACAACTTGTTTAGCCATTCCCCAATTGATGGGTACCCCTTCAGTTTCCAATTCTTTGCAACCACAAAAAGGGCTGTTATAAATATTTTTTGTACATATGGGTCTTTCTCCCACTTCTGTGATCTCTTTGGGGTATAACCCTAGAATTGGTATTGTTGGGTGAAAGGGTATGAAATTATTTATAATCCTTTGGGCATAATTCCAGATTGCTCTCCAGAATGGTTGGATAAGTTCACAACTCCACCAGCAATGCATTAGTGTTCCAATTTGTCCACATCCACCCCAGCATTTGTCACTTTCTTGTTTTTTCATCTTAGCCAATCTGACTGGAGAGATGTGGTATCTCAGAGTTGTTTTGATTTGCATTTCTCTAATCAATAGTGATTTAGAGCATTTCTTCATATGTTTATAGATATCTTTAATTTCTTTCTCTGAAAACTGCCTGTTCATATCCTTTGACCATTTATCAATTGGGGAATGACTTGTATTCATATAGATTTGGCTCAATTCTCTATAAATTTTAGAAATGAGTCCTTTATCAGAGACACAAGTTGTAAAAATTCTTTCCCAATTTCCCACCTCCCTCTTGATCTTGGTTACATTGGCTTTGTTTGTACAGAAGCTTTTCAATTTAATGTAATCAAAATTATCCATTTTGCATTTTATAATGCTCTCTAATTCTTGTTTGGTCCTAAAGTCTTCCCCTCTCCACAAATCTGTCAGGTAAACTATTACTTGCTTTCCAGATTGCTTACAGTATCATCCTTTACACCTAGATAATGCACCCATTTATACTTGATTTTGGTATATGGTGTTAGATAGTGATCTATGCCCAGTTTCTGCCATACTGTATTCCAGTTTTCCCAGCAGTTTTTGTCAAATAGTGCATTCTTATCCCAAAAACTGGGGTCTTTGGGTTTATCGAACAATAGTTTACTATATTCATTAACTGCTGGGTCTCCTGCACCTAATCTATTCCATTGATCCACTACTCTACACCTCTGCCAGTACCAAGCAGTTTTGATGACTGCTGCTGTGTAATACAGATTAAGATCTGGCATAGCTAGTCCACCTTCCCTAGCATTTCTTTTCATTAATTCCCTTGATATTCTAGACCGTTTGTTTTTCCAAATAAATTTTGTTATTATTTTGTCTAACTCTAGAAAGTAGTTTTTTGGTAAATTGATTGGCATGGCACTAAATATATAGTTTAGTTTGGGTAAAATTGTCATTTTTATTATATTAGCTCGACCCAGCCACAAGCAATTGATATTTTTCCAACTATTTAGATCTGATTTTATTTGTGTGAGAAGTGTTTTGTAGTTGTGATCATATAGATTCTGGGTTTGTTTTGGCAAGTAGATTCCCAAATATTTTATAATGTCTATAGTGACTTTAAATGGGATTTCTCTTTCTATCTCTTACTGTTGAGTTTCATTAGAGATGTACAGGAATGCTGAGGATTTATGTGGGTTTATTTTATATCCTGCACCTTTGCCAAATTTATTTATTGTCTCAAGTAGTTTTTTACTTGATTCTCTAGGATTCTCTAAGTATATCATCATATTATCTTCGAAGAGTGATAGCTTGGTCACTTATTTGCCTAATTTGATTCCTTTGATTTCTTTTTCTTCTCTAATTGCTACTGCTAGTGTTTCTAGTACCAGATTGAATAAGAGGGGTGATAGTGGACACCCTTGCTTCACTCCTGATCTTATTGGAAAGGCTTCTAGTTTATCCCCATTGCATATAATACTTGCTGATGGTTTTAAATAGATGCTATCAACTATTTTAAGGAAGGCTCCATTTATTCCTATACTTTCTAGTGTTTTTAATAGGAATGGATGTTGTACTTTGTCAAAAGCCTTTTCTGCATCTATTGAGATAATCATGTGGTTTCTGCTAGTTTTATTGTTGATATGCTCAATTCTTACAATTTAATTTAAAGAAAAAATGTCTGCCACATGAAAGAGAGACTTGTTCTTGGCTTCAGAGGATATAACTGGGACAAATCACAAAGAAAAAAAAGATTTAGCCTTGATGTAAGTAAATGTTGCCTTACAATTAGACCTATTCATAAGTGGAATAGGATGCTTGTGGAAGTATTAGCTTCTTCCTTGGGCAGCTAGGTAGTACAATGGATAGAGTGCTGAGCCTAGAAACAGGAAGATCTGTTCAAATGTAACCTTATTAGCTGTGTGACCCTGGGCAAATCACTCAACCCTGTTTACCTCAGTTTCCTCATCTATAAAATGAACTGGAGAAGGAAATGACAAACTGTTCTATTATCTTTTCCAAGAAAACCCCCAAAGGATTCATAAAGAATCAGACATGAGTGAAAATGCCTAAACAGAAAGGGTTCTTCCTCAGTGTGGTCTTTAAGAAAATACTAGATGTCCAAAAATCCATAGAAGGGATTCATGTTCACATGTGAGTTCAACTAGGTAACTCCCGAGGTCTCTTCCAACTCTGTGATTTTGTGATTTCTATTTCTGTTTAAATGAACATGCCAGAGTTTATACAACCTCTAATGATAATGGCTCCCATTTATCATACCATCATTTGCCACACAGTCATGTCAGGTAGGCATTGATATTGTCTTCAACCCCTTGGTACAGACGAAAAACTAAGATAAAGAGAGGTTAAATGATTTGAATACAAAAATACACCTAGTAAATCCATAAACAATCAGTATTCAAACCAGTTCTTCTGACTCTAAGTCCAAAGTTCATTCTGCCAATATTGCACTGCAAGTACAGTATTTCAAAGTCACTGTCCTGGGTATGCCACTAGAATGACAGAGTGGTTAGAGGAAATATTCTCAAGGACTCAATATCTGTTGACTTTAGACTTGGCTACTATTTTAGGGCAGCAAGATTCCATACAGGAAAGCCCAGCAGTATTAGGGAGCTGATCACAACTAAATCTTCATTGGCAGATTGAGGGGGAATAGTTACAGATAGTAGAGTGGAAAGAGAATTAGCATAGTAAGTTGCTCTGGGTCAAAGTGCAAAACTAACCTTTTGTATGAATACAATCTCATTTGAACATATAGCTTCTTAGACTTCAGTCTGACTTTAACCCATGCCACTGCCTCATTGTTGATTTGGGTTTCTGTATCTTGAGTATCTTGAATTCAATTCCTTCTTCTGGCCCCCATCTGCATGTTAGCTTGTGATAAAGGATCCTTGAGAATGTGGGGTTAGTGGAAAGATCACTCGGATTAGGAGAGACCTGGTTTTGAATACTGCTTGTGACACTAGCTATGTGATTCAGGAGCCCATAACCTCTCTTGGCCTCAGTTTCCTCACATGTAAAATGAGAATATGATGCCTAATTCAAGACTATAGAGAGGATTAAATGTGATAATATATGCAAAATTATGTATAAACTTAAAGTATTATATAAATATCAGGTTTTGCCTCTTACAATCATTCGTTTGATTCCACATGCCTGTTTCCTACATTATAAGAACTGATGAGACTGCCTTGTCCCCTACCTACAGAAATTATAATTGCAACAGCAGATGGAATTATTTTTTTTATTTGTGTGCATTTTTTCAATTTAAATTTTTCAACGAACAAAAATCTGTTTTCGCTCCTTCTTTTTCAGCCCTATGGAAAGAGAGAAAGAAAAAGAAAATGCTTCCAGCAAATGTGCATAATCAAGCAAAATACATTCACATTTGGCCATGCCCCAAAATATGTATCTTATTCTATACCCTGAGTCCTTCAGAGTGGTGTGAGCTTCATCATCCGTCCTCTTAAATCATGGTTGGTTACTGCGTTGATTCCTAAGCTTTACAAAGTTGTATATCTTTGCAGTGTTGTTGTCATTGTGTAAATCATTTTTGTTTTGTTCAATTTACTCTTTGTCAATTCACACAAATCTTTCCACTTTTTAAATAGTCTCATTTCTTATGGTCCAGTAGTATTTCATCATATTTGTATATACCACAATTTGTTCAGTCATTATCCAATTAGTGAGCACCTACTTAGTTGGGTGAAATCATTTTCCCAACATTGCAGGCTGTTACAGAGGACCTTTTATCATAACTCCTATAGGTGATATCATAAGTAATGCAAAAGTAAAGGGTATAGCTCAGAGGAAGTATGGTACAATGGGAAGACTGTTGGACTGAGTCAGAAGAGGCATACGTTTAGAGCATATATGTGCTATTTGCTAGACGTTTGATCTTTGACATGTCACAACCATTCTGAGCCTGTTACCTCAATTAAAAAAAATTAGACTAATGATTCTTTGCTACTTCTATGCTAACCAGTTATTCCTTAAAGACTCACCAAGTTCCTTTCTTGTTCCACATAGATTTTCTGCAATCTAAGGAATATAAAGTTTAGTCTCACAAAGAATATTTCAGCAGTTTTCATTTTATCTACTTCTGTTAGATAAAGAAAACATTTATTAAGTGTTTACTATGTGCCAAGCACTGTGCTAAGTTCTGGGTATGCATATAAAAATGAACAATAGAGTCCTGCTCTCAAGAAGTTTATATTCTAAAGTGTGGGGGGGAGGGGAAACATAAAAGACTTCTTGTATGCCAACAAACTGCAGATTAGGTTGACTTTGACTGAAAAAAAATAGATTTAAAATACCCAATAAGGATGCTTAGTAACTTCTAAGTTAAATAATTACATTTCAATAATTGTTTACAAGGGTGTGGCTTCAAGGTAAGAAAAATGGAGTGAAATGAGAGCTGTCTACTGCTCTATAAATTCCATGGATGTTAATAAAGTCCATGATAGCTATGGAAACTCCATAGTTGACAGAAGTTTGAGTCAACTTACCAACCTCATAACAAAACCTTACATTTAAATAGTGCTTTAAGGTTTACAAAACACTTTCCATGTATCATCTCATTTGAGTCTATCAATATCATATGCCACAGTCTTTAAAAAAATTAAAGTTGTAGGTCACTGGAAGGGTAATGAGGAGGTGCATGGTGGGCTTGAAGAATTTATAGCATATTACTATTTGAAGAATTACACAAGACAAGTAGATAAAGGAGAGCATCAGAAAGAAATGTGACAGGAAAAAGGAGGCAGGCTGGTTACTTATCAATAGCAAAGGATAACTGGTGGATAGAATTTGTTTTCCATCTATTCACATGATATGAAGATTTAGAAGAAGGTTCTCAGGCTGACCTCTAGGGAACATTTACTGGAAGTCATGGACAAGAGTGAGGCAGGATGAAAAAGCATGGACAGGTTGAAATTTCCACTGTTGGAGGGAGTATTCACATTGATGAAATAATATCTCAATTGAAGTGGCTTCATAACAATCCTATTGAGTAACTATTACTAGTAGTATTATTCCATTTTCCAGATGAGGAAACTGAGGCTTATAGCAGCAAATGACATATCACAGGTAGTGAATGGGATTTGAGCTCAGTTATGTCACAATGTCAAATTCAGCACTCTTTCTGTTATCATACTGCCTGTTTACTATATATGTGCATATTTGTTTTCATGTTGTCTTCCCTATTAGAGTATGAGTTACTTAAGGTCATGAATTACATTTTTGCATTTCTTAATATCCTTAGTGCTTAGCACAATGTCTGGCATAGAGTAAGTTATTAAGAAATTCATTTTTTGTTAATTGACTAGATGGGAAGTCCTCCAGCAGATAAGAGTTTCAGAAAGTTGGAAGAGTGGGGCTAGACAGCATGTGGCTTAACCAAACTTATGTGTGCTTGTGTGGCCCTTGAGTGTGACAATTTCAGTCTACACCCTTTGTCTAGTTTGATTGGATCCAGCATCAACTCCTTGCAACCTGAAACCTAGACCTTGCCACCTGCTCCCTTCACCCAAGTCATTCTCGTGTATCTCCAGTTTTGACCCCCCTTCCACCTCTGCTCTCACCCTTCACCTCTGGCTTTTTCTGGCTCACTGACCTGTCTGCCTGGTTCCTGAAATTGACTTGTATCATGTTCCTATACTTCACCTGCACTGGAGTTCCTCCCACTCCTTTTCTCTCCCTTCAAGAAAGGGGAGATGAAATAAGCATCTTGGATCTTATCCAATCACAATCCAATCACAGTCCGCACTAGACTTCAGACATAGGCTCAGGGTCCACCCAGAGATTCAACTAGATGGGCCAGTATGAGAGTGAAAAGAAGGAAAATCAAAACTTATAATTTTGATCGTTTAGTATTCAAGCGTTAGAATGAACTCTACTCGGTACTGTCCAAATTATGTCATTGTACTGAAATTGAGATGTGTCTAAAATTGCTTTAAATTAACAGACCACTAGCTGAATCTTATTAATAATTTTGCTAAACAGAGATTTTTAAGATGGTATTTCGTCAGTGTTTGCTTTTCGTGAAACACTCTGCCTGATTTATTTTAAAATCCATCTTAGTATAAATGCCATGTTGGACTTTAAATATCATTTTAAACCCCTCCACCTGCACTCTTAATCTGCCTCCACCCCCCAAGCTGGTTAGCATAATGTCTTGTACATAGTAAGTACCCAATAACTAAAAAGGTCTCTGCCTTCTTTGAGCTTACAGGAAGCAATGACATAGACTCACACATAGAACACATTGAAGGACATTAAAAATGTGTAATTTACCCAGTATCAATACTAGAGTAAAACCACTAGCAGATAATTCACTTCTATTTGCCATACACAAGCAAGAGTATGAAGGATAGAGTGGAGAATGGATAAAATGAAAGAAAGAATACCAATAAGGAAGTATCACAATAATCAGATATAAGATGATGAGGGTCAAAACTGAGGTAATAGTGGAAAGGTCGGGATGTACATATGAGATATTTTGAAGGTAGAATCAATAGGAATTGACAACTAATCAAATGTGGTTGATAAGGGATAAGAAAGAATCAAAAATCAATCTAAAATTTTACAATTAATTGAATGAGAAAATGGTGATCTTGTCAATAAAAATATAGACAGGGGGAGAGGCAGGATTTACAGGGGATGGGTGGATTGAATTTTGTTTATGATATGTTGATTCTGGGGTACCAGGAAAATGTTCAGTTAGAGATTTACAACATGAAATTAAAATACAAAAGTAGTAATTGGGGAGAGGATAGGTATGGAGACATATTTTTGAGAATCATCTATATAGAATCGATAATGAAAATCATGAAAGTGGATGATAATCAGGAGTATAAAAGAAAGAAACCCCCAGACAGAGCTATGTAAAAGCACCAAAATTTAAGATGGAGGAAGAAGTTAGAGAAGGAGACAGAAAGTAAAAATTACTCTGAGACTCCAAAGTCATGTGAATCAATGAATAAGAAATTATCCAGAGGGTGGTGGTCAATAGAGTAAAATGATGTAAAGATGTCAAGGAAGCTCAGAATTTTTTTAAAGCAGCAAAGTATAATAGAAAGAGCACTGGATTTGGAATCAGTGGACTTGGATTTGGATCCCAGCTCTGGGTGAACTTATACAAATTATTTAACCACTCTGGCCTCAAGTTCTTCATCTGAAAAAGGAAATGGGAGTAGACTAAATGACTTCTAAGGTTCCTTCCAAATCACAAGTAAAAGGGACAATACTCTTAAGGTTGAGGATCAAAAGGCTAGGGATAAGAAGTATTTAATTCAATTGAGATCAGGAATATAAAGGAAAGGGAAGCAAGAGTGAGAATGAGAATTGAGAATATCCCCAGAATTATGAAAGGTTCAGGCTTACCTTGGGGATGGCATCCTCCCATTGGAGGATGTGTTTTCAGCATCCAAAAATTTAGAATGCTGCAGAAGTCTAAAAAACAACCTGATGAATTAATGGAATAAAGCTTAGTGAGGTCATGACTGAATAGAGTCAATTTGGAACTTCTCCCAGATTCAGTGTTCTATCACAGGAGTGGGGGTGAGTAAAAAAAGACTTACTTAAAAAAATAGTTAAGGCAAAGGCTTGGATGAGGCCATCTTTTGTTCCATTCGGAGACAGCAAAATGGGTAATTCTGCACAAATTTTTCCCATAAAAATGAATTCTCTCTGGAACCAGGTCTTCAAGGTAGGGGTAGCAAAGATAATGCTGAAATTTCTAAAAGATGAATTTGGTTGACTTGATCTATGATGCTTCCCCATAGCTATCCACCCTATAAGATTAGCTGGCATGAAGAGCAATTAAATATTGCTTTTGAGACAGGGCTCCACTTGAGCACTGTCAAAGGTTCTCCTATGGACTTCCTACCCATACATACCACCAACAGGTGTGTACAGACCAACAAATGAAATTCGTGCAGGATATCAGCACATCTACCATGTGTTGGTGAGATTTTCTAGGAAACCGAGAACAAGCATGGTATTAGCCACCCCACTGGGTGAGCAGACAGTGATGATATTCTTTCCTGTAAAGAGTTTGGGATGCAACTCCTGAAACATGAGGTTGAGAAAACAATCAATTAATTGCCATCCTATGGAGATGCTAGTAAAATTGCACCAGGATATCTGAGATGGTGGCAAAAAGGTATCTTCTACCCTTCCCAAGCTTGAAGGAATCCCCTAAAGGTCTTATCTCATTTTGTAGGGACCCAAGCTACCTGCATGCAAGATTTAAGGGACATCAGGGACAAGTTCCCGTAGGGTCAAGGCCAAGCTTCTTCTGATACTTGGGCTATCCTAACTATGGGACTTCAAGGGGATTGGGGCACATTTATTGTGTTCAGAGTGGCCTGTGATTGGGTAAAAACTATATTACTTGCTTTTTCATCTAAGAAGGAGTCTTTACTGTCTTTCCTCAAGCCTACCTAAACTCTCCTTCATACTGCTACAATCTACCAACTAAGTACCTGAAAGAGGTTCCACATTCTGAGGGCATTCATATTTACCATTATGTTATGAACTTATATAATGTTGATGAAGTTGGACAGGTGGCCAGGAGGCCAGGGTTCTAAATTAGATGTTGGCCCACTGTGTGCGCACACACACACACACACACACACACACACACACACACACACGACAAAAGGAAAGAAATTATTCCTGAGAAAATCCAGGGTCCAGTGGGCTTAGTCAAATTTTAGTGAAAATAGCAGATGGGGAGAACTTTAATCTTTAATCTAGTGTGATGGGTGACTGGGACTGACCAAAATGAGTCCAGTGTAACACACCCTGCCTAACACAAACCTCATGTGAATCGGGAACATGAGCAGGTATTGCTTCTGATCTATTTACTATGTGAATAAGAAGGGCCTTTTGATTGGTTACAGAGTTGGAATTCAGGATGCTTACAAAGGACATTGACCAAATGATTCAGTCAATTTCATATTTGACTAGAAGTGAGGGAAGACATATTGAGAAGCCTCTCTCTGGGTAGAAAAAGAGGCCTCAGGTGTTAATCTCTTCTAACTAGGTCAATATGTGGTCCATGAATATTTCCTCCTCCTAGGTCTTGGGAGGAAATGTTTTGAAGTTTCTGATGTTAATTAGCTAAATTATGCTGGATACTAATCATGGGGGTAGAGATAAGGAGATAATAACTGAAGATAATATAGAGAAAACTATGACAAAATGGGGGATCAAGACTATGGCATTAGATAAAGATATCCCCAACTCAGGGATGCCCTTAGAACTCTGCGGGTGGAGCAGTAATTGTGAGTCTTGTTTTGGAGTCCCAATTCATAGTCGAAAAGCTGGAGTGAAATGCAGGATTTCTATTCAGAAGGCCCACAAGTTTTTGAGATTCTGATAAGTTTAAGTATAATTCCCTAAGAGATTATAGCAAAATTATGTTGTTACTTAATTCTGTTTTAAATTTGTAAATGAGTTTTGTGAGTCTTTTGTCTTTTAGTGTTTCTTTCGTGTGTGAGAAATAAACATCTACCCCATACCTGAATTTTATTGTACGTTATGTACCTTTCTATTATTGCCTTTTAGGGATAGATATCCAGGACACGAATCAGTAACTGAGGCTTGAAAAAAATTTCCTCCTGGGGTACATAGTTAGGGGATAATGAGCCAAAGAATAGGATTAATGGGATCTTGACCCCTCTTATTAGACTACATGCCCTCCCATGACTGAAAATAGTCTGAACCACATGTCCAGGTCTGGAGAAGAGGGACTCTTTTTATTTAATATTTTCCCCTCAATTCCATGAAAAAAAATTTTTTTTTCAATTCCTTTTTCCCAAATGCTTTATTAACTTCTGTTTTACATCATTCATTTCCATCAGAAAAAAACAATTTTTAACATTTAAAAAACTTTTGAGTTCCAAATTCTCTCCCTCTATCCCTTCCCACCCCCTCATTGAGAAGTTAAGTAATTTAATATGTTATACACATGCAGTCATGCAAAATGTATTTCCACATTAGTTATGTTGGGAAAGAAAATAGATGAAAAAAGAAAAAGAGAAAAGGAAAGTTAAAAAATTATGATTTGATCTACATTCAGACTCCATCATTTCTTTCTCTGGTGATGGAAAGCATATTTCATCACGAGTCCTTTGGCATCGTCTTAGATCATTGTATTGATGAGAATAGTTAAGTCATTCACAGTTGATCATTATACAATAATGCTATTTCTGTGTATGGTATTCTCCTTGTTCTGCTTATTTCACTTTGTATTGGTTCATATAAGTCTTTGAAGGTTTTTCTGATAACATCCTGCTCATCCTTTCTTATAGCACAATAGTATTCCATCACAATCATATACTGCAACTTGTTCAGTCATTCCCCATTGTTTCCATCATTCTCATCCAACTCTACTATACCCATTTCATCATCCACAACATATTACTCTTACTTATTGCAAGAGCCTCATAATTAATCTCCTCAACTCATTCTGAAGACATTTAAATTTATCTTATATTTAGGTACCAAAGTCATCTTCTTAAGTGGCAGGTCTTATAATTTCACCTGTTACTTAATAAAATCCAGTGACTCCCCATTACCATTATTAGAATCAAATTAAAATTCTTAGCTTGCTAGTTCAAAAACATCACAACCTTCCAATCTTTCCAGTCTTCTTTTTTACTTTTTATTCATATTATTTTTAATTTATGTAATAAAACAAGTATTTTCCTAGCATAATATAATTTTTAAAAAGATGATTGCTCATGAAACTACAAATCTATTATGTACAACTTGTTGTTCCTTTAAAATGTATAATAAAGTAATCATGTAAATTTCTTTCTTTTTTCTTGTCTTCTTACAAATTGCTCTCCTCTGTGCACTATATGGTCTAGACTGACCTACTTGTTCTTCTCATACAAAACTCCATCTCCCTTTTTGGCATCTTTGCAATGGCTATGTTCCATGACTGGGACATTCTGTCTGCTTTGACTTTTAAGAATCTTCCTTCAAGACTGAGGTCAAGTGTTACCTTTTGCAGGAAGCCTTTCTTGGTTCCCCCTGCTGCTAATACCTTCTCTTTTATAGGTACCTCATATCTATGTTATGTGAATTTTTTATATACTTGAGTGTGTATGTACCTGTGCTGTCTCTCCCATTAAAATATAAGGTTCTTAAGGACAGAGAATATCTTTGCTTTTTCTTCATCTTAGTAGGGCTGAGAATAGTATCTGGCATATAGTGCTTAATAACTGCTCATTGATTGATTGACTCATGACTTAAACCTTTGACAAATCATTTCACCTTTTTAGGTCTCAATTTTCTTACCCCAAAACGAAAAGGATGGAGAGAAAGCCGTTCTCCAGTGATACTGAAAACTTATAGAGAGTGATGGATAGAGTTTCATGACACTTCAGTCACTATTTTAGGGTAAATGAAATAAGAAGAGAAGAACTTGACACAAAGATGATGAAAAGTTTAATAACACCGTAAGGGTTTCATCTCAGTTTAAAGTATTTAGTGAATTCAAGTGTCATAGCTTGATTGGTTTAATCCCTAATTATATAATTTTATTGTTCTTGAATGCTTCTTTTGCATGTTTCTGAAACAATTCTATGAAGAAATATTTTCCTTCACCCCCCACTGAGCAATTATCATCTTTATTCTGAATGTGTGCCATCAATACAAGAATAAGTTAAAGCAGTTATCATGCTGAGTATAGTCTCAGTTCAGAAACAATTAGTATCATAAGATCACAGAATCACAGATTTAGAACTAAAAGAGATCTTAAACACCATGTACTCCAACCCCTTCACCTACAGAGGAGGAAACTGAGGAGGAAAAAGAGGTTAGGGGACTTGTCCAATGTCACACAGGTAAAAATTAAAGTCTCAAATCGAAATACTCTGATTTCCTATCCATTGCTTCTCTCTCTCTCTCTCTCTCTCTCTCTCTCTCTCTCTCTCTCTCTCTCACTCTTTCACACACACACACACACACACACACACACACACACACACACACACACAGCACAGAACAATAGCATTTATTAAAATAAATCTCTCTTTCCTCCTGCTTTGTTGTCTGACTGGCATCACTATTGACTGTTTTAATTCTGATGATGTATCATAAAATAGAGCCTGGCAAAATAATAGAATAGAGCAAAAATAATAATAAATTAAAATGTGGAGTGTTATAAATTCTCCCTAACTTAATATCACTGAAAATATCTATTTACCCTGGAAATTGACCTTATAGCAACTCTGATGTTCTGTTTTCCTGTTTTACCTTAAAAAAAACAAAGTTGTTGATATCCATTGCTTCTGTCACCCATATTTTTGAATGTATACCACCCTTTCCTACCCAAAGAGTCATTGGTCTAATAAAAAAGGGGAAAAGGACAATTCAGCAAAACTAACATCCATTTCACTATGATGCTCATAGATTGGATAACCATGGGTCCCTACCCAAGTCCAACTTGATGGCTAGATTTTGGGTCCTCCTGGCTCAGGTAATTTTTCTCTTTTGGCCAGCAATTCTGAGGGTCTTCCCCTCCCTGTCTGTTTTTTTTTTTTAATTAAAGGGGCCATACCTTGACTCACTTCTCAGAGGTCTATTCACTGAATGGACATGACCGCACTCAAAGTGAGAATCTAAAAGGCCTTATCCTAAAAGGGATAGGGTCTCACATTTCATCTTGGGCCATCTTCAGTTGTCCTGATGAATATCTGGCCATTGGACCTAGACAGCTCTGGAGGAGAAAGTGAGGTTGGTGACTTTGCACAACCCTCCCTCACTCAAATAAACATCAATTGCAAGCCATGTCATCATCTCCCTGAAGTCATGGTTCTCTTCAATAACAAAAGACAAAACACAATAACATACAAAATGAAAGTGAAAATATATGCAACTGTGTTCTCTGCCTCTGTAACTGTAGAGAAAGGAGGAATGTAAGTTTTCTCATCTCTTCTTCAGGGAAAAGCTTAGTCCTTATAATCAAGATTTCTCCTTCCTCCTTTCTCCCTCCCTTTTTTCCTCCTTCTCTCCCTTCTTTCCTTCCTTTTTTCTTTCCTGCCTTCCTCCCTATTGTTCTTTCCATTTTCATCGGTATAATCATTGTATAACAGTGTTAAGTTATTTAACCTAAAGGAAATCAAATGGCCCCTAAAGTAAATGGTTCCCTTCTGTCTTTTTATGAATGTCAGTTTAGACAAGTTCAATTCAAAGTTCACTCTGGGTTCCCAATTAGGAAAAGTGCTAACATTTATTCCCAAATTTATCTATAACCCCTGGACTTTTTGTGGTTAATGCAAAATTCAAGTTATTGTAAATGTTTGAATAAAAAAACAACTGGTAATACTATAGTAGACAGACAGGAACTGTGAGGGGAAGTTGAGTAAAAAAAGGAAAAACCTTTTCTAGGTATTGCCTCCAGACTTTGAATGTATAGATATAGTAGTAGAATCAGTCCAGGCCTTCTGCTCTGAGATGACCTCAGAGCCAATGACCTTCTTCTATATCTCTCTTCTCTTCCAGGGACAACTCTCTTTTTCCTTTAATTGTTTTGATTTGAGGCTGCTATTTCTTGACTCAGATCTTTATGACCTCATTCCTTCCTCTCTACTTCTAGACCATCAAAATCTCTTTCTTGTTGTGAGATAGTCCATTCCTTTTATACAAATTCATTAGGATGTGACCAAGTTTCTCCTCATTTATTCGTATAAATGTACCATCCTTGGGGCGGCTATGTGGCACAGTGAGTAAGAGCACCGGCCTCGGAGTTGGGATGACCTGAGATCAAAACCAGCCTCAGAAAATGAACACCCACACATAAATAATGACTAGCCGTGTAACCTTGAGCAAGTTACTTAACCCCAATTGCTTAAAAAATGCACCATCCTTTTTATTCTCAGTTCAGATTGATTTGGTTCCAAAAAGAAGAGTTCTTACCAAATAGAGGTAACTAATTTTAAGAGTAGTAATACCCTAACAAGAGTATATTGTACACTATTTTATTGAGTATATTTCATTTTCTTGGTTCTGGTGCTTTATTTTCCATCAATATGTATGTCTTCCCATGCTTGTTTGAATTCTTCATAATCATATCACATGATAATCATATCATAAGTATCCAAAGTTATTCACTATAATTTAACATAATAAGGTAATAATGCACTATAATTTGTTCAACCATTCACTCTCTAACCAAAAGACATACAATTTATTTCCAGTGTTTTGTTACCATAATAAGTTGTTGTTTAGTTGTTTTCATTCATGTCCAACTCTTCATTTGGGGTTTTCTTGGCAAAGATATTGGAGGGGTTTGCTATTTTCTTGTCTAGATTATTTTATAGATGAGGAAACTGTAGCAAACAAGGTTAAGTCACTTGTCCAAAGTTACTTAATTTGAATTCAAGTCTTCCTGACTCCAGGCTTGGTGCTCTATCCACTGTACTACCTAGGTAAAATTCACCACCATTTAACAATGTTGGGAGATCATTTGTGTTTAAAAATATGGATTTTAGAACTTGTGGCTGAAATGACTGCCTGAATGTAAGCAGAATGCCTAACACTCACAAACCTCCTCCAGCAAAACTCTGAAATGCACATCAGACTAAATAATGATCAATAAATCCAATGAGAGGGGGGCAGAGCCAAGATGGCAGAGTAGAAACAGCACTTCCAAGGTGCTCTGCCCCATACCACTTCCAAACTATGTAAAAGGGGACTCTGAACAACTTCTGGAGCCCCAGCACCCACAGAATGACACAGAGAAGCTAACCTCCCGCTGAGGACAGCCCAGCAGCCCTGCAGGAAGGGCCAGAGAAGCACTCTGGGAGCCAACAGCCCACCTCGTGGAGAGCTGAGCCCAGGTCAGTGTGAGCTGCAGTTTTAGGGCCAGGGTGGCTGGGCCAGCAGCTGGCTGGAGGGACCCCAGAACACAAGCAGCTGTGGTGATTCCAGAATTACCAGCACAGACATGCCTAGGACAAAGTAAGAGGTTAGTGCCCTATGGACTTTGGGACCAGTATTTGAGGAACGTGTTGGCTTCCTCCCCTGGGGGCTAGAAACCGCTGAGGAGACACTCGCCATTTTGCAGCTTCAGTGGCAGCATCAGTTCTTGGCCTTCGAACTGTAGGGAGATCCACGGATCAGTCTTGGAGGTTAATTTCTCTTGCTTTAACCTGATTGGATCTGGATTGTGATCTTGGGGGAGGTCTAGGGTGGCCATCCAATTTGCCAGAAATGGAAGTTGTGAAGACCCCAACATTCAGGATGGAAGCTCCCTTGTCTGGTGGCAGAGTCCTAAAAGAACTTATCAAAGTTGAACTATTTACATTCCTACATGGAAAAACAATAACTATGACTGATGAAACCTTCCTCAGTATGAAAATAATGGAAGAAGGGTATATGGGCATATGAATACATATGTGAATGTGTGTGTATATGGTTACAGTTATATATGGATAGAGCTCATAGGTTGAATTTGTTGGGAAGGGATGATACTTAAGGGGTGAAGTTAAGAGGTGAGAGAGGAAAGTGGCAAGAGGAGATGGGGAGAGACAGGGTAGGGTAAACTATCTCATGTAGAAGAAGCAAGGGGAAGTGGCTGCAGGGGAGGGGTAGAACAGGAAGGCAAAAAGGCAAAACCCTATTCTCATTGAATTTGGCTCAGGGAGAGAATGACATACATACTAAATGGGATATCTCACCCTGCAGCAGAGTAGGGGGAAGGGGGATGAGAGGAGGGATGATGGAGGGGAGGGCATTCTGGGGGGAGGGGAGGTTGGAAGTACCCACTATCGAAGAAGGACAGGATCAAAGTAGGGAATGGACCAGGTGGGGGGTGGGATGGGTTGGAGGGAATTATAAGCAGCCTTTTACAATATATCCACTATGGTAATATTTTGCATAGCTATACATGTACAACACATACTGAATTGCTTATCTTCCCAGAGGGAATGGGTGACAAGGGAGGAAGGGAATGGATCTGAAATTCGAGGTTTTAAAATTAAATATTTCAAATATATATAAATACTATTATTAATACTATTTTACATGTAATTGGAAGATAAGATGTTCAGGCATTGGGCCACAGAGACTCACCTCACCCTAATGGTAAAGTTGAAGGGGGTATGGGAGAATGTATGGGAGAAAGCAGATTGGATGAGGGGATATTTTGTGGTACTGCTATTCCAGGGTGGTGGGTAGGGGAAAAATGGGGAAAAATTGTAATCCAAAATCTCATGGAAATGAATGATGTAAACCACAAATTAATAAAGCATTTGTTAAAAAAAAGAAATCCAATGAGAAACTACTTCTAACACAGAATTTAAGGGGAGAAAAAGACTACCAGAAACCAGCATGAAAAAGCACCAGCCCAGATTATTAAAAAAAAAAAAACCAACCTCCCAGCAACTAGAGGCAGTCCAGAGGTACCTATAGTCTGCACAACTGTGTCAGCAAGAGTGGAGGGATCCCTGATGAAATTTCACTGTAGTCAGAAAACCCCAAAGTGATGAGGAAGGCCTACAGGAGGTAAGAAGATCTTACCAATGGATAAGGGAAGAGTTCATGACTAAAGGATAAAAATTATCACAAAAGATAAAATGGACAATTTCAATTATATAAAATTCAAAAGTTTTTGCGCATCAAAACCAATATAGCTAAAATTATAAGATAAGGAGATAAGATAAGTGTCTGTGACATAGGTCTCATTTTCAAGACAGAGGTAGTGATATGCTAGAGTCAGATTATACTGGCTTATGAGAACCAATTGTTAAATTTTTAGTGTGAGATTTTGCCTCTTGGAAATACACAAATGCTACAAATTGGGGCTTGATTTATTGTTTTTTCTTCGCCTAGATTTAATAAAGTGATGGAGAAATTTTTGATAATGCAGATAAATTAAAAAATTGCTCATGAATACTTTTTTCCCTGGAGAACTGATTATTAAACAGTTACTAAAGCACCCCTGTATACAAGAAACTGATCCAAATTTATAATAAAAGCCATGGCTCAGTTGACAAACAGTCAAAGGATACAAACACACAGTTTTCAGAAGAAGAAATCCAAGTTATCAATAGTCATATGAAAATGTTCCAAATTACTGAAAATTAAAGTAAGTGAAGCAATTCTGAGATTCTACCTCATATCCTTAAAAAAGTTTAGCAAATTTGATAGCACATGAAAGTGACAAATAGTGGAGGAACTGTGGAAAAATGAGAATACTAGTACACTGTTAGTGCATCTGTGACCTAGTTAACTATTGTAGTGATTTGAAACTGTGACCCCAAAGTTACTAAATAGTACATATTCTTTGACCTCTCAATTTGCTTACTCGGTTCATACCTCAAAGACATCAAAGAAAGAAGAAAAACACCTGTACATACAGCTGCACAGTGGTCCTTTTTGTGGTGGTAAATAACTTTATATTATTTAGTTATTTTAGTTATGGTAAATAACTGGAAACTAAAACATCAAATTGGGAGATGGAAAAATAAATTACAGCATATTGTCCTGCAAGAAATAATGAAGGAGGATGATTTCAGAGAAAGCTCAGAAGACTTGTATGAAATGATGCAAAGTAAAGCAAGCATATCCAGAAAAATTATACAATAACAATACTGTAATAACTCTGATCAATGCAATGATCAACCATGATTCCAGAGTGCTTTGGTGCAAAATCCTATTTATCTCCTGATCCAAAGGTGATAGACTCAGGGTAAAGAATGAAATGTATATTTTTTTGTACACATCAATGGAGGAAATTTTGTATCCTTTAATATATATACATATAGAAATATGTATATATACATATACGCATATACACACGTGAGTATATATATATGTTATAAGGATTTTCTTTCTTTTTCAGTAGAGGGTGAGAGGAGAAGAAGGTAGATTTTTGCTCATTGAAAAATACAATTTAATTTTTAAAATAAAAGTAATGAGATCACTAGGAAAAGAATAGTTGGATTCTCTGAAAACTGATTTTAAAAATTTGGATACTATATTACATGAAATAATAAATAAAACTAGCCATATATATTAGAAACACAGGGAAATTTGAAGATAGAAAGAATAGATCAAGCACCTCCTGAAAGAAACCGCAAATGGAAAAGCCTCAGAAATATTAAGGTCAAAATCTAGAGCTACCACATCAAAGAAAAAACTACATGCATCCAGAAAGAAAAACCCAAACACCAATGATCCACAATCAGGCTGACACATGATCTGGTAAGTGCTACTATAAATAAGGGACAGTTAGGTAGCACAGTGGATAGCAAGGCTGGCCCTGGAGTCAGGAAGACTCATCTTTCTGAGTTCAAATCTGGCCTTAGATACTTATTAGCTGTGTGACCCTCGGGCAAGTCACTTAACCCTCGTTTGTCTCATTTCTTAATCTATAAATTAATTGGAGAAGGAAATGGCAAATCACTCCAGTATCTTTGCCAAGAAGACCCCAAAATGGGGTCACAAAGAGTTGGCCATGACTGAAAATTATTCAACAACAACAACAACTATAAATAAGAGGACATTTTGGAATGCAGTATTTCAAAAGGCAAAAGATACAGGTTTAAACCAAGAGTCACAGGAGAAAACAAATGAACCTTTACCAGAATATAGGATATTCACACTCTGATAAATTGAAAAGAACTGAGCAGAAGCTTTGGAATATAAACTCAGGAGTCAGAAGAAACCTAGAAAGGTTTCTCTTATTAGCAATTAGAAGAGGGCATTATAGTGACATAGGGGTAACGTTATAACAGAGGGAGAAGAAGCAATTGTTTCTTAAGAACCTTAATGCCTTCACAGGGCAATCAAGGAGCTTAATGAGACAGAGGGCCTGGTAATGGCTTTATTCAGGAGGTTTTAAGAGGGGGAATAGAAGGGAGTGTAAAATGAATACACTCATACAGAAAGGAGAAAGAAGGGGTAGAACTTGCTATTTCTCATAATTGGAGT
The DNA here is from genome assembly GCA_011680675.1 of Gymnobelideus leadbeateri. Lineage (NCBI taxonomy): Eukaryota > Metazoa > Chordata > Mammalia > Diprotodontia > Petauridae > Gymnobelideus > Gymnobelideus leadbeateri. The sequence continues at coordinate 388,997 of WOXC01008879.1, read as the reverse complement.
GTGTGAAAAGAATACAAATAAGCATGGAGGAAGGGATAGGGAGATTGGGCATCGGATGAATCTCACTCTTATTTAAACAGATCAAGGAAGTTTAAACACATAGATTCACTATTTACTCTTCATTTTACCTTTATCATCTTCATTTCAATTAAGTTAACCAGGTCAGTGGGGCACATTAGTTCTGTTCTGAGAGTGTGATGATAGCAAAGAAGAGGAAGGATAAAAAGGGGTAGAATTTGTTTTCTCATAATTGAGGTGAGGGAGGAGGGTATCCAAACGCAGATTGGTGAGTAGGGCAAAGGTCACCATCCTTTCTAGTCCATTCCAACCACCTGTGCAATAATAGAACAGAGGAGCATGCCAGGGGAAATAAAAACATGTTTCCTATCCACAATTTTACTTAGGTTCTTTTCCATTTGAAGATATAGAGCTCTGGGAGTATCTGCTCAAGTCTTTCCCTGTGATAAAGGCTAAGAATTAAAGTAGGTTTCTGAACATTTGTTGAGCGTACTTAGTGAGGAGCATTAGACAGTAGTCTGAAGATATCGGTGGAACACTTTCTTGACCCAGATTTCTCCTCTGAATTCATGTTTTATCCATTGTTCTTCATGTGTACACCCCTCTATTAGAAGGGATGAATGTGAAAACACATGTGTATGCCCTGTCCATGATCCCAATACATTTCTACTTTTCCCATTGAATCTGTCTGTATTTGAATGACAGTGGGCTCAAAGTTCATGAGAAAACACTGTAATTTGTGTTACTATTGTTGTTACTGTTCACACTTCATTTTCAAAGAGGACCAATGACATCAAATGGTGATGTCTTGACTTGTGTATGAATTGGATTTAAGTGAGGGAGAGTCTCACAAAGTTCTCAAAGGTCTCATTCTCTCTTCCAGGGTCATTGAAGTTCAGTGGCAAATGACAAGATGACTGGTGATTTACTACCATCCCAATGGCACAGGATTCAGCAGATGACATTTATGTTCTTGATGCCTAACCCAAGCTCTAAGCACTCCACAGTGCCTGCGTTAGCCATCTTCATGGCCATTGGAACAAATTGTTCTCATCCACCCATTCTGCCATGCTTGAGGCAGACATACCCCTCACTCACTGGCAGGTCTGAGGCCTGTCGGTTACCCCCAACCTGGTTTAGCCTGCCTGCCAAGACAATTTTACCAGGGTGTGCCTGATGCACATGCTACAGTTTCTTTGAGCCACAGGTGAGGACTGGGTGAAGGTGAACACCAAAATGTTTAAGCATCCCTGAAAAGAGCTCAGAAAGCTCTCAGATCAGAGGTGCTAGTCTTCCCTGAACATCACATACACCCCAAGCTAGATTGTAAGGGGTTAAGAAAAGAGTGAGGAGAAAAAGTAGAAATATCTATTGTTAGATGACCCTCTGAAAGATTTTAGCCACAAAGGACATAAAAAGATATAGTACACCAATTAGTAGGGATGGAAGGATCAGGTGAGGGTATTATAAAGATGTGCGAGGCTTGGGCATTTGTAGACAGGAAAAGATTGAAGATAAATTATAGAGTGATGATGGAGGAGGCAGTCTGTTAGACGCAATGGGGTGAAGTGGGACCACTTATGTCAATAGAGGGTTTTGCCTTGATAAGGAGTAAGGACATTCCTTTTTGTGATATATAGGGCTAAAGGGAGAGATAGTGGCAGAAAGTATTTGACTTATATGAGGTGAGGAAGAGGGGTGAGGAGGGAGCTTACAGTAAATGCTCTTAATTTTATTTTCAGTAAAATATAAGACAAAGTTCTCATCCAAGAGAATGGAGGGAGAGCCATGGAAGTTTGGAAGACAGAAGAAAAAGTATGGAAGAGTCATGTGGATAGTGGCATTGTGAGTTCATAGGGATATATAGAAGTATTGCCTAGCAACAGTGAGGGCCCAGTTGAAGTCATATAACAAATTTGTAGTGGACTCAAAAAGAATGGTTGCATGACTTTCTTCATCTACACTCAGCAATCCGTGTCTATGATGAAGGTGGTGAATGGAGAGAATAATCCAAGGTTGAGGCTCAGCAGGGTCTAAACAGCAATATGAAGAGGGTGGTGAGGGGTTCAAGAGAAGAGGACAGTATAGGGTTGAACTGATTCACTAGGAAGCCAAGATAGGGAAAAGAAGAAAGAATGGTTAGTGAAAGGGAGATATCTTGGGAGAGAACTAAGGGGTCAAAGGATTAGAGGTCACAGTGCGGACAATGAGTAGGGTTTGGTAAGAGACAGCAGAGGGAGAGGTGGAAAGCCATTAGACTATGGTCAGATGAGGGGATTTAAGAATTCCTGAATGTGAAGTTGGTGCGTTTGTGGGTGATAACAGGATCTGTCATGCCCTTTGAAGTGGGATTCAGTAACAGGTCATGGAAAGTGAGTAGTTTCAGGAAATGTATGATTAGAGTATTTGAGGGAGAGTCAATATTCATGCTGAAGTCCATTCATATGAGGACAGGAGTTGAAGAGGAAAGAAAATTATGAGTCAAGTACTAAACACATTGAGAAAGGAAGAGGAATGACCTGGAGGTCCATGGATATCAGCTACCAGGATTTCAATTTAATTGTAAATATGTATTACATGAACCTCAAAGGTTAATGAGGTTGATGAGTGATAGAAGTAGGGGGAGAGCTTGGAAGTCACAATGGGAGTAAGAAACAGACTTGACCAGTAAACCAAAGGGAAAGAGTGAAAATGCAGCCAGTACTAGAAAGGAGGGAAAAAGAGGCAGTGTTATTAAGGGGAGGGGAAGCCAGGTCTGGGTGACTGTCACTTGGTAACTCTACTAGAGGATGGAAGGAGTGGGAGAAGAAAAGATTTAAGATTCAAGGAAGTTTGTTGCCTATTCCAGTGGAAGGGGAGCATTTGCTTTGGACTTTCAGGTAGGAGGGTTGAGGAGGAGGACAATAAGGAATTTAGTAGTGGAGGGAAGGAGAATAGGATTTGAAGGATGACCTTCAGGGGTTAGGAAATGCTGGGATGTGTAAGGTATGACCAAGTGTAAGCATGTTCACCATTGAGTGGAAGGTGTCACTCTTCCCAGAGGAGCCTAGAAATCAGGCAGGAGTCAAGTGAGATGGAAAGCACAGGGTCAGATGGGAGGTCCCATTTCCCTTCCCCCCTTGCCTCCAAAGCTGGAGACTAAGCAGGGAATGGTGCAGCATGTGATGGAAGTCCCACTCCCCACCACTTTTCCTCTTTCTCCCTCAAAAGGCAGGCACAATAGGAAAGAGAAGGCTCAAGGTCAAAAGACAAGTTACTCCTCTGCTCCATTTCTCAGGAGGCAGGAGATCATGCTGGTAGGAGCAACAAAAGATGGAAGTTGTCTTACTCTGCAGATGGATTCCAGGCCTGGCCAGTCCCTTGCCTCCTTCCCTTGGAAAACACATGCATCTGGAGATAGAAGGTTTTTGGTAAGAGGAATGATACTTGTCACATTATTCTGACAAAACCATAAGGAACGATTACTATCATCAGCTTCATTTTACATATAAAGTGAGGTACATGTAATTCTTCTTCTCTAACTTTCTTCTTATGTCTACAACTTGGCTTCTGACCTCATTCAACCAAAACTTCTCTCTCCAAGTTACTAACTCTTGCTTTTTTTGGAGAGGGGAAGGCAGGGCAATTGGGGTTAAGTGACTTCACATGGCTAGTAAGTGTTAAGTGTCTTAGGTAGGATTTGAACTCAGGTCCTCCTGACTCCAGGGCCAGTGCTTTATTCACTGTGCCACCTAGCTGCCCCAAGTTACTAACTCTTAGCTGTCAAATCCAATGTCCGTTTCTCAATCCTCATTCTCCTTTACTTCTCTGCAGCCTTTGATCACCTCTTCTCCTTGATACTCCCTTCTCTCTAAGACTTTCAGAACACCACTCTTTCCTGGTTCTCCTACTGATCAGACTACTCCCTCTTAATTTCCTTTGATAGATCCTCTTCCAGATGAGACCTTCTAATTGTAGGTGTCCTTCAGGTCTCTGTTCTGGGTCCTCCTCTTTTTCTGGTATATCACTTCACTTGGTGATCTCATCAACAACCATGAATTTAATTATCTTTATGCTATAATAATATAATGATTTATATTTATAATGATTCTCAAACCTATTTATCCTGCCATAACTAACCTCTTTGATGACCTCCAGCCTTGCATCTCCAACTGCTTTTCAAACATCTTGAAATGGATGACCAACAGACATCATAAACTCAGTATGGCTAAAACTGAACTCATTACCCTTTCTCACTAATCTTTCCCACCTCCTAACTTCACCCTTACCAAGGGCAACTCCAACCTCTCAAAACCCTAGGCTCACAACCTGAATGTCATCCTCAACTCCTCATTACCTCTCAGTTCCCCCAGGTCAATCGGTTGCCAGAGCCTATTCATTTCACCTTTGTATCATCTATCAAATATGCCTCCTCCCCTCTAATACAGCCACCTCCTTGATACAAGCCCTCATCACCTTACACATGGACTACTGCAATAGCCTGCTGGTGGATGTGCCCACCCCAAATCTTTCCTCATTTGAATCCATCCTTCATTCAGCTACCAAAGCAATTTTCCTAAAGTGCAAGTCTGACCATGTCACCTCCACACTCAATAAACTCCAACAGTTCTCTCTCAGCTCCAAGATCAAATGCAAAATGCACTGCTTAATATTCAAAACTCCTTCATAACTTAGTTCTCTCCCATTCTCCCAACTATAACTAGTGTTTTTTCACTTTACCTTACTCCCCAACATGTAATCTTTGATTTCCATGACACTGACCTCCTAGCTGTTCCACAAACAAGAAATTCTATCTCCTGGATCCAGGCATTTTCTCTGACTATCCTCCATGCCTGGAACGTACTCCTTCCCCCATGTTCTCTCTGGTGAACTCCCTGAATTCCTTAAAGTCCCAACTGAAATCTCACTTTCTACAGGAAATCTTCCCCAATTTCTCTAAATTCTAGGACCTTCCCACTCTATTTCCTATTTTTCCTGTGTATAAGTTGTTTGTATATATTTGTTGACTTGTTGTCTCTCTGTGAGTCCCTTGATGGCAGGGATTGTGTTTTGCCTCTTTTCATAACTAAGTTCTGAAACTTAGAACAGTGCACAGTAGGTACTTAATAAATTCTTATTGATTGACTGACTGATGTAACTAGAAAGTTGATATAAAAAAGATCTAGGAGATTCAATGAGTTCTAGTTGTGATATGAATCACTAACTAAAAGAGCAAAAGCAATATTAAGTAGGATTTGTGACCTTCTTGATGTAGTTACTCTTTCCAAAGATGGACTTATTTTGCAACCCTTCCATGTTTGCCGATCCTATGAGACTGATTGATTACCTCCCATGATTCCTTCCCAGAGGACTGACCCAATGAGCTGATGATCTTTTAGATCTCTTGGAATTATGTGAATACAATGGAATATGTAGGTTGTCTATGTACTCTTACTGCCTTGTTTATCCCATCCCTCAAGGGTCTCTCACAAACCAGTCATGTGGTTCTAAAACTGAGTTTCATTAGGAAGACTTTTCAGGAGTCACATTCTCTGGCATTCCAAATTAATAGTTACTGAAGTACAGTCACACATACTTGTCTTGAAGTGGGTAAAGGCATTGGTGAACCAGGAAAATTGTAGCTCCTTAGGAACCAGGTCTTTATAAATAGGGGCACATTCAGCTAACAGAGTCAAGAAAAGTCACAGCTTTTTCACTGTATCCTTATCTGGTCTCTACATTTTAAAGAGACATTGAAAAGCTACAGAGTTTGGAGGAGAAAGTGAACAGGTCGGTGATAAAACTTGAATCCATTTAATAGAAGAATTGATGGGCTAGTGGTGCTAAAAGCCTTTCAAAAAGCCAACCATTACCTGAGTAATATTTTAAGTGTACTTTGCCACTTTTAAAATTGCACTGGACCAGACCTGTAATTTCATTAGTAAAGGAAACTACCAATAATGAAACTCCTTCTACCAATTCAGAATGTCACCTACTCTCATGGGTGTTGTAAGGCATTGCTGAGATCCACTCAGACTGCAGATGGAGCCTGGTAATTTTTTACCCCTTTAACTCCCTTCCTCCTGAGAGTGTGAGCCTATCGTCTTCCCTAGGTGTGGGGAGGCTTATCTTTGTTTTCCTTAAAAGTTTGCTTACCCATTTTGTGTTTAAACATGTACTTTGTCTCTTAAGCTAGCAATTGTCATAAAGCTATTAACCACTTGCATCAATAAATGGTGTGTTGTGATTTTAATGCAGTGCAGTAGAATGATGGAGGAGCGCCTAGAAAAGACTTAAAACTGGAGCACATTGCCAGAGTAAAAGTTCTGGATGGGAATTCAGAGCCAAAAAAGGCATTGGTTGATTTTTGCAACTTCCAAGGACGGAGAATATAATTACTTTGTTTTCTCTGGCAAGTGTGTTGGCAGTCCTAATCTGCACAGTAATCATAATAATAGCTCATATATATATATATATATATATATATATATATATATATATATATATATATATATATATATATATATATGTATGTATGTTTTTGAGGTTTAAAAGCACTTTACATATATTACTGCCTTTGATCACTAAAAAAAAAAACCTAATGAAATATACACTTATTATTGCCATTGTACAGATGAGGAAACTGAGACAAAGATTAAGTTATGGTCATAGAGGGTCTGATGCAGAATGTAAAATCAGGTCTTGCTGACCTGTTCACTAACCCATCTGGTGAGAGCTAATCATCCATGCAGGCTGGGGTTGAGGCAGGCATCCACCATTTTTTTTCATAGTCTGGTTTGAAAGGAAAGCCTCTCCTCAGAGGGATGGAGCTGAAGGAGTGACTAGAGATAAAGTCATACCCAAAAGGGTGTGGGGGCAATTTGGCTTATAAATAGAAGGGAATGAGGAATGACTGCACAGTGACTTCCCATTGCATGAGCTCAGTGTAGTGACCACCATTTAGAGAAAACTCCTAGATTCAGAACTGAAAGGGAAAAAAATCATCTCATCCAATCAGGATGTCAGCTCCTACTGGCTCAAGAGGCGATCGTTAAAATTTCAGTGTGACCAAGGACACCTCAAAAACTGGCAAACTACAAGTCAGGACTTTATTTATTGTTCTATTGACCATCTATATTTAATAAAATAATAGAAAAATAATGATACAGGTTAAACTTAAAAGTGTGTCTTTCTATACATTTTATTTTCAGAGATCCAGTTGTTAAATATATGTCATCACACCTTAAAGTCCAATTGCTTGATCTGATGGATAAGGAAACAGATGAAGTACAGAGAGATCAAGAGACTTGATGCTCAGAAGTTAGTGATAGAAGAAAAAAAAACTTGCACATAAGTTCTTTGACTGTCCATACAATCCAACATTCTTTCTGTGACATTCTGTTATAGAACTGAGTTGATGATCACCTCTGCATAACTTTTAACCAAAAACAACAAACATAAAACAGGTCTTCACTAGACCTGTGAATGAATGAATCTTTTTCTAACTCATGATTTCTTCCCAAAATCTCAGAACAAAACTATCAGCCACACAAAAACTGACAAAACAGTTATGTGTTTTAAGGTGGCCAAGAAACACATGAACCTCTTCTGAGGATGGACAATTCATCTTCCAACCCAACATCATCGTGTTTACCTTATATATGCATATGGCAAGTTGGAAAAAAAAAGATGTAACTATTAAAATGTACTCAAAGATATAGAGTCAAATTATCTAGATTGCTTTTTATATTTATCAAAATTTCCTACTCATTTTCCCAATTTGCCCATATTTTTTTAGATTTAATAACAGATAGCTAGTTAATTTAACTTGATGATTTGGATAGTCAACATTCAATATATTCTGCAGAGTAGTTAGAATGACTAGTTCACTTAGGGTTTTGGAGAGTTCAAGTGACAAGCATCCAATTATAGTTCATGTTTCTCATTCTATCTTCTCTGTTAAAAAGGCATTGAATGATTTAGAGAGCAGGCAACCAAGTCAAACTGAAAGTCTACTAGTACTTTTAATTGCATCTAAGGCAAAATAATTAAATAAAATTTTAGAATTTTCCAGGTTAGAAGATTATAGTTATCCCTAACAACAATCTAATCATTTATTAAGTACATACAGTATGCTAGGAGCTATAAGGAACGTTTTTATCCTTTGAATCATTGCCTCAGTAGAAACGTGCTATTTTTTGTTGTTTGTTGTGGTTGTGTTTGTTGTGGTGGTGGTGGTGGTCGTTCATAGTCTTAGCTATGGAACTGAAGTCTGAATTCAAAATAGAAGAGTTATATTCTGGTTTCAGGTATTTATTTCCTTTGTAATCCTTGGTGGGGAGTTTTTTGGGGGAAGAGCACACCACATAGATCCACCTTCCTCCCCCCACCCCAACATTGGAGTGTGCAACACTAACCTGTCCAAAACTGATGGTTTGGACAGCCAATCAGAAAACAGTCGAGATGATGAAAATTAAGGTAGTACCACGTACCGCTATATTTTCCTGAATGAACTTGGCTGCATCATTTGGGGATTTAATTCTTCCTGGTTACAGTCTGCATCACACATAATCTGGTATGTCTCCTTGGCTGGTGCAGCAGGGCTTGCTAATGACAGGAGCTATATCCAAAACCTGGCGAGTCTCCTCAGCCTTTGAACCAAACTTGGGGGGGGGGGGGATGCAGCAGGACCCAATGAAAAACAGAAATACCTTCTCGGACATTTTTGCCCATGTTTTCTAAATTCACTTTGAGATAAGGGCAGCTAGTTTGCTAGAGTGGGAAGTGCTGACTGACAAAGTGTAGTCTACTACAAATTTCTTTCTGGCACTCTAATTATCCTTTCCTTCTCTACTTCAGTATCACATGTAGCCATGTGTAGAATCATAAAATAATTATGCAGTGTACAAGCTTTCTGGGAGCATGTACCACTGTTTTCCTAATTCTTTATCGCTCCCATTGATCGTGGCGTGTGTGCATTGATCCAAGTCGGCCATCTGGTTAGGCAAGATAAGCATGCTAGTGTCTTTGCATTGCACTGTCACTCAGGGAGGGGGTACATTTTGGCTGTAGGGAATTACAGGGGCAGGATTAGCCCTCTTCCTATGAGTAAACTGAATTTTAAATGCAATGTTGCAGCTGCATGGACCGTCTTACTAACTTCTGTTTTTACCCATGAACTGGGTAGATTTTTCTTCCTGTTCATATTGTCTCCAAAGGTATAGCAATGGTTTGCATTAAATGGGGTGGCGGGTATTGGTTGGGGGGCTCATTTTTAGCATTTGCTAGACTTGGAAGTGACTGATAGCTTACAGGATTTCTAAATGGCAAACCTGCTTTTTAAAAATGCCTACAAAAGGCTGCAGGATAAAAATGCACTTTAAACGGAGAAATGGACTCAAAAATTAAATTTTTATATAGAGGAAAGAAATATTTGGATTAGTCATTGTGAAAAGAGAGAGAGAGCGAGAGAGAGAAAGAGAGAGACAGAGAGAGAGAGAGAGAGAGAGAGAGAGAGAGAGAGAGAGAGAAGATAAAGAACATGCTTTATAACAATTGAAAAATAAATTATTGTATGAACCCAGGAATATGACTATGATATAGCCCTCTTACTTTGTTTATTTCTTGCTTTCTTGCATTTAAATTTATTGACCCCAGTTTATGATCATCCAGCCTAAATGCAATATTTTATTCAATGAGACTTTTTCCAGCTTCATTGGCCACTGTTGTTTTTTAAATTTGATTGCAGCCATTGTTGTCTCATATTCTGCAAATGTGTGGAAGACTCAAAAGCCTTTCCTCTAAAATTGAACAATTCTGTCAAAAAAGATTAGTTCTATTTTGTCTGCTGGGTACTGACTATTCATGAATGTAAAGAGAGAGGGCTTGAGTGTCATACTAAGTTGCTAAGGTGGCTGGATTTCGGCTATTGACTTGAGGATACCAAACTGGAGCCTACAAAAGAGCAGCCAGAAGGAGAGGAGAGAAATGGTCTGCCATGTGTTTGAGCGATACCTTCTTTAGTCGCCCATTTATTTCTTTTGTTGACAGAACTTTTATTGTCATACAGTGGAAAAAAAAATGTTAGACACAAGATTCAGGCAGCACCAAGCAGAAAAAGGGATTAGCATATCACTAGGATCATCTTACACTGAACCAAATTCTTTTCAGGACGGATAATTAGCGAATACAATCTTTTCTGGAGCCTATGGACAGGGAAAATGAGCTCAGATCTCTGGTTAGAATATTAGAAGGCATAAAAGACATTCGCCAATATAAAATATACATATGTGTGAGTCAACTCTTTTTTTTTACAGAGCTTTGACAAATTTCTTCATGAAATGTTTCATTGCATAGAAAAAATTTACCATAAATTTCTATTATTGTGCCATGTTTTCTGGAAGGAAAATATTATGTAGGTAAATATGTTGCAGATTTGGGGCAGGATAAATAAAATTCAGTATTATCTAGATTTAGAACTTTAAAAACACTAAAATAAAATTTATATGTTCTTTGTAAATGGTGTTTTGCTTGTGGATGATGATACTTTCCTAACAGCTAGAAGAATATGTGACATTGTAGACAATGAAATATATATTTCTTTTTTTTTTTTTAGAGAGAATTGGTCATCCACCTTATTTTATAGAAGAGTTAAATACAGTCACCTGTGCAACCTAAGAAAGAGGGATTCTGTTGCTTTCTGTTGCTTTTCTTTTATTAGCCTTTCTACTTTTGCCTTGAGTCTGTACATGTGCCTATTAAGCAGTTGTATATTCAGCATCCGTGTAAAACAGATTTACACATAATGCCTCAGATGAATACACATCTATTATATTTCTAATTTATTGCAGGCTTTTAGAAAAGTGAATGCACAGCTGTGAAGAAAAAAAAAACTTGTTTCTAGACCAGATTTTAAATAATTAATGAAATATTCAGTAGTGAAAAAACACAGGAATACTTTATATGATTAGTGTATCTTATTTAATTCTATAAGAGAATAAGTGATGACTACTGACCAGCTATGTTAGGGTTTTTTGCTACTTTGCATTTTTGTTATAGAGTGTATTTTTATCTACTTCATTTGTTGCTCTTACTACCCTTCATTTTCCCCAAACAACTTGATACTAGTTATTTAAATTTTTTCTGATTTCTTTATATTTTTATTATAATGCAAAGTTAGCTAAATTTATATATTGTCATTAGAAAGAAAGAGTTGAGAAAATAAAGGTGATATGGCAAATTTCTCATGTCTTAAACTATTGGACTAAAAAACCCTAGAGCTTTGCCTTTAAATTAGGAAGGGACAACCTTGACTGTTCATTTCCTATTGCTTCTGATTGACTAGTTGATGGGATTTTGGCAAAATGGCTCTTCTTGGCCAGAAGTAAACAGACCATGGGGCTGGGTATTATACCAGACTTCATAGTGTTGAATGTATTTAGACAAAATGACCTTCAGTGTGAAAAGGGATTTTTTTTTTTTTTTGTCAATGCAAGATGGGATTATACCATCAGATGAAAACGAAGATAAAAATTAAACTTGGTGTAAAGATACAATGGTTTACATTTCATTCCTCTCATCATCTGTCAGAAAAAATATTAGACTACTGCTAATTTTGTATATACTCAATACTATAAATTCATATGGTTTGATTAAAAGAAGTTAGTACCACATCATGAAAGATCTGTCTTTATCCCCCTGTGTTTTTTTGTGAAGCCATAAAAATACTCATACCTGAAATGAATATAAACTCCTTGAGGGTAGGAACTGTTATTTTTTTCTTTGTTTTATTTATTTATTTATTTTTTTGGTCCATTTCAGTGCCTGAGCATAGCCTGTGTTTAATAACTTTTTAGATTAAATTTAATTGGATGAACTACAACTATAAGCATGCTGGTAATTTTAGGGTATAAATGATTCAAAGATCTGATTTTGTGTTCTCTAATAATTGGCTGTTTATTTTTATTAGATATTAATATTATTTATTGAATAATAATGTTAGCATTTACATAGCACTTAAAAATAGTATCTTGTTTTAGCCTCACAATAACTCTGTGAGGTAGGTTCTATTATTATCCCCATTTTATAAAAAAGGAAATTGAGACAGAAATTAAGTGATTTACCCAAGGTCACACAGCTGACAGCACCTGAGGTAGGATTCAAATTTGTGTCTTCCTAATTCTAGGTCCAGCGCTTTATGCACTCCACCATCGAATAAATTACTTTAATGTCTGCATCATAACAACATTCATATTTCCCAGTTTCTTTTCATACCAATGTTTTTAAGAAGCAACAACAACAAAAAGTATCCTACTTCCTTTAAGCTGAGTGTGAATATCTTTCAAAAGCAACTCAGGCCTCGTAGGCGAGACAAGTCGTAGTTTCGTATGTGTGGAGCTGGGACAGATCGAAGGGTTGTAAATTTCAAGTTGGAAGAATTCTTAGGGATCCTCTAGACCTACTCTCTACACTTTACATATGAGAGGACAAAATCTTTATTGCCCAAGGTCAATAAGTAGTTAGTATTAGTCAGTATTCCAACTCAGATCCTCTGACACTCTACTGCATGATGTGATGCCAAAAAGAATATCAGAATATTTACCTACTGTATAACCTAGAAATTAATCCAGAACTTTTAAAAGAGATAATAAAGGACAACTAAGCTGGTATTTAGACTAATAGATTATTTTGGAACCCAAAAGTGAATTATTCACAGGAAAATAAATCTAGTAAGAAAAAGGAAATTGAGAGGAGTGATCACTTAAGAAAAATAGAAAGAATTAAGAAAGGGTCTAGTATTTTTAGGTGAAAGGGGCCTTAGAGATCATTTAATCTAGAGGTTTTTAACATGAGTCCATGAATTTTCTAAAAAATATACTTTTTAATAATTGTATTTTAATATAATTGATTTCCTTGGTAATCCTATATATTTTATTTTATGCATTTAAAAACATTATTTTGAGAAAGAATCTATGGACTTCATCAGATTGCCAAAGGAGTCATGATACAAAAAAGATTAAGAACCCCCTATAGTCTGACCCTCTAACGCTACAGATAAGAAAACTGAGTCACAGCCATGTTAAAGTGACTTGCCCAAGGTCACACAGAGAGTAACATTAAATCTTACACATTTTCCTTTACACAAACCTATGACCTCTATAGCAGGAAAAGGGAAGTAGTTAATGAAAGAGATACTAAACAATAAAGAATGTGGATGACCATGAGATATGGAGGTGGAGAGTTGTCAGTTTTGGCAGGTTTCGTGTATTTTATCATACAAAGGGAACCAAAATATATAGTGAACTAGTAAAACAAAAAAAAAAAAAACCTTGAAAATTAAGCTTGGGGAAAATGGTTCTGATTATTTATGATGAGTCCAGAATACTGTTTACAGGTACCTTAAGAGTGTGTGAAACTGATTCCCATGCTACAGTTGACCAATGCATCAAAAGGAATTACACAATTTAATCACAAATGTACATTACATAATATTCCTGATATTACACAGGTAGTGTGGCATATTGGATAAAGGACTGGTCTTGTAATCAGGAAAATGTGAGTTTAAATCCTGCCTCTGACACATGCTAGTATGTAAACATGGGCGAGTCAATAAACTGTAGGCACTTCACAATACCAAAGGCAATTCTCTAAGAAATAAATTAAAGGCAAGTTGCCAATATAAGTCAGTTGGTTAAAAAAATTTACTAGGTACCTACTATGTGCCAAGCAATGTGTTATGTAATGGGGTTACAAAGACAAAAGGCAGTCTACCCTCAAGTTGCTCAACACCTAATAGAAGAGACAGAATGCGAACAACTATGTACAAATAAGTTATATATAGTATAATAAGAAATAATCAACTGAAGGAAGGAACTTGAAATAGGATGGATGGGTAAAGGCTTCTCACAGAAGGTGGGATTTTAACTGGACTTTAAGGAAGTCGGAAGCCAGGAGGTATCAATTTGCTTCAGTTGAAGGAGTTTTCACACCTGAAACCTGGAAACTATACCAATGAAATCATAGATCCAGACAAAATAATAATAATGATGATGTTATAATAATAATGTTAACATAATTTGCATCATAATACTTTCCTAATGTATTTTCTTATATCTCTGTCCATAGTAAAATTATCTTTTTTAAAATTTCAAGCTTCGAGTGGGCAGTTAAGCCTATTTAATTAATTTTACTATCTACAATAGCATCATAAATGGAAATACCAAATAAAGATAAAACTGATTAAAGTTGGGGAAAATATTTTGTCTATTATGAAAGAGCCGATTAAAATTGATGTCTATAATTCAAATCCTCTCATATTCTGCTATGCACATTGTAATACTCCTTTCTCTTTTCTTATTTGGTATTTGTTTTAATATTTAAGTTTATAATATTTTTATTTTTTGTTTCTTATTGTGTATTTAAGTTTAAAACAAACACAAATAAATAAATAAATGATTAATCAGAGGCTTTAATTTTAGTGGTAAAAGGGCCTGGGTTCTTCTCTGGTTCATCATTATTACAATAGACATAATAACTCCAAAAGAAATTCTATAACAACAAAATATATATGTGCCCCAAATTCTAAATCAACTTGTTGAAAAGTGAATCTACCAAACCAATTATTTAGAATCCCCAGCTTTTGTTTTTTGTTTTTGTTTTGCTTTGGTTTTTTTTCCTAAAAGATATATTTTAGCTGGTAGTAATAACATCATCACTCCAGTTTTCAAAATAGTGGGTTATTTAATTAAATTAGGCTGGAGGGTTTTTTTCAATTGTAGACACAACCTCAATTGGCAAGCAAGTTGAGATAAATCACTAGTTAATTCAGTTGAGCAACTGGTTTAACTAGTTTCAGGGTCTGCTTTTTTTGTTTTTGTTTTTGTTTACTGAATTATGTGACTGAGCTGCTTGAATTGACTGGGGATTTTGTGTAGGCACATACCTTGAAGGGGTTGGACTAGATGAGCTCTAAGATCTTTTCCAGTACTAAATCTACAAAGCTACAGTCCTAAGTGAGCTTCCAAAGTGTTGTGCAGAGAGCAGTGTACCAAATGCTATGGATGAAACAAGAGTATTAAAACTTGTGTGAGATATGAGTAATGTATGTCTATGCTTACCTATGTATACATACAGAAGATTTGGTTCTTGCCTCACATAACTATGTGTACATATATTATGACTAGTGTTCGAATAGAAACTAATGCTATTTATTGTTAGTATTCAATATTAGTTGTTGAACATTAGCTGGCCAGCATCCATCATTATAATGGCTTGTTTAATAGTCTGTGTAAATGAAGATATTAAACTCTAAGCAGAATTCATGCATTACAATGAGAAATACAAGCTAACAGGAGTTGAGAGAAAAAGTCAACCCCATAAGACGTGGGACAAAATGGTACAAAAAAAAAAAGATTATAAAGGTTGTGATTAGCAGGTTGAGTCTACTCCAAGGGTCAAATAGGAGTCACATCATGATTCTATGAAGAAAGATTTGTTATTGAAGATTATAGAATCTAGGAAGCCAGATTTAGAACTAAAAGGGTTCTTAGAGATCCTCTAGTTTACCCACCCACCTCTCACTTTACAAATGGGAAAACTGGGTCTCAAAGAGGTCAAATGACTTTCCTAAGGTCACATATACTAAGTAACAGTGCCAGGATTTGATCCTTGGTCTTCTGACTCCAAATGCCATTTTCACTGCTGAATTCAAAGCTGGAGCTACCTAAATCCTGGCTTTGCAACTTATTTCATGTATGACCTTAGGTAAATCATTTCAACTCCATGAAGTCTATTGTAAAATGTATGGGCTGTACTACATGGATGTTTTTTTTTTTTAAATTTCCTTCCAATTCTAAAGCTAATACTAGTGGAAAGAATATGATCCTAAGAGTCAAAAGACCAGAATTCTAAGTCCCAACACTATTCTTGAGCAGCTGTGTGAACTTGGACTTTGGACCTCAGTTTATTTTTCTTCAAAATGAAAGAATTTTTAAAAACTATTTTATTTTTCCAATTACATTTGAAGATAAGTTTTAGTATTCATTTAAAATTTTTTTCAAGTTCCAAAATTTTCCCTCCCTCTCTTCCTCCCCTCCCTTCTTCCCAAGATAGTAAGCAGTTTGATATTTGCAATCATGTGAAACATATTTCCATATTAGTCAAGACAGAAGAAACTGACCAAAAGAAAAGAACAGGAAAAAAATAAAGCAAAAATAATATGCTTCATTCTGCATTCAGACTCCATCAATTCTTTCTCTGGAGGAGGATACCATTTTCCATCATGACTCTTTTGGAATTGTCTTGGGTCATTGTATCACTGAGAAGAGCTAAGTTATTCATAGTTAATCCTCACACAATTTTGCTGATACTGTGTACACTGGTCTCCTGGTTCTGCTCACTTCACTTTGCCTCAGTTCATGTAAGTCTTCCCAGGTCAAAATGAATGATTTTAATGAAATGAGGTTCTGTCTATTCTGTGAACTCAATAAGATTATTCCATCTGTTGCCTGTAGTTGTTTTAAAACTGGAAGAAGCTAATGGATGTTTCAGTAAATCCCATGCCTATAGAATGGAGTAGGAAGAGATTATGAAAAAGAATCACAAGATAGAATGAGCAGGACTTGTTCACAGGAAGCTGTATGTTATCAACATGCATAGATAAGAGGTAAGCATTGAAAAGATAGATAAGTTAGTAAGGAAGACCATGTAGTCTGGGGGAATAAAGGGAAAAGTTTGGGAACATTTTTGTTGTTAAGGATATCCAAATAGAACTGTACCATGACATAGTAAAAAAAAAAAAAAAAAAACTGTGATTGATCAGAGCTAGAGGGATAGCTCTGGGACTCATCTGTATTCACAGTATGATGCCATGATGATCAGATGTTCTCTTTCTGAGAATTTTTCCTTCATGTGTCAGGTTTTGTCCGTTGCCCTAAAGAATCTTTTAAGAAGAACACATATCTACCTTTTTTTCTAAGTGAAGGACTTTGAGCAGAAAGTGCTCACTTTCTCTAGGGTTAACTGGATGGCTATCAGGGTTTAAGCCTATGGCTATCAGGATTTAATCCCTATGTAGGGTGACACTACAATATGGGGGCAAGTATGTGAAAATAGAAAGCAAATCTTTGGAGAGCAATAACATGGGATCCTTTTATTTCATAAAATCTAGTCATCATAACTCAAAAGTAATTTTCTGTCATTAGTGCTATATTTTAATAAGTAATCTATGTTTTTGTCTTTGCTCTGGAAAGAAATATAGCCAGAAACCTGGTTTGGCCAAGTTATAAATAATAAGTCATAACAGAAGTTTGGTGCCATGCAAATAAAAATAAAAAGGATACATTTCAATAAGCATTATTTCCTTCTGGTGCCTGTTTCTATTATTAAAATATATCACTAAAACAAAAAAGGAAAATGATTGCTTATGCAGCTAAATCCCAACATATTTAGATTGCCTTTAAAAAAATGTACCTCTCCTTTCTCTCTGCCACTCCCACGATAGATTAGTGTCCAAAGTTAACACATAAAGAGGAGAAGTAGGTTCTGGAGAAAAGGAGTTCTGTCTTGGTTCCTGGGGAGAATGAAATTTTAATTAGGTAAGCAAAGAGGTTATTCATTACATTGTAAACAAATTTCACAAAAAGAGCTCATTTGAGTTTCTTTTAAAAGAAATTGGAAAATATTAAGGAAGTTAATTGGAGCACATTCAAATGACAATTAACAAAGACACAATTATCTTCTTTTGACAAGTGTGTGGATTAGAGATATTTTTATCTTTTGTTTATGGTACTATTTTAAAATGTGGAAATACTAAGAAAGTATAGATAGTCTTTATGTGAAATTGCATATTTTGCTATTTATATTTAAATAACTGCCTGTGAATTTATGCACACATCACGGAATAATTCCTAGCAGAAATTATTATTTAGAAAATAAAAATTCAGAGACACAGTATGCTTTTTATATTAAATTGCCCATTTCCAGCATGTCACTTATATTATTCAATATAAAAACATTGCATGATAGCCCAATAGAAATTATTAACAAGGCTAATAAAGATAGACAGAGGACCTTGTAGAAAATAAATCATTTATAAGCACTGTAAAAGCAAAACTAGTGGTGCTTATTATTTGTACTTTGATTGTTTGCCTTGATATTGCCTAGTAGTCTAGTAGAAACATCTGTTTGGTAGGTTTTACAAAGATTTCTCACTTTCATTTTTATTTTCTTTTATGAGGTGCTTTCCTATCTGGGAGAAAATCGCTTTTGAGAAGTTTATGAAGCCATGGAAGTAATAGGAAGCCAGGAAAAGGAGCCTTGGTCATAGTGGAACAACAAAAAGTGTGGACAGATGCCTGAAAAACTGAAATGATCTCTGCATTGTAACTCATCTTAGTCTTTCTCTACTGAAGACTGAAGGGCAATTCTGCCCAGATGAATTCTGCCTTCTTTCTCCCAGAATAAGCCAAATCAGCACTGTTCCATGACTTCAGGCTGCTCCCACAAACTTTGTTTATTGAACTTTTATCATATACAAAGCCCCTTTTGTTCTATGAAGCCACTCCAGAGACAGTAGCTAAAATAAACTGGAATGAATGCCCAAACCTGACTTTTTTCTTCAGAGATATTGTGAAAGTCTCCAAAACTAAATTGATTTTAATTCATTTAGCTATGATCTAAAAGGTGACAGAGAGATATATGGTAGGTAGGGCATAGCATTTATATGACCAATAATAATTTCAGTGAATGTGGAAGAAAAGATGTTACCTAGGAAATGTATGATGAAGAAAGGAAGTGAATAGACCATGCTCATAGCCAGAACAAGAGATTACAAGTGATGAGTCCAGATGCTGCACCAGGGCCCAAAAACTAAACTAGAACTAAAGCCCTAAAGAAAGATTTATTCAATGATGACTAGATCTTCTAAGAGGTACTTATGGAAGGACGTGGACAATATTCACACAGGACTGGATGAAAGACATGGATAAGTCATAAACTATATCTTTGGAGGAAAAATCCACATCTACACAATCATATATGTACTTAAGTATGTTTACTTGGGTCATTCTATAGATGAAAGTCCAGTGAGAACAAAACACTCAGTCTGCTTTCCATGTCTTATTCCCTAGCTATGGGTATCCCCACACTGCTTGTCCTTGGTGATTCTCTCTCTCTCTCTCTCTCTCTCTCTCTCTCTCTCTCTCTCTCTCTCTCTCTCTCCCAATTTTTTCAGTGTTCTCATCAGTTCCCATGAGTTCAACAATCATTTCTATGTAAATGATTTCCAGATATATCTATCTAACCCTCATGTCTCTCCTGAACTTCAGTCCCATTCCATGTTAGAAATATCCAACAGGATGTCCTAGAGACTCTCTCCAAACATTCTTCTCTTTCTGACTTTCATATATCTGTCATTAGCACCATTATTCTTCTAGGCATTCCAACTTGTAACCTAGGAGTCATTCCAGGGGGTATGCTAATAAATATTTAACAATTGGCTCTCTGAAAAAAGATACATTTTTTAGCATTTTATACATTTTACAGCATACACTTTTAAGTTTAATATGAATTATTAACATTTTCCCCCATCATTTTCTTGAATCTAGACAATCAACAAAACAAGAAATCAAGCCTTGACTTATTGCTGATTTCTGAGGTGTAAATGTTCACAGTGAAAATTGAAAAATCAATTCTTGGGTCAGTGGGTGCTGGTTCCAGCACACCTCTAAGCCATTCTCAACTCCTCACTCTTTCTGACTTCCACCCATTTCCAATCGGTTGTCAAGTCTTGTTGATTTCAACTCATCTTTCATAGTTCAGTCCCTTCATCACTTCTTCCCTACACTACATTTTAATAGTCTCCTAATTGCAGTCCCTGCCTCCAGTCTATGACCAGTGAATAAAGTACTGGATTTGGAGTCAGGAAGACTTGAGTTAGAATCCTACTTCAGAGAGGAATTGATTGACTGTAAGCAAATTGCTTAACATCTCTGGGTCTCAGTTGCCTCATCAGCGAAATGAGGGGCTTCAGTCCCTCCTTGTTCTAAATCTTAGATCCTATAATTCCTCTCTAATTCATGCTCTCCTCAGCTGCTGAATGATATTCCTAAGGCAGGGGTTGATCATGTCACTCCCTGATCAACAAATTCTAGTGGCTCCCTAGGGCCTCTAGTATAAAACCCAGACTCCTTTGTTGGGCATTTAATGCCCTTCAAAATTTGTCTCCACCTTCCATTCTCAGACTTACTGGACATCACTCTTCTTTATACACTATATTCCTGCCAAAAGATTCTTCCTCCTCCTCCCTGTAAATTCATTACCACATATTGGATTCAACAGGTATTTCTGCTAGGAGGATGGCAAGATGTAATTTATATTCCTCAACATTTTCTAGCCAGCCCAAGGAAAGAAACTCTGGAATAGGCAGCTCTTTCCAGATACAAGAAATCTGAACTTTAGATATTCCATACCAGCAGTTCTCAAGTGTGGACTGGAGACCAGTAGAGGTTTGAAGACCCTTTCAGGGGGTCCACAATATAAAAATTATTTTCATAATAATACTGACATTTTAATTTCTAATATAAATATCAATAGATATAACACACATAAACAAAGACTCTGGGGTGGGTTGGAATGGGTAGTTATCCTCAGTGATTTTTAAGAGTGTAAGGGAATCTTAAGACCAAAAAGCTTAAGAACTGCTGCCCTGTACAGACATAAGGCTCTGTACAACTAACCTTTATAGCTGACATGTGTCAACCAACCAGAGAATGAGGCAGGTCAGTTCTTTACTGATAAGTTAATTCTTACCTTACCTTAATATGAAGTTAACTATATACAAGTTTATATCAAAGAAATATGCAAGGTTTGCTAAAATTTCCATCACAGGGGGAATTAAATTTACCATGATGTCAAATCAGTAATGGTTTAACCATCTAAAAAGTGCTGATGTTTATCTAATAGCAGATACAAATTTCTCCAAAGACATGCCTTTACAAAAAAGGATCATTGCAGTTCCATAAGGTTTCTCTCCCATGTATGCCTTTGCATATATCCCATGCCTAGAATGAATGTCATCCTCACCTCTGTGTCTTAGAATCTCTAGCTTTCTTCCAGGCTCAGTTTAAGAATTTATTTCTATATCCTCCTCTTTGATACTTTTTAGTTAGTCAGTTAACAAGCATTTTTAAGCATTTACTGATGGCCAGCCACAAATGTAAGGATAAAGAAGCACAGTCTCTGCCTTTACATTCAAATAGTGAAAGATTACACAGAAAAGGAAGTTGAAAAGACAAGAAGTTTTTCTTAAATGGAAGTTCTGGGGATGCCATTTAATCAGAGGGAGGGTCTTATGGATTCAGGGGCCTGCCAAGGTGTGAATTCCAGGGCTGAAATGATCTTTCAGGATAAAGAATTTCCAGGGGGGTATAATGGAAGAGAGAAATGAATTTGTATGTTTTTTGTACTTATTTATCTATGAACAAACACATTGTTTTCAGCCCTCCCTACCCCTGCCTTTTTGAGGCAAGGATTGGTTTTTGCTTTTGTCTTTGTAACCTCACTGCTTAGTACAGCACAGAAGTAATTTAATAAATACTTATGGAAGGAAGGAAGGAAAGAAAAACGGGAGGGAGGGGAGGAGGAAGGAAGGAAGGAAGGAAGGAAGGAAGGAAGGAAGGAAGGAAGGAAGGAAGGAAGGAAGGAAAGAAGGAAGGAAGGAAGGGAGGGAGGAAGGAAGGAAAGGAAGAAGGGAGAGAGGGAGGGAGTTCCAACATACTGAACACCTTGGTTTTTGTACAAGAATTATTACTGTACAAATGATTAGCACAGGGATAATGAGATGGAGTGGTTTTCAATTAAACTTTACTTTTTTTTAGTATAAGAATATTGTTCTAAGAACTCTAGCTATAAATGGACACCTACTTCAAATTCAAATACTGTATAGAATAGTAATCTACTCTGTAGCTGATAGGAAATGTGTCATTTTTTAAAAAGAAAAATTCTATTATGAGAATAAGTTCCTATAGGTCTTGGAATTAGTTAACCCACAAAGACTTTTTCTTCTTGTAAAGTAAAGCCTGCCTGAAAATTGATAATTGAAATAATCTGTTAGAGATAAATCCAAATATACTTTGTTGTTGTTCAGTTGTTTCAGTTATGTCTGACTCTTCACGACTCCATTTGGGGTTTTCTTGGCAAAAATACTGAAGTGGTTTGCACATTCCTTCTCTGGCTTATTTTATAGATGAGGAAACTGAGGCAAACAAGATTAAGTGACTAGCCCAGAGTCACACAGCTAGTAAGTGTCTGAAGCAGGATTTGAACTCTGGAAGAGGAGTGAGTCTTCCTGACTTCTGGCCCAGCACCCTATCCATGCAACACCTAGTTTCCCAAAATGAGGGAGTGAAACTTGTTCAGTTGTTTCAGCTCATTTTACAGATGAGGAAACTGAGTCAAACAGGGTTAACTGATTTGCTTAGGGTCACCCAACCAATATCTGTCTGAGGTCAGATTTGGGATTTCCTGACTCCAGGTCCAGCATTCTATCTCCTACACCACCTAGTCACCCCCCCTCCATACATACATACATACATATATATATATATATATATATATATATGTGTGTGTGTGTGTGTGTGTGTGTGTATCTATATCTATATCTATGCTTTATATATATATTATCTACTTTCTGTAGAATATTAATTACATCCTGGAGGACAAAGAATGCTTTGTAAATACAATTCCTGCTACATCTTCTAATCCATTCTTTGGTTTTTGCTCCAACCTCACATTTCACTAGAATGCTAGACACAACATAGCTCTACCACTCTTCCCCATGCTCCTATCCCCACCCCCACCCCTACTCCCTAATTTCTGATTGCACATGATAGCATTCGTTGAAGCTTTGATAATCTTGTATATGGGTTTTTTTGTGGTTGCTGTTGTTGTTGTTGTTTATCATGAAGTAGTGGAGGGAAGGAATTGGTGTTTAGTACTAGTCACAAGACCAACTCAAATTTATACTGCTAAGTAGTCAAGAGGCTAAAGTTTTCCCAAGTTGGAGGGTCTTGGTACCCTGGGATTAATCATTTAATCTATTGTTCAGTTAGGAATCTTCAGATTACTGTTTTTTTGGGGTTTTTTTGGGTGGGGCACGGGAAGAAGGGGTTTAAAGGAAGTTGTGAAGGTGGGGAACTAGAGAATCTTTCTTGAAATAGAAATAACAGAAATAGAAACACTGCACTAATCAAATTTTTGAAGTAAATTTCCCAAATTACATTTGATTTTCTGTATATTTTCTAACGTGGAATTTAACAGAAAGACTTCTCCCTATTCCTGTTAAAGAGTAGACAACTGAGGGGTAATTTCTATTGAGTGGAAGGGTCTTTCTTCTATATCTTACCATGCTTTGCACCCTACCATTACAATAAATAATGCATACCAAATAATCTTTGTCCTGATAAAACTGGTAGATCTTACATGGTCACATGATAGTTTCCTGAGACAAATCTAATCAATCTAAAGTCACTCATTTCCTAATTTCTTCCCACAGTGGTACATCTTATCAGAGTTTATCTACTTTATTGTAGCTATCCAGTTAAGTGGATTTTTAAAAGTAGTTTCTTTCAACTAATATTTGCCACCCCAATCATATGTGTACACGTGTTTTTCAGGTGCTAAATATACATAGTTCTGACCAATCAGAGAAGACTAAAGTTAACAAGGCAAATACAATCAGTGTAAAGTACAACCCTGGGTGGGAGATACATTTAAATGGAAGGGGTGCAAAGGAGGGAGGCAACTCATTGGCATATACAAATTTCACAGCATCTAATGACAAAATGGTTTGTGGCTGAGCCATTGTCTAAAGGCCATTCCTCAAATTCCTTGTTGACTGCCAGCAGCATGAGTTGTGGACTCTGTGACTTTATCTGTTAATGGGACTAAACACTTATATCAACAGATTAAGCCTTGCTGAAACATTAAGAAAATTGGCCCAAATAGAGATTGGGTGGATTCTTGTTTGGCTCCTATTTCATTTGAAGGTCCCTAATTGTCTGGAGACAATGGGGGTTTTATGATACCTGCAAAGCACTAGTAATTGTGGGGGATTCATTGAGTTCAGATTCCACTAAAGGACATAAACTGTTAAAAGGCAAATATTCTATTTTAATAGCTACATAGACTATGAATGTGATCCTTAAATTGTATAAGACAACTGCTAATAGTCCAATTAGTAATCATGAGGAAGGGAAGGAAAGCAATTAAATGATTCATCTTTAGAGATGAAAAAATTTGAATTTTTTTCATCAATAGGTTTGGAATATTATCAGGAAAGCACTCCAGTAACATGATGGGAGAGAAATAATTTTGGAACAGTTCTTAGTTTTTAAGATTTGTCAAAATAATTTCTCTTAATTGGGAAAGAAATCAATGGTTCAATTACAGGGACATTGAATTTCATGAACTATCTTCCATGTATTTTATAATGCATAGAACTATACCAGCTAGCTATATGTACCTCAGTGTGTGTAACAACATGAAAATTAATACATTTATGTCTCCCTTGATCTTCAGAGAAATAGTTGTAATTCCTGAGTAAGAGTCCTCCATGAATGAATCAAGTAACACCACAAAATACTCTAGAGAATAATAATAATAATAATAATAACCATAATTATAAATAGCTTACATTTACGTAGAACTTACTATTGAACCAGCACTAATTCAGTAGGTGTCAAATATTTGCATCCTGCATTGATGTATTGCACTTATCTACCATTTGCTAACATAATGTATACTAGTTACTCAGACTGTGCTCTTTAAGGCTAACTCTTCTATAACTTCTGTTGTTAATTACCTGGTATTGAATTTACATTAATAACTCCTTCATTTCTACAAACAAATCTGCATGATTTAGCTACCTTGTTCACTGCTCCTCCCTCCCCCAATATATTATTGCCTTAATTCATTCAGATGATGGCTACAGAGGGTCTTTTGTTCCTTGTGTTCTATCTGGAGACAAACTGTTTTCAGTTACATTTGATGAATCTAATGGCATGTATATACAATTCTACTGGTTGGTAAAATGTGTACTTTTTCCAACAGTATTTCTATAGTTCTTTTACCTGTTTATCATGTATTCTGAGAATGTCTATGAATCCTTTTCTTCATTTTTGGGGAGGAAGTGCCAATTTTTCTATAGCTACCTTCTATAGTGCCCTGAGTTTCATCAATATTGTGTAATTATTTGTACAGTATTTGTTGTTATATTGTACAGCATTTGTTAGAAATCTTTCTAAATGTGTTATGGCCCATTTTTACCATTGCAAAAGTATATCTTAAGATGGGTATTGTGTAAATATTGGTTGCTTGAAATGTACTATTTCCATTACACTTTCATTTCAGGGTTACAGTAAGTCTAAACATACCTGCAACTTTCTGCTTGATAGCTTCATATTTTTCAGTGTCTGGAGGAATCCATAGCATTTGTAAGTATCATCTTCATCTATGATTAAGACCTCCAGATATAAGCTTGAAGTCTATAGTATATGACTTTCCTTGGCATATGTAAAGAATTTGATATTTATTGAGACTACAATACTTTGATTTTATTACAGAAAGATTACATGAGAAGGAGTCATCTAATATACATTTGGTAAAGCCAAGGTCATCTATCTACAGTAAAAGATTAATGTGAAATTTTGGTTTGACTACCTCTAGTTTGGAAGCCATACTTTGTTCTATTTCAGGGAGAAGAGAATATATTTAATATCAGGCAAAACCAGAGTGGGCTTAAAATGACTCTCAGAAAAAATGCAATGTTTTACATCAATTGTTTTTTATATCATTTCCTTGATGGTGTGATTTAAATAGAAAATAGTTTTATAAATGGGCATCACATACTCTAGCATTTTCACTTAACTTCAGTCCATTTTATATTTTTGCAATACAGAAATAAGGCATATGACCTCCAAAGATTGTAATTGTCGATAAAAGTACTATAATGTTAGAGTGCTTTTAAGTAGCTTGTTTAATAATGACCAAATCAAACAAATTACTCTTTATATACCCAGGAATTTTGGCACACTTTTTTCATTCTATAGTTATTTTTTTTTCTTTTAAGTGTGTAGTGCCATGATTATAACCTCTCCTCCTTTTCTCCTACTCCCATGTGCACAATGAGCCACCATAAAAGCAAGTTAGGTTCCCAGAGGGGAGAATACTATTACTGATTTCCTCAGGGTTCTTGATGCTATAATGAAAGGTTGTGGCTTCTGGAAATGTTACTCACAAGTTCCCTTCCAGTGTGGTCCCTAAGAACCACAAACCAACTGACATTAATTGCCCTTTACAAAGGGATATTTGCTGAGAAGTCATGGAAAGGATAGAAGTTACAAAAAACCCTTAAATTGGGGGTACATTCTCCCATTCCATACACTAGGTACCTGTGGAGAATAGGTTCAGTATTAAAGTAGTGAGTATAAAATATGTCTCCCAAACCTAGGCACACAAAGTCCTTGGGGAGAGTGGTCTCAAACTTGAGGTACGATGATAGTCACATGTGAAAAGAATATATGGGTCTGAGAGGTACATTGTAATTCTTGGCCCTTTGAGTCCTTTTCTCCCTTCTTGGGGTCCCTACCAAGTTGACTTTTAGATGTGGTATCAGCAAAGGATAATCCGTTTTCTTGCTCACTTGGGCTGGTACCTTGAAAGGCATGGTGTCTTAGCTAACAGGTCAGTCCACAGCTAGGTTGGATCTAGTAAGCCACTAAGATGTGTTACCCTAGCTCTAGTTGTCAGTGGAACCTCTTACAACTTTGATAGATTTCCCAGTCTTGCTGGTTGCTCCACTACTCCAATTTCAAGATGTTCACTCACCTAAGATAAAAAACACACACACAAAAGAAAAAGAGATGCCATAGGTTCATGGATAAAAGCTAGATGAATGGAGTTAAAATAGTTGCTGCCCATTTCCCACCCAGTAGCTCACAGTAGTTCTTGCCTCACTTTCAAGAAGGAAAAGTGCAAAAAGGGGCAATGGAAAAACATATTGATCATTATATATTCAGTCTCAGTTCTGACTCAGTGCCTTCTTCGGAAGCTCCACAATCAACCAGAATATTCCATGTCACCACACAGGGTCACCTTTGACTCCAAGTCATCAAATACAAATTGTTTAATGAAATAGACCTCCTTTTCCAATCATAAATATTCTAATTTTACAGTATTTAAATAAAATTTAAAGTTATTGACCTATATACATATAATCTCTCAACAAATAGATTCAGCAACAAATAATTTTGTAAGTATTTTGGCTATGACCAATGTCAAAGATTGAAACTCCTCAAAGTCTTCTTACAACAATAACTGATTCCTCTTCATTCTCATCATAGGTATTTTTAAAATCACACCAAAAATTAAAATAGTCATAGGGAAGACATTTCTCTTTATCTCCTCTTAATTTGTCTTCTTCAACTTTTCTCTAAAAAATGACAAATACAGTCTTATAAACTTTTTCTTATACAATCTCATCTTAAAAATAGAACTTAGGATAGTTTTCATTAGAAAAAAGTCTATCCTCACTTTTTTCATTTGTTCTCTTCATAGATTATTTTTTAGATCCAAGTATATCACAGATAAAACACACTACTCCCTGATTCCATAGTGAAAAGTACTTCATATTGAGTCATTTTCTCAAATGATTTTTCATAGATCCCCATGGATCACATAAAATAAAGCATACATTTTCTATCTGACTCCATAAAAATATGTTTTATCACAAGCCAGTCTGTCAATTCATTTTTAAACTTCCAACACAAAATTGTTGCCCTCATTTTCCCATCTATATCTATGCTTCTAAAGAGACAATAGCAGTATTTGTAGCCTCTGAAGGAGAGGATATTTCGAGACAGGAGTTACATAAATATGCCTATCTTCCAATGCTCCCCTCAAAAGATTACTTGATGTCATCCATTTAGCACTTATGAAGTTTATACTGTAAGAATTTTCAATTCCCTCTGAGTCTTCATTTTTCCTCTCTTTCAATTCAAATAAATTTTCATTGTATTATTACATCTAATCTGTGCTCAAGAATTAGGTTATTTCTCACAATTGCCCTGCATTGATAGATCATATGTCATTGTGTAACTTGGAGCTTAACTTATTGTTGACAAAAAGTAGTATGAAGTTCTTGCCTATAATTGTTTCCAGTAAGATATTTCCACATTCCACAAATAGTACTTGTGCAAAAGAAAATATTCATATCTTAGTTTCATTTCATGTGTATTCATAGCTTGGCCATTTTATAGGTCAGTGCCATTTATAGCAATGGATTTCTAGTAGATTTAGTACTGGCATTGTTGATTAGTTTCTGTGTAATTTGCCTTCTTCTGGGGCCAAAATACAAAGAAGAGTCACTTAATTCTTTGTTCTCTCTGTCAAGTTGATCATCATGACAGTTCCAGAATCTCTATCCCTCCATGTCTATTTCTTAGATTAATGGGAGCACTTTTATCACACTGGCTGAAGCACTAATTCAATCAATAGTGTTCCTAAAGCCTAATTGACCAGCATCTCAGATAACAATTTTAGGGGGGGCGGGGCAGAGCCAAGATGGTGGAGTAGAAACGGCACTTCCAAGGTGCTCTACCCCACACCACTTTCAAACAATGTAAAAAGTGGACTTTGAACAACTTCTGGAGCTCCAGCACCCACAGAATGGCACAGAGAAGCTGACCTCCCTCTGAGGACAGCCCAGCAGCCCTGCAGGGAGTGGCCAGCGCAGCACAGCGCAATATTCTGGGAGCCGGGTCCAGGCCTGTATGAGCCGAGGTTTAGCCCCAGGGTGGATGGGCCAGCAGCTGGCTGGAGGGACCCCAGAACACCAGCAGCTGTGGTGATTCCACAATTATCAACACAAATATGCCTAGGACAAACTGAGAGGTTAGTGCCCTATGGACTTTGGGACCAGTATTTAGGGAACTTGTTGGCTTCTTCCCCTGGGGGCAAGAAGCTGATGAGGAGCCACGGCACAGAAGCCATTTTTCAGCTTCAGTGGCAGCTTCAGCTCCTGGTCTGCAAACTGTAGGGAGATCCAGCAATCAGTCTGGGGGTTAATCACTCTTGCTTTAACCTGCTTGGATCTGGATTGTGGTCTGGGTGGGGGAGGTCTGGGGTGGGTATCCAGCTTGCCAGAGCACGTGGAGGCTTTACAGAGACCACCCAACTAATACCTCTGGAAGTTGTGAAGACCCCAACATTTGGGATGGAAGCTCCCCTGTCTGGTGGCAGAGTCCTACTGTGGCAACAAGCCCAAAAGTCAAGTAATTAAGTGACAACATGCCTAGGCAAAGGAAACAAAATAAACAGAAAAATGCAACATTGGATTCCTGTTTTGGGGGCAAAGAAGATCAAGGCATAGAACAGGAGGAGGACTGTGAGCTCAGAACTCCTGCACCAAAAGCCCCAAATGAAAATATGAGCGGGTTACAGGCCATAGAGGACCTTAAGAAGGATTTTGGAGACTAAGTGGCCATATTTACATTCCTACATGGAAAAACGGTGACTGTGAC
Source organism: Gymnobelideus leadbeateri (assembly GCA_011680675.1). Lineage (NCBI taxonomy): Eukaryota > Metazoa > Chordata > Mammalia > Diprotodontia > Petauridae > Gymnobelideus > Gymnobelideus leadbeateri. The sequence goes on along the minus strand of WOXC01008879.1, from coordinate 359,424 downwards.
TGATGAAGCCTTCCTCATTATGAAAATAATTGAAGAAGGGTATATAGGCATATGAATACATATGTGAATGTGTGTATATATGTTTACAGGTATACATGGATAGAGGGCACAGGTCAAATTTGGTGGGAAGGGATGATACTTAAGGGGTGAAGTTAAGAGGTGAGAGAGGAAAGTGGCAAGAGGAGATGGGGAGTGATGGGGGAGGAGATAAATTGTCTCAAGTAGAAGAGGCAAGGGGAAGTGGTTGCAGGGGAGAGGAAGAACAGGAGGGCAGAAAGGCAAAGCTGTGTTCTCACTGAGTTTGGCTCGGGGAGAGAGTGACATGCATACTGGATGGGATGTCTCACCCTTGGGGAGGGTTTGGGGAGGGCAGACGGGAGGGGGGAGGTTGGAGGGGGGGGCGTTCTGGGGTGAGGGGACGTTGGAGGCACCCATTTTGGAAGAGGGACAGGATCAAAGTAGGGAATGGACCAGGTGGGGGTGGGATGGGTGGGAGGGAAATATAAGCAGTCTTTTACAATGTATCTACTATGGTATTGTTTTGCATGGCTATGCATGTGCAGTACATGCTGAGTTTCTTGTCTTCCCAGAGGGAGTGGGTGTCAGGGGAGGAAGGGAATGGATCTGGAATTCGAGGTTTTAAAGTTTCCAATGTATGTGAATACTATTGTTAGTGCTGTTTTACATGTAATTGAGAGATGGGATGTGCAGGCATTGGGCCGCAGAGACTCACCTTGCCCTAGTGGCGGGGTTGAGGGAGGTGTGGGAGAGGATATGAGAGGGAGCGGATTGGATGGGGGGATCTCTTGTGGGACTGCTGTTCTGGGGTGGTGGGTGGGGAAAGGTGGGGAGGGAATTGTAACTCCAGGTCTGGCTGAGGTGGGTGATGTAGACCAGAAGTTGGTGAAGCATTTGTTGAAATAAAAAAAATAAATAAATAAATTTTAAAATAAAAAAAAAGGAAAAAACAAAACAAAACAAAACAAAACAAAAAAAAAACAATTTTAGGCAGGGCATAGAAAATTTATGTTTATACATTACCTTGGATGGCATTATTTTACTTTGACATTGTCCAACCCCTTCATGACATAGATGATGAGTTGGGATTTGAGGGGGTGTAGCGCCAACATAATATTCATAGCACTGATGATGACTATGAATATGGTGGTATAGTTCTCAATTACAAAATATAATAGACTGTCCATATAGAAGACAAAAATAAAACATTTATTCAGTCACAAGAAAACCAAATCCCAACACCAGAAAGTCAAATCCATCATAGTAACAAAGAAGTTAATATACCATAGCATATCAGGGAACCACACCATCCTTTAGCCTTCCCACAAACAAACACTCCCAAGTCTAGCTGTCTCCTTGGGTGTGTCCTCTCCTCCCTCCAGCTCTAACTACTCTGACTCCCAGATTCCTGTGGGCTCTACTACACCCTGCAGCAAATTCCTCCCACAACAGGATCCATGTGATTACTTTCAGCCTATTAGGGGGCAAGGAAGATCTTCAAAGAAGGAAAGATCTTCAAATTCCCAGAGGCCTATTAAGGGGCAGGGAAGATCTTCAAATTCCCATTACCATCACAGGGAGTTAATCATTATCATCATTAACAATAGTCCCATGGCCAAATCAGTATCACAAAGTTCAACATCATAGCAGGTACTTGGGGAACTTTAGATAAAAAATATCTGCTCGTCTATAAACAGTTATTTCTCATTTACAAAGCATGGTACAGCGGACATATAGTGAAATTCATAGCTCATAAGAACTAGATTTGAGTTTTGCCTCTGACTCATGTTAGCTGTGTAACCCTGGGGAAATTATTCATCACCTCAGTGCCCTAGGCACTCTAAGGCGTACATTTGCAGAACAGTTGAAGACTTATATAGAGAGAGAGTATTTCCTCACAAGGAACTTGCTTGTACATCTGAAATCACAAGTAGAAAACAATAATGTTATTAACGAGGGTTGAAAAGACATACAATTTTTGCTTTTGATTTAAAGCAAGCAAAAAAGTGTTTGATTTAACATGGAATTTTGAAGATGGTAATCAAAGGTGCTAGCAATTAAAACTTTTGGGAAGGGAGAGAAAACCTTCCTTCTTTATCCTTCATTTAGTTTAATAGGATAAAATCAGGTTGAAAGTCTTGATATATGAAGAGGCTATGATGGCATTGGAAGTGTTTCCTGGGTTTGCTGCTGGACCAAGAAATCAGGTGAAAGATATGGGGGGGGGCATTAAAAAGCTCTGAAGTATATGATAGTTTCTACCACACTAATTAGTTTATATTAGCTATGCTATTTTTCTGCTTGCATTTGTATTTTCCTGATAATGCTTTTTCAGAGTTGTGAGAAAATAAATAGGAAATGTACACACAGTTCACATTTAATTAAATAATAATAGGGCCAGAACAGTAGTGGTAGGCTTTATTACTAAACCCTTAAAAACTGATTGAATAGGGACTTCTGGGTCACATGACAAGAAAGATGGTGGATTAATTACTTTCTCAGAACCACTTCAACTCTCCAACCCTCCAAAAAAAGGAATTAAGCACCAGATGTAGAGTAATTACAGTTAAATCCACAGGAGAAAGAAGAAGAACCCCAACAAGGTAAAATTAATACTTGAGAATTCTAATCCTTAAAGTGCTCAAACAGCACCCCTTTCACACTGGCTTCTACAACACCCATGATAGAAGAAGAAGCTAACTCACATGTTAGTGTAAAGGCCCACCTTATGACTCACAGTCTTCAAGCAGTAGTAAACATTGACTCCATGCAGCTATGTGAAATGAAGCAATAGAGAAAGAGGAACAAGGTGAAAATATGCTGAATTTTATCTAGGCACCAGCCCTAGATTAAGGACCCCCCAAAACTACAGAAATTCTGGCCAGAACACACACTCCCTTCCTACAAGAAACCACTGGTGTTCATTCTATCCAGTCATGAAGATAAAAAGAGAAGAGTGGGATCAGAGTAGGATACCAACATGTACACATCTGCACGATGGACCTGAAGGAAAAAGGACTGTTAGACTGCTAGAGGCCATTCCTATCCCTGCCCCTGAGGTTACTCAGGTCAAGGATTTAGGCCAGTGAAACCTATATCCATGAAAGTAAAGAATCTGACACAATCTTATAGCCCACCTTTCAGGGTATGCACAATATCAGAAGGAGAGGATTTAAAATGTAAATGACTAGGGAATACCAAAAATAAATAAGTAAAGGCTAAAAGTACCAAAGATTTTGTGATTAACAAGCTTCAGTCAAAGTTGAGCACACAAATAGATAATTCAACAGAGGAACCCACATAAAACCAGAAGGAAAAAAATTCTTAAACAGAATACAAATTAGCAAATATGATGCAAAAGAAAGTGAACCAACACCCAATGGGATAGAGAATTCTGTTGACTTTCAAGACAGCATGGAACAAGCTAAATCATTGCTTCCATTTCTTCTACAGCTGATAAAGTGGGAAAGTCCTTGGACTTTATCATTAACTTCCACTGAAGTCAGTGTAGTGGTTGCAGGCATGACTATGAGAGAAAGAATGAAGAGACACAGGTGATCAGTTGAAGGTCCTATCCAGAACAAATTGTCCATGATCTCCAGAAGAGATAAAATAGCAACAAAAACAGACCATCACTATGGAGATGGCCAAAACCCTTTCAAGGTAAATGGTAGCACAACATGCTTGACAGCAGCTCTGGTCTCTGTGGCTGGTATATAGATATATGGCAAACCACTAGATCACAATATAAATTTTGGGATGTCAAATGCAGATATGATCAGGAATCATTTGCTAAATTTAAAATTCTATAAAAGGCAATTGTACATTTTAGTTGGTCTGACTGGAACTTGGAGATGGCAGAAATGCACTTTAGAGAAAGATGGATGCTATGAAGGCCATGAGACAGTACAATGACATTTTATTGGAGGTCCACCTTATAAATATAAATATTAAGCTTGTTACATGACAGTTTAATACATAGTAAAAAAAATCTTAACAGGATATAATCGTGAGATTGTAAGCTCCTTGAGGGCAGGGATAGTTGTTCACCCCTTTTTATATCTCCAGTGCTTAGCAAAGTGCCTGGCACAAAGCAGGTGCTTAATAAATGTTTATTGGTATGTTGATTATTGATTAAGAGAGTATAAACTGAGGTAGTATGATGAGAAAATATGATTCTGGAAGCTGTGGTTGTAGAAGGAGCACTCAGTGAGAGGCACTTGTGAAACCAAAGCATAAGAACTGGAAGAGATTCAAAGCAAGAGCTTATTTCAGAATTAGATGCGTGATGTGTTTATAACGCCATGATGAATGCCACTTAAACCAACATATCCCCTACATGAAATAGAAACCAGGGGTCTTATTTACTCTCTTCAGTGCAGAGTAGAAGAGACAACTCTCCTTCTAGATGCATTTGTTCTTGTGTTTTAAAATTTTTTAAATTCTGAATTATTTTGTTCCAAGTTGTTTTGAAGGAAAAATTTTGCTGGTTGATGTTATAGATCACATATGATTGTAGATTTAGAGCTGGAAGAGACATTGGAGATCATTAAGTTAAATACACCTTATTTCACAGATGAGTAAATTGAAGTAGAGAGAGGGTAAGCGACTCACTTAAGGTAACACAGCTAAAGCAAATAATTGAGGTGGGATTAAAACCAAGGTATTTCTGTCCAGTATATTCCTCACTACAGTAAGCTGCTTCCCAAAGGAGATGTTTTCACCTGTACCATAATAAAATAGAAATATGGAAATATGGAGAGAGAGAGAGAGAGAGAGAGAGAGAGAGAGAGAGAGAGAGAGAGAATATACATGGAACAACAAATTAAGTCCATAAAAAAAGAGTATAGGAGGGACTACAGGAATGACTACAGAGAGAGATCTCAACTCAGAATTTTAAAACTCAACTAGCAGATTAGAAAAAAAATTGAATCAATGGTGGAAGAACTATGTAAAGAAGTGAAGGAGTGATTAATAGATTTAGAACACAGATCACTGAAATGGAGGACTATCTGGCAGAAAAGAAACAAAAGGCAACAACATTAAAAGAACACATGAATTTGGTATATGCCATACACTTGACCTTGAAAATAAGATGAACAGAGATAACTTAAGGATAATATCTCTCTGGAAGAAATATGACAAGTCAACAAACTTGAATAACAATTCAAGGGAAAACATCCAGAATTTCTGAATGGAGATAACAAAGTATCAGTATAAAGAATTAGCATAACACCTTCAGAAAGAACGTCCCCCCAAAAAATCCTGTACTTAAAACTCCAAAAATACAATAACCAAATTTGACAATCGTTACTATAATTAATACTTTTTCATGTGGTCAAAGTAATTTTAATAATATAAGATTATTGTGTAGTTATGAGGAATCATGAAAGGAGTAGTACATTCTGAAAAGCAAAGGAGTTCAAGATACAAACCCAAATGGCTAACCTTGCAAATCTATACCTAATCACTCATTAAAAAGAGGTACATTCAACCAAAAAGAAGCATGTTAGACATTTCTACAAAGGAAGAGCTAAAAAGAATGTTTATTCTGCAAATATCCTAAACAACTGAAACATTAAAAAAACATAAGTAACAATAACTTCAAGAAAATAATAAGTAATAAAACCAAATTTTCCATGTATAGGGGTATTTTTAAGGGAAAAACCTTGATCTACTGGTTCACAAAAAGGAATAAAGAAATATCATCGAGAACAGAAAGGATACAGTGGGATAAAAATGTTTAAACAAAATTTAAAGAAATAGAAGTGAAAGTCTTAGAGCAGAATTACAGCCTAAATCATCTGATTCCACTTTTTGGTGAATCAGTCTCTTCTGTGGGACACAATTGCAGAGTGTAAAGATGCATAAATAGGAAGAAAGGAGGGTAGGACATCCCCAACAAATATATGTATTAATTGGGAGGGGGGAGTATTCATAAGAATGAGAGAATCATTGGAAGGGAGAGATTAAGTGTAGGATACTAGAACCAAAGATCTCTTTATCACTAAGCCTATCAGAATATCTAAACTCTAAACTCTGATATCTAATATCTAAACGAAAAATATCTAAACTCTGAGCTATAACACAGCAGAAATATTAGAGACAAAAATTCACAAACCTGGGTGGTTTGTACCAGTCCAAATCTGGGGACTTTTTTTTTTTATCATCTTACCAAGTCACATTTTCCTCCTAGTTAGCAGTGGTTCATCAGTAGTGGCTTGTTGGTTCCATTTTGTTTGTTTTTAATTCAGATTTCATTTACCTATTATAAAACCCAGTTGGCTCGCGAAAAATTCTAAGCTGCATATATATTGTTTTAGGCTTAAAAAGTATATTAAAGAGTGTTCCATATTCTATATAGGCTAAAGGTTTGTTGAGCAGAAGCTGATGCAGAAACTAGAATCATTTTTTTTTTCCCAAATGCTTTATTAACTTCTGGTTTACATCATTCATTTCTGCCAGATTTTGAGTTACATTTTTTTCCCTGTTTTTCCCCTACCCACCACCCCAGAATAGCAGTCCCATAGGATATGCCCTCATCCAATCTGCTCTCTCCCATATCTTCTCCCATACCTCCTTCGACTTTTCCTTTAGGGCAAGGTGAATCTCTGTGCCCCAATGCCTGCACATCTTATCTCCCAGTTACATGCAAAGTAGTGTTAATAATAGTATTTATATATATTTGAAACATTTCATTTTAAAACTTCAAATCCCAGATCCATTCCCTTCCTCCTTTGTCACCCACTCCCTCTGGGAAGAGAAGCAATTCAGTATATGTTGTACATGTGTAGCTATGCAAAACATTAACAAAGTAGATATATTGTAAAAGACTGACTATATTTCCCTCCCACCCATCCCACTCCCCATTTGGGTCATTCGCTACTTTGATCATGTCCCTCTTCCAAAATGGGTGCCTCCAACCTCCCCTCCCCCTAGCATGCCCTCCCCTCCATCCTCTCCCTTTCATCCCCCTCACCCCTACTCTCCTGCAGGGTGAGATATCCCATTTAGTGTGTATGTCATTCTATCCCTGAGCCAAACTCAATGAGAATGTGGTTTTGCCTTTTTGTCTTCCTATTCTTCCCCTCCCCTGTGACTACTTCCCCTTGCCTCTTCTACATGAGATAGTTTATCCACCCCTGTCTCTCCCCATCTCCTCTTGCCACTTTCCTCTCTCACCTCTTAACTTCACCCCTTAAGTATCATCCCTTCCCACCAAATTCAACCTGTGCCCTCTATCCATGTATACCTGTGAACATATATACACACATTCACATATGTATTCATATGCCCATATACCCTTCTTCAATTATTTTCATAATGAGGAAGGCTTCATCAGTCACAGTTATTGTTTTTCCATGTAGGAATGTAAATAGTTCAACTTTGATAAGTTCCTTTTGATTTCTTTTCCCTTATTACCTTCTCAGGCATCTCTTGCTTCTTGTGTCTGGATGTCAAATTTTCTATTGAACTCTGGTTTTTTCCTCAAGAATGCTTGAAAGTCCTCTGTTCCACTGAATGACCATATTTTCCCCTGAAACAAAATACTCAGTTTTGCTGGGTAGGTGACCCTTGGGTTCATTCCCAGCTCTTTTGCCCTCTGGAATATCATATTCCATGCCCTTCAATCCCTCAGTGTAGAAGCTGCCAGGTCCTGGGCTATTCTGATTGTGAGAAACTAGAATTCTTAAAGTAAAGAGAGAGTGGTGCTAGACTGTACAAGCCTAGCAGATATGAATGGATTTAGGGTTCAGATATTTCTAGAAATAAAGCATAAACTGGAGAGAGTGGCAGACTATGAGGAGTGAAATATGATGAAATTTGGCTTCATTTTCAAAACTGACCGGAGTCATCTTTGTAGGCTGGCTTTGAATCCCTGAGAAAGGAGTGATCTGAAGGAAAACCACCCCGGCCCCAGCTCAGCACACCAGCAGCTTAGCTGCCTTGTTCAACAGTACTGCAGCCTACGCTGTAATTTAAAAAAAAAAAACTGCAAAGAGGAAAAAACTAGTGGTAATAGATTAGCAACAAAATAACGTAAACAAAGCTAATCACAGGAGTGAGACGCTGACTGAAAAGGAGATGAAAATATTTCAGAAAAAGGAACACTGAGAAATGAATTTTTAAAAGTATTTAATAAACACTTATTATATGTCAAGCCCTGTGCTAAACCAAACAGAAGGAGAAAAATACAAGCCTAATATACTCACTTTTAATATGAATGGACTAAACAGTTTAGTAAATGAGAGAATAGAAAATTGTTCTTGTAAAGAAGTCAAAGACAAGGAAACAATACCATAATAGACATAATGTACCAAAGATCATAGTATCTAATTTAATAAAGAAAAATCAGCTAAGTCCCCATACCCACAAGGGGGTATGGGAGAAGATAATGGGAGAGAGCAGATTGGAGGAAGCAATATCTTGTGGGACTGCTATTCTGGGAGGGTGGATAGGGGAAAAATGGGGGAAAAAATTGTAACTCAAAATCTGGCAGAAATGAATGATGTAAAACAGAAGTTAATAAAGCATTTGTTTAATAAAAAAAATAAAATAAATTTAAAAAATAGAACTGAAAGGGGCGGCTAGGTGGCGAAGTGAATAGAGCGCCGGCCCTGGAGTCAGAAGGACCTGAGTTCGGAACCGGCCTCCGACACTTAATCCACACAAACAAAAACCTAGCCGTGTAACCTTGGGCAAGTTACTTAACCCCAATTGCCCTAAAGGGGCGGCTAGGTGGCGCAGGGAGTAAGAGCGCCGGCCTCAGAGTTGGGATGACCCGAGATCAGATCCAGCCTCAGAAAATGAGCACCCATGCATAAATAATGACTAGCCGTGTAACCTTGAGCAAGTTACTTAACCCCAATTGCTTTAAAAAAAAAAATAGAACTGAAAGACATAAGGTGTCTTCAAAATAAGAATATTAGAAAATATACATATTCCTCAGTACCATATGATGCACTTACAAAATAGATTATATACTAGGAAATACAGAAATTATCAATAAATATAAGAAAGCAAAAATACTAAACATATCATACATAGATCATTATATAACAAAAATAGTCAGTAATAAACAGAACACAAATATACAACTCTATATGAAGATTTAGTAATGATATTCTGAATGAAAGGGTTGAAAAATAAGTCATAGAAACAATTAGTGACTATGTAAAAAAGAATGATAAAGATGATACAATATAATAAAGTATATTGGCCACAGATAAAAGAATTTTCAAAGGACTCACATAGTCCCAATAACATATTAGCAAAATAGAAAAAGAGGATGAGGGGAGGCTAGGTGGCACAGTGAGTAGAGTGTCAGCCCTGGAGTCAGAAGGACATGAGTTTGGATCCAGCCTCAGCCACTTAACACACACACAAACCAAAAAACCTAGCCTTGTGACCTTGGGCAAGTTACTTAACCCACTTGCCCTCCAAAAAAAAAAAAAAAAAAGAAAGAAAGAAAGAAAAAAAAGAAAAGAAAAGAAAAGAAAAGAAAAGAAAAGAAAAGAAAGGAAAAGAAAGGAAAGGAAAAGAAAAGAAAAAAAGAAGATGAATTACTTGAACATGCAACAAAAAATTAGAAGTCTAATGAATAAATAAATACAAAATGAGCACAAAAGAGGACATCTTGAAAATTAGAGGAGGAAAATATAAATTACATAATGTAAAGAATAGGAAATTGATGAGCAAGCCTCAAAGTTGGTTCTTTGAAATGACTAACAAAATTAATAAACCATTAAATAATCTGATTTTTAAAAGAGGAAGGATAAAATGAGCAAAATAAAAATAAATAAGATGAAATACAGCAAATAGATTAAACTATACATAATTATCAGAAATTAATGTGCAGTTATATAAAACTGAATACTTAAAAGAAATAGAAAAGTATTAACAAAAATATTAAATGATGAACAGAAAACAAAATAGATATCTTAAATAAAGCAATTTCAGAAAAGGAAATTGAACTAGAGGTAAAGGAACAATCAAAAAGAAGAGAAACATGATACAGATTGATGTACAAGAGAATCCTATCAGACGATATACTGCAGTGATAATTTTCAAAACCAAAAAAAAAAGAAAAGAAATCATTCTAACGCCTTTTCTTGAAAATAAAACAAAAAAAAATCATCTTAATACCTAAAACAGGGAAAGCTAATATAGAAAAGAAAACTATAGAACAATATCATTAATGAATATCAATTAAAATTTTTAAAATAAAATCCTGGGCCGAACAAAGGATTATAGTAATTTCTCTAAAAAATCATTCAGTATGACCAACTTGTATTTATACTGGGAATGGTTCAATATTAGGAAATAAACATAATTAATTTTATGTTTTTTAGTATTAAAATATCCAAAACCACATGTTTATTTTGGTGGATGAAGAGAAAGTTCTTGACAAAGGACAAGCTAATTTATCAAAAACAAAAACAAATCCTATACAGCGATAGAAAAATTAAAAATTTGATTAATAGTACTTCTCTAAAACCAAGAGCTAGCATTCTATTCAGTGAGGAAGCCCTGTAAGTTTTCCCAGTAAGCACAGAATAAAGCAAGAATATCTTCTTTTCCTTAGTTTATTTAACATAGTCTTAGAAATTCTAAGAGTAGTAATAAGACAAAAGGAAGAAATTAAAGACATAAATACAGTATATAAGGAGATATAAAGTGTCACTATTTGCCAACAACACAATTATTAGAAAATGCTAAAGAATCAGAAAGGAAACTGAGGCAATGTCTTCATTAAATACAAAGCAAATGCCACAAAATTAGGAAATTCCATTAAAAAAGAAAACCTAACTATGCGTCCACTGTCTGATAGTTGGTCTACCAAAGCATATTCAAGACCTTTGTAGACACAGTTATAAAGCCTGTAGATAAAACTATAAAGAGAAAGAAAAGCTGACTAATAACAAGCAATATTCAGAGTAAGGCCAGTAAGACAGTAAAAGTAATGATGCCAGTGTGGCTAGGTGGCGCAGTAAGAGCTCCGGCCTCGGATTTAGGAAGACCCGGGATCGAAACCAGCCTCAGAAAATGAGCACCCACATGTAAATAATGACTAGCCGTGTAACCTTGAGCAAGTTACTTAACCCCAATTGCTTTAAAAAAAAAAAAAAAGTAATGATGGCTAGCTGATAATATTGGCTAGCTGATAAATTTTTTTTTAATCTGACATTATCTGTAGGATTCCATACCCAGGGAATCTTATTTCTATGTAGATTATGGGGGAGATGCTCTCTTATATCTTTTCTTGGGACCAACCTTAGTCATTATAATTTCATGGTATTGTTTTGTTGTTGTTGTTTTTGCAGGGCAATTGGGGTTAAATGACTTGCCCAAGGTCACACGGCTAGTTTTTGTGTTAAGTGTCTGAGGCCAGATTTGAACTCAGGTCCTCCTGACTCCAGGGCCCGTGCTCTACTCACCGTGACACCTAGCTGCCCAATGGTATTGTTTTCTTTTGTTATTCTTGTTTATATTTAACACTGTGATAATCATTGTATATATTGTTTTATTTGTTCTACTTAACTTTCCATCAGTTCATATGTCTTCCTACACTTCTCTGTATTTATTCTTGTTTTTATAGTATTACTACACTATTATACATATATATGTATATATGTATATGTATATATATATATATATATATATTTCATTACATTCATAAGCCACAACCTGGTCAGCCATTCACTAATTAACATACAGCTACTTTGATTTCAGGTCTTTGCCACCCATGTGAGGTTAAGTTCAAGAGCTCCAGGAGTAGCAGGGGCCATACTCCCCTAACTACTGGCCCTGCCTCTAGCCTAGTCCCCACAGCCATCTGTAGCACCAATGCAATATTTACAGTGCCCATGATCACAATAGAGACTGTGACTATAACTATTTCATGGCCTACAATAGTAAAATATGTCAAACTCTCCAGATGGAGGATGAAGTTGAAGGATTTATTTAGACACCAGAAAATCAAATCCCCAAAACAGTAAGCCAAAGTACCAAAGATATTAAAAGGCCATAATGCTGAGAGCCACAGCATCCTTTAGCCTTCTCACAAACCAATACGTGATCAATATTTACTCACAAAACCCTCTATCTCATTGCCTGAGCTCCTCTGTCCCCAACTGTCTCCAACTGTCAGGCTAGCTCTCTTGTCTACCAGCTTCTCTGTGAGCTCTGCCTTTCCTCAGCAAACTCCTCCCACCACAGGCTCTGTGTGACTGCATTCAGACTCTCAGGGGGTAGAGATTATCTTCACAGCAGGGGAGCTCTTCAAACTCCCCCCTAGGTCTATTAAAGGGCAGGGAAGATCTTCAAATTCCCATTGCATGCAGAAAAGCAAGCTTTGGAGAAGAGGCCATCTATCCCCACCAAATGCTATCTATGTAGGTCAAGTTAGTCTAGCAGAAGCTGCCAAGCACATGTATCAGATTAGTCAAACCACCACCATTGACTTCTCTCAGAATCTGAACTCAGGACATAGCTGTGTGCTGCCCCCCCCCAACCCCCCCCAGCCTCCTCCCCCCTCCCCCACATTCCTCAAGATGATCCATTAATCTACAGAATGAACATAACATCCTCACCACCACCAACAGCTGAGCTGCCAATCCTGCTTCTAGCCCAACCCCACAGTCATCATCCATAGATGCAAGCCCTAAGTAGATCTGACTTGGTAAACATTTCTGTAGCTGCTTCATGGTAAACTTTCTCAGCAATCTGAAAAGAAATTTCTCACCACAAAAGTTTTTGCCAATGTCAAATAGTTCACTAGAATAATAGCTAGCATTTATATAGTATTTGAAGGTTTAAAAATGTTTTACAAATATCATCTCATTTTATCTTCACCACAGCCTAGGGAAATAGATGCTATTTTGTCCCCATTTTATAGATGAGGAGACTGAGGTAGACAGAGGTTAAATGACTTGCCCAAGGTCACACAGCGAGGAAGTATCTGAGGCCCAATTAGAACTTAGGTTTTCCTGACTGCAGGTCCAACATTCTATTCACTGTACATATTCATTGTGTACTTAAAATAAAAAATGGATATGATTTTATCAGTGAAAATGGCATGAAAGAAGATTCTTTACCATCTGGTTTGCTGCTGCACCCTTAAGAATCATGGGACTTTTCCATCTGAGTTGCAGCTGACACTTTCTATATACATTGTATTCCTACTTTGGTCTGGAGTACTGTGCCTTGTTCTCTATCCAAATAAAATTTATGACACATTTTAATGAAATTAATTGTCTTCTGTATTAAATACATAATATAAGATTCCCCCAAATAACAGCATTGTTGTTGAGTGTTGTTGAGTTAACTGGAGGTAACACAGGCAGGTCCTTCTTAAAGCAGAATATACTCGGTCTTCTCAGACTGAATTGTGAAGTCCGCAAGGCCCAGGAGAGACTTTTTTGTAAGCAACTGCCATTTTTTAATTTTCACTTCCAATCCCAATTAATCAACTTTAATCGTGCAAGGAGATTTGCAGTGTGTTGAGTATCTTGTGCAAATCTATTTGAATTGAAAATGTGTCTGAGTAAAAGGAAACAAAGAATATCTGAAGGAAAGAACCTTGATATTTTGGTTGCTAGTGAATAAAACAAAAATATAATGACTTGTAAGCTGAATAATAAAAAACAAAGTATTAAGACATTGTTACATTGGTCATTATCTAAAGAAAAACATCCAGCTGATGGAAATTGGCTCCCTTAGTGTTCTTTCTCCATCCGTCCTCATAGGTAGGCATCTCCTAGTGCCGTTATATGTTTCTCCTCAGGGATGAGCTTATGAATGACTTCTGCAGAACCAAATGCAGTCCTGAATCCCAAAACTAAAGGGTTGAAAGGAAAACCATTGAAGAACACTGGCTACAAGGGAGGCAGAATCTCATAGAGGCAAAAAGCACTGGATTTAAAATTGGAAATCCTTTGATTAAATACTATCTCTTCTACTATGATCTCACCTTTAGGAGCCATAGTTCTCTCAACTGTAAAGAGGTAGGGGGAGGGAGAAGGTGGTGGACTGAATGATCTCTAAATTTCTTTCTAGTGCTAAGACCCAGTAAAGTTTTCTTTAATTGAGCAAGTTTTTAATTGAGTCCTTGCTGTGTTGGGTGATAAAGATCATGCATGTGGCATGACCCTGACCTTCAAGGAGTTTAAAATTTCTTTGGAGAAGTGGTAGAAAACTCATACCCAACTAATGACCCAATTAGAGAACAATAGATTTAGATTTCAAGAATAGCTGGAGTAATCCGTCAAAGGATAGCTGTCTTTTATATTTTGGTTCCTTCTCTCTTTGTACATCCAGAGGAAACATAATTTTTCCTTTGTTTAATTTATGGTGACAAATTTGATTATGTATTTTAAAATGTTGTAAGTTCTTGAGAGACAGAAACTCAAAACATTCAAAGTATTATCATTGTTTACCTTGGTTTAGATATCAAGCAAGTGACCAGTAATAATTCTGAACCAAACAATGACCATACTTCAGTTAGTATTTGCCTATTTGCAAACGTATCATACAAAACCAAATGATACTCAGCCAACCTCCAACATTGTACTGTATTAGCTGTTTCGGTATGTTGCAACATTGCCTACAATTCTTGTTCATTTGTCCAGCTATTTCTTGTGATCCTATAAATCAGTGAACCTGGCTCTTGAAGTAAGAAGGGAAGCAAATGAACTCTTTCACTTGTGAAATAGTGTTTGTTAAGCTCAAGGGAGCCATGTGTTGGGTTAGGATCACATACTGTTCGGAAAGTCAGGCTTTAGCTAAGGAAGAAAAATTTGCTCCACTTATAAATGTAAAGTTTAGAAGATACATAGCCTTAAATCTCCCCCTTCTCCTCAGACTTTATTCAAATCTTAGTTTTTCTTTAGCACTGGGATCTGTGTATAGCTCTATTTTTATCATGAAGAGGATTTTTTTTAACAATGAGCACAATGAAACATTTAACAGAGAACATGTAGTTTTGCACTTAAAACCTTCACAAATCTATCATAAAACATTTCTTATAAAAATAAATCTATTTTGTAAATCTATTTTGAAAATATCAATTTGTTTTGAATTCTGTTTCTAATTACTGAATTGACTCAGATTTATGTATCTTTTCTATGATGTTTTCATTTGAATTATGTTTGGTCTTTACTTTTAGAAATCATATGATTGTAATATACATTGATTCAAGGCTGCTGAAAAATATCTTTTGAAGCCTGATTAGTGCTTCAGTCCAATGGACTGTTCTGTCCCTTTGGTATTACTCTTTAGGAAGCAGGAATTAGCAATGTTATTGCCATGATTTTGAAAAGCAAAAACTCTTCAAAAAGAAAACAATGTAATCAACTTTGAAATTGTGGATTGATCTGACCTCAATCATTCCATTTCTCTTATAACAGTCCTGCTCCATGAAATCTTTATCATTTCTACCATCTTCCTCCCTAAGTTTTTTTAAAAAAATATCTATCTCTGAACACCTGTTATGTCCATGTTTTTAGTAACTTGCAGCTATAGTTACGAGTGTTTAAAATATTCATTTCAAGGTTTTTATTTAATGCAGTTGGGAGGTACAATGGATAGAGCACTGGATTTGGAATCAGGAAGAAATATTCATAAGCTCAAATCCTGCCTCAGATACTTATTGGCTGCATGACTCTGGGCAGGTCATTTAACCATATTTGCCTCAGTTCCTCTTCTGTCAAATGAGCTGGAAAAGGAAATGGCAAATCACTCCAGTACCTTTACCAAGAAAACTCCAAATGGGGTCACAAAGAGTTGTACATGACAAAAGACTCAATAACCATAATGAGAAGATTTAAATTCCATAGTTAGGCCATAGAATCATAGAACTTTTGGAAGAGAAGAGGAGAACAGAAGTTATAAAACTTGGGCACTTATGTTTGCCTTGGTTTCTTCAACTATAAAAAAATGAAAATAATAAAAGCAGCTGCCTTCCAGGGTTGTTGTGAAGATCAAATGAAATAATGTTTCTAAAGCAATTAGCACAATGTCTTGCACACATTAGGTTTTATGAATGCTAGCTATTATTACCGTTGTTATTATTATTAATATAACAGCCACTCTTCTCATAGATACCTGTCCAAATTCCCTCAGGTCTCATCTTCTGTATCAAATCTTTCCTAATCCCTACCCTCCAGAAGGAAGTTCTTTCTCCTACTGTGGAATTCTCAGTCTTATTCTTAGTGTACTTTAAAAAAAAAACAAGCTTTGGCCAGTGTATTAAAGGATACTTTTGCACAGTTCGCTTTTCACCGGTCTGGTCTGGCACGTTTCTAATGACATCAGAATGAGCTGGTTCAATGATAGTGTATGTACTCTGCAGCACTTCCCACATGTGGTACCCAATTCAATGCTGTTTGATGCACTCCAGTTTTGGTGATCTCCAGTGGTCTCTGATTTCCTCAAGGCTGGACGGTTGTTAGCTAAGATGACCAATTTGGCTTTGCTTTGTCTGACCACTTTCATAGTCTGAAGTCTAGCAACCTATTTGCCACTTTTTGTTACCAGCAGGATTCTTGAGTTGATGGACTCCCTCCGGCAACGTTTCATCTTCTTTTCAGCCTCCATCTTCTTGCCTGCCGTATGGGAGGATCCTGGGCCAGAAACCTGCCACCAAGATAACTGGGAAGTGAGAAAGGAAAATGTTCATGTACTTTTAAATTCTAGCTTGAATTACAGTCATTGTATACAGTTTTTATCTCCTTTACTAAACTATAAACTGCTACCTAAGGCAACCATGACTGTAAAGAACTATACAACAGATAATGACAGTGACTGGATGAGTGATTTCACTGTAATAAGGAACTCCAGGATGAAGAAACTATTTCTGCCAATGTATACTGGCATCTTCTCTATAATTTATTTTCTTAGACTTCCCTATAGTACTGGGAGGTTCTTTGGAACCTCTATTGTTATTATGTTATTATCAAATTCCACCATTAATGATCTTGTAATCAATATAGCCTCTTAGATATAATGTGCTCAATAAATATTTATTAATAATAACTGACATTTACATGTTTTACATAACATCCTTTTACAAGAAAGGCTGGTTGTGTAATGGATAGGAAGTCGGTCTTAGAGCCAGGAAGACCTGCCTTTAAGTCTAACCTCTGAAACATTCTGGTTGTCTGACCTTAGGAAGGACACTTAACGTCTCAGTGCCCTACAACCCTCTAAGATTATAAGTCACAGAGAGGAAGCTAAGCTGCATTAGTAGCACAGAATTTCCCATGCAAAGAAAACATAGGTCTTGTCCATATTTTTTTTTTGCATACGTGACTCTTATGGCAATAACCCTATAGAGCAGATAGCATTCATTACTCCATCCCCTTTGTTTTTTTTTCTTTTTTGTCATTAATATGTTCAGCATTCTTCAAACAAACCATACTGATAATATATTATTCTTGCTTAAATACTCATGCTTTTGCATTAGCAGTCCCTTATGTCTGAAAGGCTCTCCCTACTCACTTCCACCTCCTAGTTTTCCTAGAGTCCCTCTAGGACTCAGTTCAAATTAAATCTTCTTTATGGGGCCTTTCCTGACGCTTCCTCCCCAAAATGTTCCAGGAATTCTATGACAAGGATGGGAAGACAGGAAGTCCAAAATCCTCTAGAACCTTCAAAATTCACAAAGTCCTGTCCTAGGCAGAAAAGGCTAAGGAGGAAAAAGGAGACGAAGTTCAAGGCAAGCTTCCCCTGCCCCAACTCTGCTAAACACATTTGAATCTTTTGGATTCTGAATTAGCCCTCAGGTTTTAGACAAGCCCCACAGTTTTATCAAAGTCATCAGCTAATCAAAGTAGACTTCCTGTCACTAGGTAGTGGAAATACCTCTGATTTTAGATTGTGAGCTCCCAGAGGGGAGAGACTGCTTTTTGCCCTTTTTTTGTATCCCCAGTTTAGCATTATACCTGGCACATAGTAGATATTTAACAAATGTTGATTGATTTATTGATTGAAGGAGGTGGCTAGGACTTGTTCAGTCTAGTTTTGATTAATTGTTCAATCAAGAAATATTCTCATCTGACAAGGTAATTACTTTTAGATGGTGTGAGGTTATTATTGAACCATGACCCTTACAACTAGATGACAATGAACAATAGCTAACTTGCCTAAAAGGGATGAACATCAAATGAGTTATTTTGTGGGGGTATTTGTAACCTCCAAAATGTTAGGTTGCTCAAATATTTTGAGACAATTATAAATGATTACATATTCTGGAGATCTATTAATCTTAGTCTAAATGCAAAGCATAGAATAGAGAAATGGATTGTATTGGTGCATTTTTGTACATTTTAATGCCCACTTTCCATTGATTATTGTCCTTTTTCAGGCACAGGAAAAAAATCATACAAGTTGTACACTCTGTTATAATGGAAAGTTATTTTGATATCACTGCACAAGTGATCCATACTGATATTAAGTTTAAAGGATGGGGGAGAGTGGGAAGAGTAAACTTAATTTGAATTTAGAAAGTCTCTAAATGATAATTGAATCACAAGTCTGGATTAGAATTCTAGGAGCAACACTTGACTTGGTCAAAATCGCTGTTATGAAGAGATGCAATTTTTACACAGTACTTCACATTGATTAAGTAATGTGTGAAAATGAAAAAAAAAGTATTTGAATCTTAATCATAGTCATTTGCATGAAATAAAAGTCTGTGTCAGGGGAATGCACGTTATAATAACTCCTAGGTGTTTTGGTTGCATCAGTGAGCAAAGAAGTTGTATGCATTTTTGTACTGATATACAAGAATTCTTTTTATATTTATTGTATCTTTGTATGAGAATTCAGCAATATAGGATTTTAGCTGGTGAGAGACTACAACTGATTAACTTCTTTAACAATGACTGTAATTAAAACAGATATTTGATAATACATGTGCCTGAATTAAACTGAAAATATGCAAAGAAAGGATAGAACAAAATGGGAACTTGATATGAATGTCATTCACAGTCTGTTTCTCCTTAGATAGAAAGGTAATAAATAAAGTGAATGAACTCTAGAGAAATTCTGCCAGTCTTTGGCCTAAGTACTGCACTTTTTTTCTCCCTTCAGTCACATGGACTATATAATTTCCTTAGGACAGTGGATGTAAAATGTGGAAAACAGTAGACATGGGGAAACTAAAGTTCTTATTAAAGTCCTCTGCTACTAAATCATCTATACAGTCTGCATTTCCAAATCATTCTTTATTTTTCAAACCCGATATAGGCTAAATCTGCCAATAATTCCTTCCCTATTAGTGCACAAGAGGAACAGATAAAATTAAAGTATCAATAGCTTTTAACTGTGGCATCGGATACTCACCTGCTTTCTTCAGAACCTATGACATCATCAAAAATGCATTTTAATTACCTTAAATCTTTTTTTTTTGTTACAAATTTGGATTTCTCTTCTCATTAGGTCAGTATTTTCCTTATTTGCATTATCTGTATCCTGTTGGGGTTGGGCATGAACATGACACAAACAAATCTCAGTCTCCAAAATGTTCTCTTTTCCTGAACATTTAAATGTCATGCTACCAAAAATGTAAATCTAGTTCACACACAAGTCAAGATATCATTCTTGTACTATCATAAGTCCTCTTTGAGAATGAGGGGACAAACAGCAACCACCAAAAATGTAAATAAAACGAGGGCCAGGGAACCTAAAGACATCTGAAGTTCTTAATAACAGCTTTTAAAGAAAAGTAAATCTAACTATATAACTGAACACTAGGAGAGAATTTTTAGGGCAACCTTAATACTCTAGACCCACAGAACAACAAGAGGAACCAATGAGAAGTAATGGGGCAGGAGCTTGGAGATGATTGATGAAGAAGTCTTCAATTTAACTAGAACTGAATAATATTTTTTTAAAGTTTATAAAACATTAGCAAATAAAACACTATTCAGGTGCAAAATGGAAATGACTGGGCCCCAAACTGCCTTTTGGAGGAAGCAAAAGATTCCTTTCAGGTTTACAAATCATTGGATTCAGCCTATGAAGTTATGCAGTGAGTTCAGTGACTTGAAAGAACATACACACACACACACACACACACACACACACACACACACACACACACACACACCCCTCCATTGAGTTGATAAATAAAAATAGGGCAAACATTTTCCTTCCTTCTCATCAGTCATCACCCTCTATCCTGCCTTGAAACCTTAAACTTTTTCATTTCCTTCATCTTCTTCTATACAGTCTGCTCCCAAATCTAATCTTTCTTCCTTCAGATCAAAGCACAAGATTCAGATCTGGGTTTGGGGATTACTTTATCCAACCCTTTGTTTTTACAGATGAGGAAACTGAGATTCAGAGAAGTTAAGGGATTGGCCAAGACCACAAGTGGAACGGTCAGGTTTTTCAATGAAGTTATCTGACTCCAGATCTAGTGTTCTTTTCACAATATGAATACTAGATATGCTTTTACTATAAGCTCTCACTATAGCAATCTGTAACAGTCTCTTAGCTAATTTCGTAGTTTTTCCCTCCTCATTCTATTCCCTGTAGCAGTCTAATTTCCTAAATTATTGTTGCTTTCATCTCATTCCATTGCTAAGGAAACTACATTAGCTACTTATTATTATCTACTACATCAAATTCTACTCAAAGCAATTATCACAGAGGGTTGGTAAGGTCCAAAATTCTTGACCAGTCATGGAATGGAATTAATTCTTCCAACTGCAGGGTGATTCTGTTCTCAGGCCTCTTGTTCTGTGCAGTTAAAAGAAACTATTCTGTCTGGACAACTGCTGCGCAACTGTCAAGCTCAAGAATTGTCAAGCTCAGGATTATTCATAAAGTAACACCAAGGATAGAACCATCCGTTTCTCCAGGAGGATATATAGACCTTTTCTCAGAAAAGGAAATGAAAAAGCAGAAATAGGCAGAACTTGGAGGTCTAGGACCTCCAGACTCAGGCTACATGCAAGCATGTGTCTTTCACACTCACAGGTTTCTATTGTAATCTATCTTTGTTCGAATGGAGAAGGGAGCATGGGGTGGGGGGCAGTGTGACTAGGGAGAAAAATGCTCTCCCCCTCCTTGCTGAACTTCAATTTTGAAATCCAAGGGAGAATGTCAAAAAAGATCTCAAAGGGTGGTCCATTTCTTCTCACTCTTGTGGGTCATAGAGAGGGCAGCTGTCCCCCCAAAAGTTCATCTACCTAAGCTTTAGTTAATTAGTCACCAGGAAGCAGCATCAGGCACTGGGGAACATTTGGAGGATTTCTGTATCTTACCTTCAAAAGGTAAGGGTACAATTTCCTTAGCAAGTATCTAATATAGAGAAGGAAATGACAAACCACTCTATATCTTTGCCAAGAAAACCCCAGATGGGGTCGCAAAGAGTGGGGCAATGACTGAAAAACAACTAAGCATTGTGGTATGAAACTATGACATCAATGAGTTCAGTGACTTGAAAGAGCTTTCTCCCTTACAAATACCTAGCTCCACAGAGTTAATACATAAAAATAGAGCAAACATTTTGCTTCTTTCTCATCAGTCATCTTCCTTCTTCATACCTTGAGACCTTTGACTCTTTCATTTCCTTCATCTCTTTGTATACAGTCTGTCCCCAAATCTATTCTTTCTTCCTTTGAATAGGTTTGTATGATGTAGATCTGGGCTTTAGGGATCACTGATCCAACCTCTTGTTTTACAAATTAGGAAACCAAGGCTGAAAACTGAACCTGAGTAGCTCCATGGGAAGCACTCCTCCCTAAGGCCCAGGTTTTCAATTTTATCAAGTTGATTGGGGTGCACAAGATTAATCTGAAGCTCTCCGGAACAGCCCTGCTACATATTTAATCCCTAAATAGAGAGTAAACTCAAGAAGAAGAACCTTGCGTTTTGCTTGTTCTCTAATTCCCCATCACCTAGAGTAATGAATTTAACTGAAATAGGATCATTAAATTGGGGGTCAGAAATCACCTTGGAAATCAGTGGTTTACATTAGAGACATTCCTTTGAGTTTCTCCTTGAGACATGGCTTGCTTAAGTATCTAGAAACAACCGATAGATGACCAAGAAGTTATTTCATTTCAATCTGTATTTTATCCATTCTTGCTCACTGAAAAATCAGTTCATTACAACTTTCTGATGAAGATGGAAATGTATCTGGTTATTCATAGCACTTGAAACCTATGAAACATGGGTCCTATTCCAAACCTTTCCATTGACTCAGTTTACAATACTGTACAAGTCCCTTAACTCTCTGAGCTGCCATGCTTCTGTAATATAAATATAATGGCACATGACAGGCCACCTCCCCACCCTCAGGTGAGGGGTTAATAAGATAATGATTGTAAAGCTCTTTAAGCTCATCAGAAAAAGGTGATATGTAGCATAAAATTTATGCAACTAATCATAGTCAAAGTACATGTTGAAAATAGACCTCTGGAGTGATGAAATGATGCCTTAGGGAGAGGAGCTAATGCTTATTTGCCCTGCAGGGCCTGGATTTTTTTTCCCCCCTGTAATTTCCTTTTGTTTGAATTGACTTCAGAAATAGTGAAAGGTGTTTAGATCAATTCTGGAAGGGAGGAAAAACATGTAATATAGGATAAAGGTGAGATCACACAAACAAAATTCAGGTTAACTCCATTTAGCAGAGGTGCTATTACATCATTCCTGTGCACCAAAAGAAGAATGGAGAAACAGTTCTGTAAACTTGACTATCTATGACCTGAATAAGGAGAATAGGTTTGAGTAATTGTATAACAGGATGATAAGTACTTGTGTATTCAGATAGGTAGAGAATGAAGGTTGATCAGGCTTGCTTGCTGTGGCATTTTGTGTGTACATTGCCCCCTAAAGGTAGAGCTTACAAAGGCTTAAAATGTGACAAAAGAACTTTAAACCCCATGCCGTGTAATAGGGGCACATTTGAGAAAAGGAAGCTCCAGGCCTCAAAGACAGATTTTATAGAAGTTCCCAAACATTCCACTTTCCACAAGACTAAGGGTCTATGGCATAGAGTGAATACATCAAGAAATATGGACTCTGGTGATAAAAGGGTGAAGAGCGGTGGAAAATGAAGTAGTGTCAAAACAGCTGATACAGAGAGTACAATTAATTAGGGAAGAATAAATGATCTGCCTTTCTGTAGCAAGGGCCCAAATGATATTAGGTAATGTACATTTGCAGTGGAATCAGAATCAGTTGTCATTGTAGCATGACACCTTCTAGCATTCTTCAGCCAAACCCATGAGTAGATAGATGCAGAGGAGAGAGAAAGTGGGAATAATCCAAGTTTGGATTTTACACAATAGTGCAGTAATCGTCAAAATATTTAGTACTGATCAAAAAAAAACCAAAAAAAAAAAAAACAGAAAAGAAGATCAGGGGAACAAAGTAGATGAGGGAGAATTAGACACAATTGAACTCAATAATTCAATGTTCAATCAACCTGAGAATATAACTTACTTGAAAAAGAATGCCCTTTTTTAGTTAGGATTTCTGAGAATCCCAGAAAAGTCTGACAGAAATCAGGTATAGATCAACATTTTAAACCATATACAAAAACTCAAAATAGATATGTAACCTGAAAATTAAAAATTAAAATGTAAAAACATTAGGAGAAAATCAGATAAGGTACTTTTTACAACCATAGCTGGGGGAGAATTATTAACAAACAGGAGAAGAGTCAATCACAGGTAATAAAATAGGTCATTTTGATTATATGAAGTTGAAATGCTTTTGCAAAAATAAAACTGAAGCACCTAGGATTAGGGGGGGGGAAAGCTGATTGGGAAAATAAAATGTACAAAATATGTCTAAAAAGAGTTTGTTGTCCAACATATAGAAAACGAACACAAATTTATAATGCCAAAAGCCATTCCCAGTAGATAAGCAGAGAACATGAATAAGTCATTCTCAAAAAAATTGCACTTAACAATTAACATGATTTTACTAACAACCTATTAACAATCTTTTGATTGCTCTAAATAATAAGAGAAATGTGAATCAAGAAAACTCTGAGGTTTTACTTAACTTCCAGTAAATTGGAAAAGATAACAAAAAGATGAAGATAGTCATGTCTGAAGGGGTTGTAGAAAAGACAACACATTAATAAATTGTCAGACCTGTGAGCTCATCCAATCAACCTGAAAAGCAATTTCTCAATTTGCAAGGAAACTGATTAAAATACTCTTTGACTTAAAGATCCTACTGCAGGGTATATAGCTCAAAGAGATTTTTAAAAAACCAGAAAAAATGTCCAAAGGCATAAAATGCTCTTAGCATAACTTTTTTATTCTTATTTCTTTTTTTTATTTTTTAATTAAACAAATGCTTTATTAACTTCTGGTTTACATCATTCATTTCCACCAGATTATGAGTTACATTTCCCCCCATTTTTCCCTACCCACCACCCCAGAATAGCAGTCCCACTAGATATCCCCTCATCCAATCTGCTCTCTCCCATATCTTCTCCCATACCCCCTTCGACTTTGCCATTAGGGCAAGGTGAATCTCTGAGCCCCACTGCCTGGACATCTTATGAAACGTTTAATTTTAAAACTTTGATTTTCAGATCCATTCCCTTTCTCCCTTGTCACCCACTCCCTCTGAGAAGATAAGCAATTCAGTATGTGTTGTACATGTACATCTATGCAAAACATTACCATAGTAGATATATTGTAAAAGACTGCTTATATTTCCCTCCCACCCATCTCGCCTCCCACCTGATCCATTCCCTACTTTGATCCTGTCCCTCTTTGATAGTGGGTACTTCTAACCTCCCCCCTCCCCAGAATGCCCTCCCCTTCATCATTCCCCCTCTCATCCCCCTTTCCCCTACGCAGGAGAGTGAATGAGGGTAAGATATTCCATTTAGTATGTATGTGATTCTCTCCTTGAGCCAACTTCAATGAGAATATGCTTTTGCCTTTTTGCCTTCCTGTTCTTCCCCTCCCCTGCAACTACTTCCCTTGCCTCTTCTACATGAGATAGTTTGCCCTACCCTGTCTCTCTCCATCTCCTCTTGCCACTTTCCTCTCTCACCTCTTGACTTCACCCCTTAAGAATCATCCCTTCCTTGGGGTGGCTGGGTGGCACAGGGAGCAGAGAGCCAGCCCCAGAGCCAGAAGGACCCGAGCTCGGATCTGGCCCCAGACACCCAACACACAAACAAAAACCCAGCCACGTGAACCTGGGCAAGTCACCCAACCCCAATTGCCCTCCAAAAAAAATAAATAAATAAATAATCATCCCTTCTCATCAAATTCAACCTGTGCCCTCTATCCATGTATATCTGTGAACATATGCCATGTACCCTTCTTCAATTATTTTCATAATGAGAAAGGTTTCATCAAACACAGTTATTGGTTTTCCATGTAGGACTGTAAATAGTCCAACTTTGATAAGTTCCTTTTGATTTCTTTTCCTTGATTACCTTCTCAAGCATCTCTTGCTTCTTGTGTCTGAATGTCAAATTTTCTATTCAACTCTGGTTTTTTCATCAAGAATGCTTGAAAGTCCTCTATTCCACTGAATGACCATATTTTCCCCTGAAACAAGATACTTAGTTTTGCTGGGTAGGTGACCCTTGGGTTCAGTCCCAGCTCTTTTGCCCTATGGAATATCATATTCCATGCCCTTCTATCCCTCAGTGTAGAAACTGCCAGGTCCTGTGCCATTCTGATTGTGTTTCCACAATATTGAAATTGTTTCTTCCTGGCTGCTTGTAGTATTTTCTCCTTGATCTGGGGATTCTGGAACCTGGCTATAACATTCCTGGGAGTTTTCTTTTTGGGATCTTTTTCAGGAGGTGATTGGTGGATTCTTTCAACCTCTATTTTGCCCTCTGGGTCTAAAACATCAGGGCAATTTTCCTTGAGAATTTCTTGAAGGGTGATTTCTAGGTTCTTTCTTTGATCATGGCTTTCAGGTAGTCCAATAATTTTTAAATTGTCTCTCCTGGATCTATTTTCCAGGTCAGTGGTTTTTCCCATGAGATATTTCACATTGCCTTCTATTCTTTCATTTGTTTGGATCTGTTTAATAGTATCTTGATTTCTCATAAAGTCACTAGCTTCCATTTGCTCCAGTCTAACTCTGAAGGAATGAATCTCCTCAGTGAGCTTTTGAGATTCTTTTTCCATCTGGCAAATTCGACTTTTTAAGGCATTCTTCTCCTCATTGCCTTTCTGAGCCTCTTTTGCCATTTGAGTTAGTCTATTTTTTAAGGTGTTATTTTCCTCAGTCAGGCTGTTGACTGTCATTTCATACTTTTCTTGCATCTTTTTCATTTCTCTTCCCAAATTTCCCCCCACTTCTCTTACCTGCTTCTTAAGGTCCTCTATGGCCTGTAGCCAGCTTGTATTTTCATTTGGGGCTCTTGGTGCAGGAGTTCTGACCTCACAGTCCTCCTCCATGCTTTGAGCCTCTTTGCCCCTAAAATAGGAGTCCAATGTTGAACTTTTCTGTTTATTTTGTTTCATTTGCCTAGGCATATTGCTACTTAATTACTTGATTTTGGGGCTTGCTGCCACAGTAGGACTCTGCCAGCAGACAGGGGAGCTTCCGCCCAAACGTGGAGTCTTCACAACTTCCGCCAGTTGGGTGGCCTCTGTAAAGCCTCCACCCACTCTGGCAAGTTGGATACCCACCCCAAACTTCCCCCCCAGACCACAATCCAGATCCAGGCAGTTTAAAGCAAAAGTGATTAACCCCCAGACTGATTGCTGAATCTTCCTACAGTTCGCAGACCAGGAGCTAGAGCCACTGCTGACGCTGCAAAATGGCTTCTGTGCAGCTGTTTCTTCAGCAGCTTTTTGCCCCCAGGGGAGGAAGCCACGTGTTCCCCAAATACTGGTCCCAAAGTCCATAGGGCACTAACCTCTCACTTTGTCCTAGGCATATCTGTGCTGATAATTCTGGAATTGCCACAATTGCTGGTGTTCTGGGGTTCCACCAGCTGGCTGAAGGCCCGGCTGCCCTGGGGCTAAAACCTCGGACCTGGGCTCGGCTCTGCGGGCTGCGCTGTCGGTTCCCGGTGCGCTGTGCTGTCTGCTTTCAGAGCGCTTCACTGGCCGATCCCTGCAGGGCTGCTGGGCTGTCCTCAGCAGGAGGTTAGCTTCTCTGTGCCGTTCTGTGGGTGCTGTGGCTCCAGAAGTTGTTCGGAGCTCCCTTTCACATTGTTTGAAATTTTCGTGGGGCAGAGCACATTCTTTATTCTTATTTCTTAAGAAAATGGAAACAAAGTAGATTCCCACTACTTGGGAAATAGCTAAATAAGTTCAGGTCCCTGAATGTAATGAAACATGACTTTTTTTTTAAGCAACTGGGGTTAAGTAACTTGCCCAAGGTTACACTGCCAGTTATTTTTGTGTGGGTGTTAAATATGAGGCTGGAACCGATCCCAGATCCTCCTGACTCTAGGGCCGGTGCTGTTACTCACTGCACCACCTGGCCACCCCAAGGAGGATTACTTTGTTGAAAGAAATGATGACCATGAATATGGGGAAGCATGGGGCAACATGTGAAATGATGCAAAATGTGGTAAGTAGGAGCAGGAAAAGGATATACAAAAAGAACAATAAGAGCAATTAAAAAATCAAAACTAAATACTGTGAAATTATAATAATTGAGCTTGGTTCAAAACAAGGGGTATGAGATTACACTTCCTTCCCTTCTTTGCAGAACTGGAGGGCTATGGGTAAAATTGATGTGTTGGTTAGTTTTGTTCCCCCACTTAAATGTTTTTTTTTTAATTTTTGTTATAAGAAGGGGGATAGTGAGGGATATATTGGAAATGTACATGACATAAAAATAAAATAAAGTTTTCTAATTAGTCTTCTGTCTTTGTAACTTTTTTGAATGGAAGAAAACACCAGTTGTAATCTATTTCTGTTTGTGTACTACTCCCCCTACCAGACTGTGATTGAATGTCTTACACACCTGTGTATTACTGTATACACCTGTGCCTACCACAATGGGTAACACCAGTTTCTAAAAAATATTTTAAACTGACCAGAAAGTAAGAGAAAGCAGGAAGGTAGGTCAAGACCGAAATTGTAGAACCCCTAACAACTACTTCTAATCAAACCAGGTCACATGCTTTTAATCATAAGCCTTTCTACTAAGATTCAAACTTCATCTTAACCTATTGCAAACTTTACCATTTGGAAAGAGTGAATGCAGAAATAGGGAGATTTAACATTAAAGATGCCTTCTCAATACATTGTACATGACTTCTTTGGGGAGGGCACTTCTTAATCAATCTTAATCTAGATCTATCATAGCAGAATAATTCTTCAATCCCATAACCCATTGAAGGACATCAGTGATAGGTATTAGGTGTGAGGTAAAGGTTATTCTATACTGTCATTCACAGAGACAGGGTGTCAGGTATTAACTATGACATTTTTGGGGGTATAGTGGAGCTGAGGACTCAGCTATAAATTATTAGTTACTAATGATAATATTACCAAAGAAAAATAGAAATATAAGAATAGGACATGATGATGAAAGAACTGGGATTAAAATCCAAGGCTACAGACTCCTAATTTAGTGGTATTTTGACTGATATACATATATACATATGCAAATATATATGAATATGAGAATACTTATTGGCAAGAAAATAAAAAGTAAAGTGTTGTTTCTTGTGTTTTTTTTTTTAAATAAAGGACCCTACCTACTTTTATGGGGATAACAGTAATAATGATATAAAAACAACAATAGTCGAACTATATAGTTATAAATGTTTGACATGTGATACATTCATAAGTGTATACATTTACAAGTGAGTAATATTTAACTGGAAAGGACTAAAAGACCTATTAATTAATGAATGAATGAAAAAAAAAGTTTTTAAGTGCTTATCTTGTGCCAGGCACAGTGCTGGCCTCTGGTAACACAAATGGGAAAGTGAGACAGACTCTCACCTGAAGATGAATGAACCCTACTTACTCTCTTTCCATTTTGTTTGGTAGAGAATTAGTTTCCCATTAGAATGTAAGTTACTTGAGTTCAAGGGCTAATTTTTGCCTTTCTTTACATTCTCAGCACTTAGTGCAATACCTTACACCCAGTAAGTCCTTAATAAATGCTTGTTGACTAAGGGGCTATAAGAAAACAGGCACAGTAATGTACTATCTGCCCTAAGAGATAAATAGTTTTCCAAATGAGGGAAATAATGATCCCACTGCACTATGATCTGGTCAGAAAACATCTGTAGTATTATGTTCAATGGTGGGCCCCATATTTTAAGAAGGATATTGACAAACTTGAGTATAGCCAGAGGAGGGCAAATAAAATAATGAGACCAGAGACCATGATATATGAAAATCAATTAAAGGAAATAGAGATGTTTAGCCTGGAGAAGGGAAGACATAGGAGAGACTATGATAATTGTCTTCAAATATCTGAAGGCCTGTCACCCAGAGGAGACATTAGACTTGTTCTCAGCCCCAGAGATCCTAGAATGACACAGCACTCAATATCCCAAGAAAAAGCAGGAAGACCTAAGAGTATACAAAGTAGGACCAAGCCCAGCCTAGATATTTTATTCATTCATTCATAGATGCATAGAACCTGCCCACAATACTAAAGCTAAAGTCAAGAAGTAAGGCTGAAAGAATGAACAAACTAATAAACTAAAACCATCTCACCATAAAAAACTATCAAGGTACAAATTCAAAAGAGAATGACTCCAAACATCTACAATAAAAACTTTAAAGAAAACCACATCTGGGGCGGCTAGGTGTCGAAGTGAATAGAGCATTGGCCCTGGAGTCAGGAGGATCCGAGTTCAAATCCGGCCTCAGACACTTGACACACTTACTAGCCATGTGACCTTGGGCAAGTCACTTAACCCCAATTGCTCTGCTCTCCCCCCTCCAAAAAACAAACAAACAAAAAACAAAAAACAAACAAACAAAAAAAAAAACACATCTTGGGCATAAGTTCAACTAGAATTCCTGGAACAGATAAAGCATGAGGGGATTTTTAAAAGAAATTTTAAAAGTTGGGGCAGCTAGGGGCACAGTGAATAGAGCATTAGCCCTGGAGTCAGAAGGACCTGAGTTCAAATCTGGCCTCAGACACTTAACACAAAACTAGCCATGTGACCTTGGGCAAGTAACTTAACCCCAATTGCCCTACCTTCTGGCCTCCAAAAAGCCAAAAAATAAAAAATGAAAAGTGATTTTGTAAATGAAATGAGAGTACTAGAGGTGGAAAATGGAAAAGAAATAAAAAATATATAAGGAAAAATTGGAGAAAAATTGAGAGCTATGGAAGAAAGAATTACAAAGAAAATTAGTAGATTGGCACAAGAGATTTAAGTACCAGACTCATTGAAAATGGGCCAAAAGAAGTTAACAACTCCATGAGTTCACAAGAAATATCAAAACAAAGTCAAAATATTTTTTAAAAAGTTTAGAGTATTTCACATCAAAATTATTTACCTGGAAAATTGACTATCTGAACACTATGACCCCCCCAAAAAGTGTCTAGGCATCATATTTCTAGAAATCATAAGGGAAAACAGATCTCTTAGCACCAGACACAAAAGTTAAAATAGGAAGAAACTACTGATATGCTGAAAGAAATACCAAAATAGAAAACACCCAGGAACATCTTCGTCAAAATCCAGAATTTCAAGGTCAAAGAAAAAATATTGCAAGTAGCCATTAAAAAAAAAAAATCAAGTACTGAGGAGTGACAGTCAGTATAGTATACAGCTTAGCTGCCATCATTTTATAAAGGAGCAGAGAGTTTAGAATACTGTATTCCAGAATGCAAAGCATATGAACTTACAACCAAGAATAACTTATTCAGATAAACTGAGTAAAATTCTATAGAAGGAAAAAATGTATAGTTTTAATGAAATAAAAAATTTCCAAACATTCCTGATGAAAAGACCAAAGTTGTAGAGAAATTTTAAAATGTAAACACAAAAGTTAAAAGAAACATAAAATAGATAAATATGAGTGAACAGGCATGAAACAAGGATAAATTCTAATATTCTAATATTATATTCTAATAATTATATTCCAATAGCTAACACATGTCCCGTCTGAGCCTTATCATCTTTAGGCATCATAAAGGGAATCTAATAATAAGCCAGATGGTATAGGAGTCATTTTGTTATGTTTTTATTATCTTAAAAGGAGAAAGGAGAGAGGGAAAAGGGACAAGCTGGGGGTGGGGAGAAGGGCTATGAAAGGTGGGGAAAATTATCTCGTATTGTTGGGGTGCACAAATAGAAACTATATAGAAAGTGTTGGGAGAGCAGCAGTTTTATCTCAACTGGTTGAAGGAGGAAAGAATATACATACAAATAATTGGATACAGAAATAGATTTCACTTAGAGAAATGGGACAGAAAGGGGAGAAGGGAGGAGGGGAACAAAGGAAGGGTAGATTAAGGGAAGGATTAATACTGAGCAAAACAAATTCTAACCATGGAGGTTAAATCACAAAACAGGGTTTAAAAGGAAAGAAAGAATAAGAACTTGTGATTAGGCTGTGGCAGAGGAAAGAGAAGGGGAGTACAAGCATATTAAATCAAAACTGGAGTGCTAGTGATGAGCTCATTTCTCTCAGTGCCCTCTTCTTTACAAAAAGGGGGGGAAGGGAACTTGAACCATGATTCAAAGGACTTATGATGAAATATGTTATCCACCTCCTGACAGACAGGTGTTAGATTCAGGTTGCAAATTGAGGCATATTTTTTTAACTTGGTTAATGGGGGGAATTTTTTCCTTAGATATGCACATGTTATAGAGGTTTGGGGTTTTTTTCTTTCTTTTCATATGATAGGGGGAAAGGATGCAGAGTTGAATTTCTGTTAATTGGAAAAAATGAAATTAATCTTTAAAAAGAGTGTGTAGCTTGAATGTAAATAATAGTAGTAGGAAAACAGTTAACTGGGAAAATATTTGTTTCTCTGATAAATATCTTATTTCCAAGTTACATAGGGAACTGAATCAAATTTATGAGACTAAAAGTAATTCCCCTAACTAACAAGGGAAATTCCATATCCCAAACTATGTGAATAGACAATTTTAAGGGAAGAAATCCAAGATATCAACAAGCATAAAAATGTTTTAGATCACTAATAATTAGAGAAATTCAAATTAAAGCAACTCTGCATTTCCAATTCAAAGCTCTCAGGTTGGCAAAGTTAACAAAATAGGAAAATGAACATCATAATACACTATTGTAAAGTACTGTGAAATGGTTCAGCTATTCTGGGAAGCAATTTGCAACTATCCCCACCAAATTAGTAAACTATATATGTTTTAACAGTCATACCACTACTAAAACTATAACACAAAGAGATTAAAGAAGGAGGAAAAGGACCCATTTTTACAAACAAGTTATAGCACCTGTTTTTGTAGTGATAAAGAATTGAAAAACAAAGAGGTGCTTATCAATTGTGATACAGTTGAATTGATAATGTTATATGAATGGAGTGAAGCATCATTACACCATAGAACTCTGATCAAGGCAATGATTAACCACAATTCAAGAAGATCAATGATGAAGAATGCTATCCATCTCTGGACAGAGTTTATGGACTCAAGATGCAGAAGGAGGCTTATGTTTTTGGGTGTAGCCAATGTGTGAATTGTTTTTGTTTGGCTCTGCATATTTCCTACATGGGTTTTATTATTATTTTTTTAGTTAGGATGGGTCTGTAAGGATAAAAAATAAATATCTATTAATTGAAAATAAAAAATATATTATAAAAACAAGTTACAAGGTGGGGGGGTATGTGGTTAGATAACAATTTGACTAGAGGAAAAAAGATATAGAAGTGTTAACATATTGTAAGCTCTATATGAATCAACAATATGACATGACAGAAAAAAATTCAGATTCTGATAGTAAGGAAGTGATCATCCCTGTATATTCTGCTCAGGTCAGACATCATCTAGAACATTCAATTCCAGATGCTACAGTTAAGGAAGGATATCAATTTTTAAAAAGCACAGAGAGGACAACAAAGATGCCAAGGGCCTTGGTTTCATGTGCTATAAGAATGATATTAAGAAAATACACAGTAAAGCAGCAGTCATCAAAATCACTTGGTATTGGCTGAGAAATAGCGTAGTGGATCAGTAGAAAAGATTAACTACACAAGACACAGTAGTCAATGACTATAGTTAACCTATTATTTGATAAACCCAAAGACTTCAGCTTCTGGGATAAGGGCTCACTATTTGACAAAAATTGTTGGGGAAACTGGAAAATAGTATGGCAGAAACTAGGCATAGACCAATATATTACACCATATAGCAAAACAAAATCAAAATGGATTCACAATTTAGATTTAAG
Source organism: Gymnobelideus leadbeateri (assembly GCA_011680675.1). Lineage (NCBI taxonomy): Eukaryota > Metazoa > Chordata > Mammalia > Diprotodontia > Petauridae > Gymnobelideus > Gymnobelideus leadbeateri. The sequence continues at coordinate 326,083 of WOXC01008879.1, read as the reverse complement.
GTTGATAATATAAGCAATCTGGGAGAAAAGGGAATCGTTTACCTGTTGATTTATGGAGAATGGAAGAAATTTTGACCAAACAAGAGATAGAGAGCATTACAAAATGCAAAATAGATAATTTTTATTTCATTAAATTGAAAAAGTTTTGTACAAAGCCAATGTAACCAAGGTTAGGAAGGAAGCAGAAAACTGGGAAAGAAGTTTTAGAACCAGTATCTCTGATAAGGGCCTCATTTCTAAGATATGCAAAGAACCGAGTCAAATTTATAAGAACACAAGTCATTCTCCAATTGATAAATGGTCAAAGGATATGAACAGTTTTCAGAGGAAGAAATTAAGGAAAGCTATAATCATATAAGAATGCTCTAAATCTCTATTGATTAGAGACATGCAAATGAAAACAACGTTGAGGTACCACATCTCATCTGTCAGATTGGCTAACATGACAAAATAGGAAAATGATAAATGCTGGAGATGTGGGAAAGTTGAAACATTAATGCATTGTTGGTAGGGTTGTGATCTGATCCAACCATTCTGGAGAGTAATTTGGAACTATGCCCAAAGGGCTATAAAATGTGCATACCCTTTGACCCAGCTGTATCCCAAAGAGATCATACAAGTGGGAAAAGGAACTGTATATACAAAAATATTTATAGCAGCTCTTTTTGTGGTGGCAAAGAACTGGAAATCAAAATTGACAAATGACTAAACAAGTTGTGGTATATGAATGTAATAGAATACTATTATACTATAAGAAACGAGGAGCAGATAGATGAACTTCGAGATGAACCTGGAGAGACTTACATAAACTGATGCTGAGAGAGTGGAGCAGAACCAGGAGAACTTTGTACACAATTACAGACACATTGTATCTGTGATGATTAATTTGGACAAACTGGGTTCCTCTCAGCAATGCAAGGTTATGAGACAACTTCAAAAGACTCATGATGGAAAAGGCTATCCACATTCAGAGAAAGAATTACAGAGTCTGAATGCAAATTGAAGCAAACTACTTGCTCTCTCTCTTTTTGTATTGTGTTTTGTTTTGTTTCTTCTTTCTCATGGTTCATTGCATTGGCTATAATTCTTCCTTACAACTTGACTAATATGAAGGTATATGTAGAACCTATATCTAATTGCATGCCACCTGGAGGGAGGGAAGAGAGGGAGGGAAAGAAAATTTAGAACTCAAAAACCTGTGGAACTGAATGTTGTAAATTAAAAATAAATAAATTTAAAAGAAAAAATACAATTGTACAAATGGAAAAAGAAGTCCACTGAAGAAAACACTCCATGAAAAGGCACAAAAGCCTATTACTTCCCTGTCTTCCTCTTTCTCTGGGAACATTTCCCTAAAGAGAGCCTGGAAATGTCTGCATCTTCTCTTGTGTCTGGAATCCAGAAAAAGAAAATTTTTCCCCTCTTAACAGTCAAAAGGTGTCAGATCATCATTGTCTTCACTAAACAGAAGAATCTTGTGCAAATACCCAAACTTGAAATCTCAGTTAAACTAACAATTGGAACTTCCACAAAATGAAATGGTATTTATTAAAATGTAACGGGTTCCTCCTCACTGGAGACCTTCACTCAGAGATGACCACTACTCAGGTGGAATATTGTAGTAGGTAGTCTTTTCTGAGTGAGGGCAGAACTAAATGGTTGGTCAAATTACCAACCCTGAAATTCTGTGATTCACATTTATATATATCGGGTCTGCAAAACTTGCAACCTGCCAAAGGATTTTGGGCAGCCTGTGAAAAAATGGAAGGTTGCTACTGCTGCACACTCCTGTTTGTCACACGATTTGTGGCGACCAACCGTTATCCATCTGCCTCTAGTCTGACCTCTCTGCAGTCCGAAGAAGTTTACAAGTCAAGCAGGTCTGATACATACTGTAGTTCTCTTTGGGGGGTGGGGGGAAGGGGAATGGGGGTATTCACTTATCTGTGTCATTTTGATTCTTTTTGAACATTCTCTTTTATTGAGATATCATGAAGAGGAATTAATGAATGCCTTCAAAATTATGTCACTCCTACTATATATTTCTATTTGTCTTTGCTCAGATCAAGTCACTCACTCTTGCTGACTTTTGCAGGATTTTTTGGATTTAGAATTCCACCTTTTTAAGTACAATTCAGTTCAGTTGTTTTTTTTTTTTTAGTTGTATCCAACTCCTCATGAATCCATTTGAGATTTTCTTGGCAAAGATGCTGGAGTGCTTTGCCATTTCCTTCTCCAGCTTATTTTACAGATGAGGAAACTGAGGCAAAAAAGAATTAAATAATTAAAGGACAGGGATGATGTCATTTCTCCAACAGAAAAAGATAAATGATGAGACAGAGCCAAATTCCTATTTAATTTATTATTGGTATGCAATGAATAAACTAAACAAAACTTTAGAAATATTTTTGCTTTTTTTTTGCTTTTTTGAGGGGGGAGGCAGGGTAATTGGGATCAAGTGTGAATGTTTGTTTTTTGTTTTTGTTTTTGTTTTTTTTTTAAAGGAAGATGAGATAATCCTGAATCCCAGTATCATTTTGCTTCTATCATCTAGCTTAGTCCAAAGTAGGACAAATAAAATACTGCTACAAAAATGGTTAGTAGAGGCCCTTAACACTGCCCTCCTGGAACACTGGGTGAAAGAGAATGGTGAAGAATTTTCACTATAGTAAAGAGAAAATACCTGAGCAGACTTTTGTGTTACTGTGGATTTTTTCCAGTTTCTTGAATTTTTTCTTATTATAAAAATCCAAAGATTATAGGAAGGCCACTAATAGGAAAAATAATTTGTGTCAAAAATGATTTTATACAAGGTGATCATACTTGTTCTTTGTTGGAACTTATATGAGTTTGAAGGGCAGGACCTTTTCCTCACTTCCCCCATAATTGCAAGGAGAGGAATGCCAGACTTCAAATTCCAAAGCAAAAGGATCTTGGATTACTTTGAAAGTTATCATACTGCCATCTTAGTTGGATCTTAGATTTGTATTCATGAGCTACGTGCTATCCCTAGTTTACCTAACAAATTCTTCCTAGGATATTTCCTTTCAAGGAAGGAAGGATGGAAATAAGCATTTATAAAATGCCTGCTTTGTGACAGACACAATCAAGTGAGATAAAGTATTATCTCATTTGATCCTCACTACAACCCTGAGGTGCTATTATTAATCCCATTTTACAACTGAGGAAACTGGGGGCAGAACCAAGATGGTGGAGTAGAAACAGCACGTCCAAGGTGCTCTCCCCCTAGATCACCTCCAAACCATGTAAAAAGGGGACTCTGAACAACCTCTGGAGTTCCAGCACCCACAGAATGACATAGAGAAGCTATCCTTCCGCAGAGGACAGCCCAGCAGCCCTGCAGAGAGTGACCAGCTCAGCAATCTGGGAGCCCAGCCCAGGCCCAGCCCAGCCCAGGCCAGCTGAGGTTTTAGCCCCAGGGCAGCTGGGTGAGCAGTCAGCCGGAGAGACCCCAGAACACCAGCAGCTGTGGCGATTCCAGAATTATCAACACAGACATGCCTAGGACAAAGTGAGAGGTTAGTGCCCTATGGACTTTGGGACCAGTATTTGGGGAACGAGTCAGCTTCCTCCCCTGGGGGCTAGAAGTCGCTCAGGAGACAAGCCATTTTGCAGTTTCAGTGGCAGCTCCAGCCTCTAGCATGCAAACTGTAGGGAGATCCAGTGATCAGTCTTGGGGGTTAATCGCTCTTGCTTTAACCTGCTTGGATATGGATTGTGATGGGGGGGGGGAGTTCTGGGGTGGGCATCCAACTTGTCAGAAACGGAAGTTGTGAAGACCCCAACATTCAGGACAGAAGCTCCCCTGTCTGGTGGCAGAGTTGTACTGTGGCAAAAAGCCCAAAAGTCAAGTAATTAAGTAGCAACATGCCTAGGCAAAGGAAACAAAATAAACAGAAAAACACAACATTAGACTCAAGTTTTGGGGGCAAAGAGGATCAAAGCATGGAACAGGAGGAGGACTGTGAGGTCAGAAATCCTGCTCCAAAAGCCCAAAAGGAAAATAGGAGCTGCTTACAGGCCACAGAGGACCTTAAGAAGCAGATAAGAGAAGTGGAAATGGAAGCTAATGACTTTATGAGAAATCAAGATGCTGTTAAACAGATCCAAACAAATGAAAGCATAGAAGGCAATGTGAAATATCTCATGGGAAAAACCACTGACCTGGAAAATAGATCCAGGAGAGATAATTTAAAAATTATTGGACTACCTGAAAGCCAGAATCAAAGAAAGAACCTAGAAATCACCCTTCAAGAAATTCTCAAGGAAAATTGCCGATGTTTTAGACCCAGAGGGCAAAATAGAGGTTGAAAGAATCCACAGATCACCTCCTAAAAAAGATCCCAAAGAGAAAACTCCTAGGAATATTATAGCCAGGTCCCAGAATTCCCAGATCAAGGAGAAAATACTCCAAGCAGCCAGGAAGAAACAATTTCAATATTGTGGAAAAAACCAGAGTTGAATAGAAAATTTGACATCCAGACACAAGGAGCAAGAGATGCTTGAGAAGGTAATCAGGGAAAAGAAATCAAAAGGAACTTATCAAAGGTGACCTATTTACATTCATCCATGGAAAAAGAATAACTGTGACTGATGAAACCTTCCTCAGTATGAAAATAATGGAAGAAGGGTATATGGGCATATGAATACATATGTGAATGTGTATATATATGTTTACAGTTATAAGTGGATAGAGGGAATAGGTTGAATTTGTTGGGAAGGGAGGATACTTAAGAGGTGAAATTATGAAGTGAGAGGAAAGTGACAAGAGGAGATGGGGAGAGACAGGGTAGAGTAAATTATCTCATGTAGAAGAAGCAAGGGGAAGTGGCTGCACGGGAGGGGTAGAACAGGAAGGCAAAAACGCAAAACCATATTCTCATTGAATTTGGCTCAGGGAGAGAATGACATACATACTAAATGGGATATCTCACCCTGCAGCAGAGTAGGGGGAAGGGGGAAAAAAGGGAGGATGATGGAGGGGAGGGCATTCTGGGAGGAGGGGAGGTTGGAAGTACCCACTATCGAAGAGGGACAGGATCAAAGTAGGAAATGGACCAGGTGGGGGGTGAGATGGGTGGGAGGGAATTATAAGCAGCCTCTTACAATATATGTACTATGGTAATGTTTTGCATAGCTATACATGTACAACACATACTGAATTATTATCTTCCCAGAGGGAATGGGTGACAAGGGAGGAAGGGAATGGATCTGAAATTCGAGGTTTTAAAATTAAATGTCTCAAATATATATATATGTATATATATATATATATATATATATATATATATATATATATATATATATATATTAATACTATTTTGCATGTAATTGGGAGATAAGATGTGCAGGCATTGGGGCACAGAGACTCACCTTGCTCTAATGGAAAAGCAAAGGGGTATGGGAGAAGATAAGGGAGAGAGCAGATTGGATGAGGGGATATCTTGTGGGACTGCTATTCTAGGGTGGTGGGTAGGGGAAAAATGGGGAAAAAATTTTAACTCAATATCTGGAGGAAATGAATGATGTAAACCAGAAGTTAATAAAGCATTTGTTTAAAACAAAAACAAAAACAAAAAAACAATTGAGGAAACTGAGGAAGACAGAGATTGAATTACTCTGCCCAGAGTCACACAGCTACTAAGTGCCTGATGAACTCAAATGTTCCTGAGTTCAGGCTCAGAGCTCAATCTGCAGTGCCACTTAGCTGTCACTATAAGAACTAATTCATTAAAAACAATTTAAAGAAATAAAATTGGAAGCAGCATGGTAAAATAGAAAAGTAATGTGCCTGAAGTAAAAACAAACAAACAAACAAAAAACCTGTGTTTACTTCTGAGTCCCAACAATGACTCTTTGTATGTCCAAGATTTTTCAATCTCTTTGAACCTCCATTTCTATATCTGTAAAATGAGAATAGCTATATTGGCAATATCTGCTTCACAAGGTTGTTGTTCGGCTCAAGTGAGATATGTAAAATGTTTAATATAGTTAAATTGCATATTTAAATATATCTAAACATGTTGTAAATTATAAAGCAGTATATGAGTATAAATTGAAATATGCAAATAGTTTTCAACCTTCATTGAAGCAAATAATACCCTCTTATTATATGATCATCCTGTACAACTCCTATCTATGTCCTCCCATGAGACTGTCCAGGAAGTCTGCCCAAATTGCTTTCTCTTGACATTGTAAGATGCCATCAAAACATACAAGCTATCTATCATCTCTCTCTCTCTCTCTCTCTCTCTCTCTCTCTCTCTCTCTCTCTCTCTCTCTCTCTCTCTCTCCCCCCTTATTCTCATTCTATTGTGCATATCTTTGATGACTCATTTTAATTCTAATTTTTCTTCATAGCAGTAAATCATTTAAAAAGCACTCACTGGCCCTAAACATCATTTTAGGTGCTAAGAGTGCAAAAATAAAAATGAATATCTCTCTTCTCAAGGATCTTACATCCTATTGAAGTTCATTTATCAGAGAAATTTGTAGTCATTAAAGAAACTTTGTAATTTATCGTTTAAACCCCTGATTCTTGGTCTTTTTTTTTCTCAAGACCCCTTTAAACTCTTAAAATTTATTGAGGACCCCCAAAGTGTTTTGTGGAATATGACATTAGCCTATTAGAAATTAGAATGTATTAATATTCTCATTAAAATAGTTTTGACCTCACATACCCCATAAAGGGTCTTGGAGAACCCCAGGGGTCTCTGAGGCACACTTTGAGAACTTCAGATTTATACAGTAGACGCTCATTGTATAAACAACTATTCTTTTCTTTTTATTTTGTTTTTAACATAATCATCTACTCTTCTGACTCCTATTGGGAGTAAAGAGCCACCTAGGACAGAGATTTTTAACTTTTTTCTTTGATATTACACTCTCTTTTTATAGTCCGATGAAATCTGCATACTTCTCAGAATAGTATTTTTTAAATATTTAAAATATATAGAATTACAGAAGAAACCAGTTATGCTGAAATACAATTATTTTTGTTCAGTTGTTTCAGTCATGTTTGACTCTTCATGACACCTTTTGGGGTTTTCTTGGTAAAGATACTGGAGTGGTTTGTCATTTCCTTCTCCATCTCATTTTACAGATGAGGAAGCTGAGACAAACAGGGCTAAGTGATTTGCCCAGGGTCATACAATTAGTAAGTGTCTGAGGCTGGGTTTGAAGTCAGATTAGGCCTTCCTGACACCAAGCCTAGCACTCTATCACACCACCTAACTGCACATATAATTATCTATTTTTTTTGTCTTTTTGAAAGGGGGAAGGCAGGGAAATTGTGGTTAAGTGACTTGCCCAAGGTCACAGAGCTAGTAAGTGTTAAGTGTCTGAGGCCGAATTTGAACTCAGGCCCTCCTGACTTCAGGGCTGGTGCTCTATTCACTGCACCACCTAGCTACCCCTGCACATACAGTTATCAAACCATTAAAACACAAACTCACCAACACCAAGTTAAGTAAGAATTCCTGACCTAGAACAATGCACAAAGAAAATGATTGTGCAGTATAAGTAAATTGTTTATTTTTAATGGAAACAATGGCAGGCCTCAGGAAGCTTCCATTTATTTTTAACTCACTCCTCCTTTGCCAAGGATATTATTTTATCCATGGAAAACCTCATTAAAGATGTATTGCCATCTTCTTTGCTCCTGCTTTCCAAGAACCATGAGCTCTTTCCATCTCATTTGGAGCTAAAATTTTCCACATGTGTTGTTTAACCATTAGAATATGAGCTCCTTGACAACAGGGGCAGTTTTACTTGTCTAGCTGTATCTCCAGTACTTAGCACAGTCTTTTATACATAATAAATACTTAATAAATGGGGACTAATCTCCAGTCATTCTGATCTATATCTTGTCACTGGATCCAAATGGCTCTGGTGGAATCCTCCTTGCACGGGCCTTCTTTACTTAAATCCAATTTACTTATGAGCCATGGCATCATCTTCCTGATGCCATGGTCCTCTTTGAGAATGAAGGACAAACAACAACTTAATAAATGCTTATTATATTCATTCATTTATTCAAATGGTTCAATAAAGAGCAAAAAAATGTAGAAGCTTCTTGACTCTTCCAGGTCTAGCCTTAGGTATTTCCATTGATCATTTTCCCTTTGGCCCAAAGGGTAGTCTACAATTTAAAATCAGCAGGATAATTGAACATGTACCACTGATCTAGGCCTAGGCACTGTATACAATAACGTAAGCTACAAAAGTTTATGATCTAGTTAGGATCATGATAAATATGAATCCAAAATATTATGTAGAAATATAAGATATAAATAATGGACCACACAACAATAAAAGGAATGTCAAAATTAAATTAAGATATTGTAAGGGCAAAGCAATGATGACAGAGTATAAACAGCAATCTAGCTGAACTCTCCCAATATTCCCCTCCAAAAAAACTTTAAAATAATACATTAGATCAAATTTGGAGTGTCAGGGCTCACAAAATCTTAGAGAAAGATATTTTTCCAGCCTATGACAGTTTAGGAGGTCAACAGCAGAGGTCTGGGACACCAAGGTAGGGACTGGCTCAGAGCACAGATCACCATAGAACCAGCCATAGGTTTTAGAGGTACCTGAAATAGTAGCAACTGCAGCAGCTTTGGAAGCTCTCAACCCAGAGAGAGTAAAAGAGTCTGAAAACTCAGAAAGGGGACCTTTTTTTGGCACCAGGTACAGTTGGCCATGATTGGCAACTCTATTATCCATATACAGTTTTGGGTCACAATTCCAAGTTGAAGAGGAGCACTTTTGGTCAGTTACAAGGGAGAAGGGGCCCTGGTGTCGTTCTAAGAGAGAGAGGAACAAAAGTGACTGTGGCTACAGGAGAGCAGGGGAGCAGGTTAAAATTCTAGAACAAAGAGGAACACTAATGCTTATGGCTGCAGGGGACCAGAGAGCCTTCCTAGATAAAGACCAGATCACAGAGCAGGAGAACAGTGGCCACACCTCTCCTCATATCTTACCACCTTGGAAATACTGAAAACTTGCAGACCCCCATAACTAGCTCTGAAAACAACAGGACTAAAAAAGCTGAAGCTTGGCACAATGCCTCCCCACCCCCACATGAGTAAAGCCCAACTTTAACATAAAGTTCAAAGTCAAGAAAATAAATTGGAAAATGAGCAAACAACCAAAAAAGAATTTGAGCATAAAAAACTATGACAGTAACGGGAACTACCAAAACAGAAATTCAGAAGACAAAAAAGTAAAAACAGCTACAAAGAAAAACTAAAAGAAAAAACTAATTGGACCTAAACCTATCAATAATTCCTGGAAGAATTTTTTTTCACTGTTGTTGTTTGCTTGTTTGTTTTTAGAAATAGGACTGATAGAGGAAAAATTGGGAAAATAAATGAGAGATACAAGAAAATTACGAAAAGAGAATTAACAGCTTGATAATAGAAGCACAAAAAAAAAAATACTAAAGAAAATAACACCTTAAAAAATAGAATTGGCCTAATGCTAAAAGAGGCTTAAAATTCACTGAAGAAAAGAACTTAAAAAGCAGAATAGGCCAAATGAAAAAGAGGCACAAAAGTTTAATGAATAGAATAATTCCTTAAAAATTAGAATTGGGCAAGTGGACAGTAGAAACTTCATGAGACTTCAAGAAACAGTAAAGCAAAGTCAAAAGGATAAAAAATAGAAAAAGAAATACTTCATTTTAAAAAAATGACTAATTTGGAAAATAGTTTAAGGAGAGATAATTTAAGAATCATTGGATGACATGGAAGCTGCAGTTAAAAAAAGAGCCTAGATATTACATTTCAAGAAATTATAAAGGAAAATTGCTTTGATATCTTAGATCCAGAAGGTAAAATAGAAATTTAAAAAATCTACCAATTACTTCCTTGAAGACATACTGTAACATCAATCATGGCAGCACACTTGAGGACTGCTGCTGAAAATAATTTCAAGGGTCTAATCGAATAGTATAATGAACTCTCTATTTATTCAGCAATAAACTAAAGCATAATGTTCATAACAATGTCCTTAAGCATAACATATCATCTAATACATACATACACAGACACACACACACACACACATATCATATCACTCAACATATCATATGGCACACAGATATTTCATTGCATACAGTAGCATTCCCCAAAATACTTGTTTACACAATTAGGGGGTCCTAGGCTAGGGTCTCCCCTAGCACAGTACATTGTTAAGGGGTAGCTGAAAAATAAAAACACCAGTGACCCCTAGGTCATTGTAAGTCACAATCTCCTCAACCAATACACAGTGTCCAAGTAAAATCTTCTCTCATCTTGACTCAAGACTGACTTCCAAACCCCACATCTCCTCCTCCAAGTGGCAACTGCTCCTAGCTCTCTGCTCCTGCTCCTTGTCTCAACTCATGGGAACTGATCCACTACAAGCTCTTCCTGATTCTGCCTGACAGCAAGCTTCAGGAGCTCCTGCCCACAGCTTCTGTTTCTAGGAAAGCAAATTTTAACAGGGATACAGCAATATTTATACACATTACCAGCACCACCTGAGAAATTAACACAGACCAACAGACAGGACTTCTGTCTGAATAATTAACACAGATTAACAGAGAGAGCACTGACATCACAAGCATTCTTTCTGATAAGCCTCCCCATAAGTTCCCTTATCCACTTCACACTGGCTTCTCTCTCTCAGCTCTGCTTCTCCATCTACCCTCTCCTTTCCCTCTAAGTGATACTATATATACTATTTTAGTCAAAGACTCTTGATTCAATCAAAGGCAAAACTCAATCAAAGGCACTTGGTTTACTAGAACTCAATCCAGAAAAACAGCAAAGAATCCTCCTTTGCTTGCTGTTACATATACCAAAATGAAAACTCCCAGGAATATTAGAGCCAAATTCCAGAGCTTCCAGGTCAAGGAGAAAATATTATAAGCAGCCAGGAAGAAATAATTCAAATATTATGGAGTCACACACAGAATCATACAAGATTTAGTAGCTTCCAATGTTAAAAGAACAGAGGGCTTGGAATATGATGTTCCTGAAGTCAAAAGAACCAAGATTACAAGCAAGAATAACCTACTCAGCAAAACTGAGTTTAAGCTATCAGGTGAGGGATGGGTAGGAGGCATGGATATTTAATGAAATAGAGAACTTTCTAGCATTCCTGATGAAAAGATGAGAGTTAAATAGAAAATTTGACATTCAATTGATATATGATCAAAGGATATGAACATAGTTTTCAGAAGAAAAAAATCAAAGCTATATATAGTCATATGAAAAAATGCTTTTAATCACCAATGATTAGAGAAATGCACATGGAAACAACATTAAGGTACCTGAAGTGGCCAGACCACCCCTCCCCCACAGATTACTCTGTGAGCCTTGGCCTCAGTCTAGAAACCTACAGGCTACAGCACACAAAGTCAACAACCAGGCCCTTAGCTCCAAGCCTGAGAAGTGAAGTCAGGAAGTAGGCAATCACAGTGGGTAAGAAGTAAGCTGAAAAACCAAAATCAAGAAAAACGACCCAATTTTATTATAGCAGGGAAGAACAACCAAATACAGAGGCCAATATGGAATCTATCCTCACATCTGAGACCACAGAAGGAAGTATGAACTGGTCTCAAGCCCAAAAAGCATTCTTGGAGGATCTCAAAAAAATTTTAAAAAAACAAATTAGAGGGGCAGCTAGGTGGCGCAGTGAATAGAGCACCGGCCCTGGAATCAGAAGGACCTGAGTTCGGAGCCGGCGTCCGACACTTAATCCGCACAAACAAAAACCTAGCCGTGTAACCTTGGGCAAGTTACTTAACCCCAATTGCCCTAAAGGGGCGGCTAGGTGGCGCAGTGAGTAAGAGCACCGGCCTCGGAGTTTGGATGACCCGAGATCAGATCCGGCCTCAGAAAATGAGCACCCACGCATAAATAATGACTAGCCGTGTAACCTTGAGCAAGTTACTTAACCCCAATTGCTTTAAAAAAAAAATAAAAAAAAAAACAAATTAGAAAGGTAGAAGATAACTTTAAATCTACAGTGACCAAACTGGAAAAAAAATCTCACTGAAGAAAACAAATCCTTAAAAAGTAAAACTGGTGAACTGGGACAAGAGGTTCAAAATCTAACTGGAGAAAATACCTCCCTAAAAATGAAAACTGAACATATGAAAAAGGAGCTTCAAAAACTAACTGAGGAAAATACTTAAATAAAAATTAGAATCTATCAAATTGAAGCTAAGGACTCTATGATGCATCAAGAGTCAGTCAAAGAAAACATAAAGGTTGAAAAATTAGAAGAAAGTGTAAAATATCTCACTGGAAAAACAACTAACCTGGAGAACAGATTTAGGAGATATAATCTAAGAATTATTGGTCTACCAGACAGCCATGATGAAAAAAGCAGCCTGGACAACATCTTCCAAGAGATTGTCAAAGAAAACTGTCCTGAGGTCCTAGAATCAGAGAGTAAAATAGTTATCAAAAGAATTCACCAGACTCCTCCTAAAAGAGATCCCAAATTGATATCTCCAAGAAATAGAGTAGCCAAACTCCAGAATTACAAGGTCAAGGAGAAAATACTGCAAGCAACCAAAAAGAAACAATTCAAATATTGTGGAACTACAGTCAGGATTACACAGGACCTAGCAGCTTCTACATTAAAAGATCAGAGGGATTGGAATTTGATATTTCATAAGGCAAAAGAGGTAGGACTGCAATCGAGGATCAACTACCCAGCAAAAGTGAGCATAATCTTTGAGGCAAGGAAATGGTCATTTAATGAAATAAGGGACTTCCAGAGCTTCCTGATGAAAAAGCCAGAGCTCAACAGAAAATCTGATCTCCAATTACAAGACTCAAGAAAGACATAAAAAAGTAAACAAGGAAAACACACACACACACACACACACACACACACACACACACACACACCCCTTGGAATTCAATAAGAGCCAACTATTTACATCCCTATATGAGAAGCTGATATCTGTGAAAATTGAAATGTATATAATTATTGTGACATTTAAAAGGGATATACATAGATAGAGGATGTGGGTATAAATGAACTAATCTGATGATAATAAAACATTATTAAGGGGTACAAATGAACTGTAACAAGAGAAAAGGAAAGGATGAGGAAGGAAAAGGTAAATTATGTCATACAAAGGGGCATAAAAACATACAGGGGAAGGAGGGAGGGAGATGAGCATAATATTAACTTTATTCTCATTGGTTCTGGTTCAAAGAGGGATCAACTAATCAGTTAAGTTTAGGATTCTAATGTGAAAAGACATAAAAATTCATTATAATAGAGGGAAAGGAGGGAGGGAGAGGAGCACTGCATGAAATTTACTCTTGTCAGTTTGGGTTCAAGGAGGGAATAACACACTCCATTAAGTATAAAAATCCATTATTCCCTACAGGCAGTAGGAGGGGCAAGGGGAAGAGTAAAAAGGGGGTAGTTAGAAGGGAGGGAAATAGTAGTAAGGGAAAAGGGTAGATAAAGGGGAGGCACAGGGAGGGAATACTAAGGGAGACAGTGGTCAATAAGAAATCTCTTAAGGAGGGAAAAGGAGAAGGAAAAAACAAAAACATAAACAGGGGAGGGAATAGGATGGAGAGAAAGATACAGATAGTTATCATAAATGTGAATGGGATGGGGGTGGCTAAGTGGCAAAGTGAATAGAGCACTGGCTCTAGAGTCAGGAGGACGTGAGTTCAACTCTGGCCTCAGACACTTAACACAAAAACTAGCCATGTGACCTTGGGCAAGTCATTTAACTCCAATTGCCCTCCTAAAAATAAACAAATAAATAAATGTGAATGGGATGAACTCTCCCATAAAACTGAGGCAGGTAGCAGAATGGATTAAAATCCACAATCCTACAATATACTGTATACAAGAAACACATTTGAAACTAGGGAATACACACAGGCTAGAGGTAAAAGGCTGTAGTAAAATAAATTATGCTTCAGCTAAAGTAAAAAACAAAAAAGCAAGGATAGCAACCTTATCTCAGATAAAGCAAAAGCAAAATTAGATCTAATTAAAAGAGATAAGGAAGGAAACTATATCTTGCTAAAAGGCACCATCAAGAATTAAGCAATATCATTACTTAACATATATGCATCCATATAGTTAAGGGAATTAGAGGAAGAAATAGAGAGCAAAACTATACTAGTGGGGTACCTCAATGTCCCCCTCTCTGAACTTGATAAATCTAACCTTAAAATAAACACGAAAGAAGATAAGGAGGCGAATAGAATTTTAGAGAGGCTAGATATAATAGATCTCTGGAAAAAAAACTGAATGGGGGATAAAAAGGAATATACCTTCTTCTCAGTGGCACATGGCACATACACAAAAATAGACCATGTACTAGGTCATAAAAAACTCACAATTCAGTGCAGAAAGGCAGAAATATTAAACGCATCCTTCTCAAATCATGATGCAATAAAAATTATGTGCAATAAAGGGCCATGGAAGGTTAGACTATAAACCAATTGGAAACTAAATCCTAAAGAATGAGTGGTTCAAACAAGAAATTATAGAAACAATCAGTAACTTCATTCAAGAGAATGACAATAATGAGAGAACATACCAAAACTTGTGGAATGCAGCAAAGGCAGTTCTTAGGGGAAGTTTTATATACCTGAATGCTTACATGAATAAATTAGAGAAAATGGAGGTCAATAAATTGGACATTCAATTGAAAAAGTTAGAAAAAGAACAAATTGAAAATCCCCAATTACATAGTGAATTAGAAATAATGAAAACCAAAGGAGAGATTAAGAAAATTGAAATTAAGAAAATTATTGAATTAAGAAGTAAAACTAAGAGCTGGTTTTATGAAAAAAAAAAACAATAAAATTGATAGATCTTAAGTCAATATGATAAAAAAGAAGAAAACCAAATTACGAGTATCAAAAGTGAAAAAGGTGAATCTACCTCCAATGGAAAGGAAATTAAAACACTAATTAAGAATTATTTTGCCCAATTATGTGCACATAAATTTGACAATCTTAGTGAAATGGAAGAATATTTACAAAAATATAAATTACCCAGATTAACTGAAGAGGAAATAAATTACTTAAATAACCCCATCTCTGAAAAAGAAAAAACAAGCCATCAAACACCCTAGGAAAAAAATCTCCAGGACCAGATGGGCTTACTAGAGAATTCTATCAAATATTTAAAGAACAATTGATTCGAATACTCTATAAACTATTTGGGAAAATTGGTAAAGAGAGGAGTCCAACCAAATTCTTTTTATGACACAAATATGGTACTGATACCTAAATCAGGAAGAGACAAATCAGAGAAAGAAAATTATAGACCAATTTCCCTCATGAATATAGATGAAAAAAATTTTAATAAAAATATTAGCAAAAAGATTGCAGCAACTTATCACAAGAATAATACACTTTTTTTAGATAGCATTTATTCCAAGGTTGGTTCAATATTAGAAAACCATCAGTATAATTGATCATGTCAACAATAAAACTAGCAGAAACCATATGATTATCTTAATAGACGCAGAAAAGACTTGACAAAATACAACATCCATTCCTATTAAAAACACTAGAAAATATAGGAATAAATGGAGTCTTCCTTAAAATAATAGGTAGCCTCTATTTAAAGCTGTCAGCAAGTATTATATGTAATGGGGATAAGCTAGAAACATTTCTAATAAGATCAGGGGTGAAACAAGGATGTCCACTATCACCCCTTTTATTCAATCTGGTACTAGAAATGTTAGGGGTAGCAATTAGAGAAGAAAAAGAAACTGAAGGAATCAAATTAGGCAAGGAAAAGACTAAGCTATCACTCTTTGCAGATGATATGGTAATCAAGTAAAAAACTACTTGAGACAAAAAATAAATTTGGCAAAGTTGCAGGATATAAAATGAACCCACATAAATCCTAGGCATTCCTATATATTTCTAATGAAATACAACAGCAAGAGATAGAAAGAGAAATCCCATTTAAAGTTACTGTAGACATTATAAAATATTTGGGGATCTACCTGCCAAAACAAATCCAGGACCTATATGAACACAACTACAAAACTCTTTTCACACAGATAAAACCAGATCTAACTAATTAGAAAAACATCAATTACTCATGGCTGGGTGGAGCTAATATAATTAAAATGACAATTTTACCTAAATTAAATTACATATTTAGTGCCATACCGATTACTTTACAGAGCTCGAAAAAATAGTAACACAATTCATTTGGAAGAACAAAAGGTCCAGAATATCAAGGGAATTAATGAAAAGAAATGCTAGGGGAGGTGGCCTAGCCATGCCAGATTTTAAGCTGTATTATAAAACAGCAGTCATCAAAACTACTTGATACTGGCTGAGGAACAGAGTAGTGGATCAATGGAATAGATAGGGTACACAAGACTCAGCAGTCAATGAAATCTACTATTTGATAAACCCAAAGACCCAAGTTTTGGGGGTAAGAACTCACTATTTGACAAAAACTGCTGGGAAAACTGGAATATAGTATGGCAGAAACTGGGCATAGACCATTATCTAACACTGTATACTGAAATCAAGTCTAAATGGGTGCACAATCTAGGTATAAAGGCTGATACTGTAAGCAGTCTGGGAAAGCAAGGAATAGTTTACCTGTCACATTTATGGAGAAGGGAAGATTTTATGACCAAACAAGAGTTAGAGAGCATTATAAAATGCAAAATGGGTAATTTTGATTACATTAAAATAAAAAAGTTTCCAAGATTAAAAGGGAAGTGAGAAATTGGGAAAGAAATTTTACAACCAGTGTCTCTGATAAAGGCCTCAGTTCTAAAATATACAGAGAATTGAGTCAAATCTATAAGAACACAAGTCATTCCCCAATGGATAAATGGTCAAAGGATATGAACAGGCAGAGGAAAAAATTAAAGAAATCTATAAGCATATGAAAAAAATGTTCTAAATCACAATTAATTAGAGAAATGCAAATCAAAACAACTCTGAGGTACCATATTTCACTGGTCAGATTTGCCAAGATGACAAAACAAGAAAATGACGAATGCTGGACGAGATGTTGAAAAATTGGAACACTAATGCATTGCTGGTGGAGTTGTGAACTGATTCAACCATTCTGGAAAGCAATGTAGAACTATGCCCAAAGAGCTATAAATAATTGTATACCCTTTGACCCAGTAATACTACTTCTAGGATTGTATCCCAAAGATATCATAGAAATGGGAGGAACACCCATATGTACAAAAATATTTATAGCAGCTCTTTTTTGTGGTGACAAAGAATTGGAAATTAAGGGGATGCCCATCAGTTGGAGAATGGCTAAACAAGTTGTGGTATATGAATGTAATGGAATACTATTGTGCTATAAGAAATGAGAAATAGACGGACTTCATATTTACCTGGAGATACTTATACAAACTGATGGAGAGTAAGAAGAGCAGAGCCAGGAGAAATTTGTACACAATTACAGATGCAACATATGTGTGATGACCAACTTTGATAGATTGGACTATCTCAGCAATGCAAGGTTATAGGACAACTCCAAAAGATTTATGATGGAAAGAGATGTCTACATTCAGAGAAAGAACTAGAAAGAACAGAATTTGAATGCAGATTGAAGCAAACTACTTGCTCTCTTTCTTTTTCTTGTTTGGTTTTGTTTCCTCTTTCCCATTGTTTATTCCATTGGTTACAATCCTCCTTTGCAACCTGACAAGTGACTAATGTGAAAGTATTTGCAGATCCTATACTTGATTGCATCCTGCCATGTGGCTGGGGGGTGGGGTGGGACATACAATTCATGAAGGAGAATAGTGTGTAAGTCTAGAGAGGGTGCCTTGGAACCTATTTCAAAGAGCTTTAAACAAACTAGAAAACTTGGATTTTATCCTAGAAGCAAATAGACTGGTTTGTCTGGATCATGCAGTTCATGAAGGCCAATAGCGTATACGTCTAGAAAGGTTGCCTTGGGAGAGATCCTAAAGAATTTTGAACAAACTGGAAAGCTTGTATTTTATCCTAGAAGCAATAGGGAGCCAGTGAAGCATTAGGAGAAGGAAAGTGACAAAGACAGATTTGTGCTTTAGGAGTATCACTTTGGCAGCTACGTGAAGGGAGAAAAGACATGAGTCAGGGTGACTGAATAGGAAGCAATCCATTTAAATCTATTTGGAACCAGTTGCATGGATAGACTCAGTATTGCTGCTGAGGTCAATACCGGCCCTGCAATGTTTTACATTTTTATTTGTGACTTGGATAGAAGTATAGATAGCTTGTTTGTCAAATTTGCAGATGACATAAAACCAGAAAGGATATCTAATAAAAGACAACAGAATCAGGATTCCAAAATATTTTAACAGGCTGGAGAGCATTGAATTGAATCTAATGAAATAACATTCAGTAGGTATAAATGTAAAGTTTTACATATGGTTTCAAGAGATCAGCTTTACAAGTGCAGAATGGGAAAGACATGGTTAAACAGCAGTGTGTCTAAAAATAAGATTTGAGGACTTAAATATATTACAACTTCAACATAAATCAGCAATGTGATGTGACAGCCAAAAAAGCTCACTTAGTGACCCCAGATTTCCTTAAGGGAGGCATATGTTCCAGAAATGAGAGGGTAATAATCCTTCTTTACACTTTTCTATAACAACCACATTTGCAATATGATGTTCATTTCTGAGTGTCACAGTTTAAGAAAGATAATGATCAAAATATTGACAAAATATTAATAAAAGGATATTAATACTCTTCATATCCAGGGTAAAGTAAGCAAAATGGTAAAGAATAAAGAGTCAGTGTTATACCAGGATCAACTAAAGGAACTGGAAATGATTAACCTGAGGAAGATGAGACTGATGAAGTACATGATAGTTGTGTTCAAGTATTAGAAGGCTCTCATATTGAAAGGGGATTAGATATTCCTTTTGGCCCCCAAAAGTCAAAACCAAACGCTAGAACCAAAAAAATTAATTGAGGGTTGAGGTCAGGGAAATAATTCAAAATTTTAGCATCTATTTACACATACTTAATTAAATGCTTAACACAAGAAGCAATGCTGTATAGAAGAAAGAGAGCTGACATTGAAATCCAGAAGGCTTGACTTCAAGTTCTATTCCTGGCAAGCTGGACAAGGTACTCAGTATCTTAGTGCCCCCCAGGAAACTCACTAAGACTCACTAAGTTGCAGAGAAGGTGTTGATCAGTAGAGGGATTTTCTTCATGTACCACTAAACCAATGAAATTGCATGTCTGGTCCCTGTCTCCTATATAGTGGATAGATAAATAGATGGTCTATGGGTGTACGTGTGTGCGTGTGTGTAGGGGGAGAAATAGACCTATCTATAGATAAAGATATAGATACACACATATGTACATATTTTTTGTTTGTTGAGTCCTTTTCAGTTGTGTCTAACTCTCCATGACCCCATTTGAGGTTTCCTTGGCAAAGATACTGGATCTGTTTTCTGTTTCCTTCTCTAGCTTATTTTACAGATGAAGAACTGAGGCAAACAGGGTTAAGTGACTTGCCCAGGGTCATACAACTAGTTAGTGTCTGAGGCTGGATTTGGACTCAGGTCCTCTTGACTCCAGGGCTGGTACTCTATCCACTGCACCACCTAGCTGCCCCATGTTTACATATATGTATGTACACACACACACACACACACACACACACACACACACACACCTCCTTGAGAGCAAAGCCTGCCTTTTGTCTCTTAGCACAGCGTCTGGCAAATAGTAGATGGTTAATAAATGTTTATTGATTGATTAATGTATATTATATAGGCATATACATATATGCATTATATTTTATATTCATATATTATCCCTTATATAATATGCATAACCCTCTATTAATACCAGTGAAAAGTAAAATGGTGCAGAAGAAGATATCAAACACCTTCTCTGCAACTTAGTGAGTCTTAGTGAGTTTCCTGGGGGTCACTAAGATACTGAGTACCTTGTCCAGCTTGCCAGGAATAGAACTTGAAGCCAAGCCTTCTGGATTTCAACATCAGCTCTCTTTCTTCTATACAACGTTGCCTCTTATGTTAAGCAATTAATTAAGTATTTATGCTCTGTGATAGAGTGTCCATGTCAAGAATGTGAACAAAAATCACCAACATAGAAAGGTTATGAATGAGCTGTGATTTGTACCAATTGAAAATTACCCAAATCAGTGAGATCATGGCTCCACTTAAGTAAAAAAGAAGTGGAAGAGGGAAGACACTGGAAACAGAGATGCCAATTAGGTTATTGAGGTCCTGAACTAAGGAGAATGGCTGTGTACCTAGAAAGAAAGGGACAGAGATGAAAGAGCTTTGTGGAGGTCAAGCTGACAAAATTTGCCCAACTGATTAGATGAGAGAAGTGAGGGAGAAGGAATAGGAGAGGACAACCCTAAGTTTGTGGACCTAGACTTAGAGCATAGTAGCACCCTCAGCAAATATATGATTGAATGCTAGCAATATATTTTAAAAGTATTATTCATAAGGAATTTATCGCCACATACTCACATACACACACAAATTTATCATATGATTTGCATATAACATCACATAAAGCAGTGAAAGAACATAGTGTCACAGACAGAGAACTGATCTTGGAACCAGGAAGACCTGAATTCAGGTTGTAAATCTGACACCTACTGTATAGATTAACCTGGGTCACTTTAACCTCTCAGTGCTCTGGTGCTCCTCCAAGTAATTCTCTAACTGTAACTTGTTGACAAGGTGCCAATCTACATCAGTAAAGAAAATTTCCTCATCCAGGAATTCCCTACATTAATGAAATCAAAGATCCAGTCCAAACACACACACACAGACACACAGACACAGACACACACACACACACACACACACACAGAGTCCAGAGTGATTTCAGGAGAGTCTCAGATCAGCACCCAGGAGAGCACTAATAACTGGGGAAATCAGAAAAACCTCAGGCATCTAAAAGGATGTGGCATTTGAGCTCAGCTTATTACCCATGTGACTCCAGCAATGCACAATTTCTCTCAGACTCAGTTTCATCTATAAAATGAGGCCATTGGACTAGATGAATTCTGAAGTCTCATCTAGCCCTAAAGCTGATGAGCCTGTGATATCCATTGTATTTCTTTTGAGACAGCTTTGCTCATATTCACACCTGGGCTATTGAGAAACAGGAGGTATGTTCTTACATCCCTTAAGTACAGTAAATACATCTTTCCTTGTCATGTGAATACACAAGAAGAGTTCCACCTCTTCTACACACGTCCCTGAAATGTTCTGTGGTATCTAAATTTCCCTGAAGACAAAACCTAAAATCTTCATTTGCACAAGGCCTCAGATTTGTTCTAACAGGGCACTAGATAACCTAACAGAACTAAGGATGCTTATCCTGGAGAAATGAAGTCTTGTGGTGCTGAGATAGTTATCTTCAAGTATTTGAAATGTCATATGTAAGGGAGATTACTTGTTCTGCTTATCTCCAGAGAGTAGAAGGGGGAGCAATGGAGAAAAGTTGCAGAGAGGCAGATTTAGATTCTATATTAAGATAAATTTCCTAATAATTATGCCTATCCCAAAGTGAAATGGGCAGCCTCAGAAGGTTGTGGATTCCCCTTCACTAGAAGTCATCAAATGAAAGATGAATGACATAGAAGAAGTCATTTATCAGGAATGTCATAAAGTGGGGGGGTGGGGGGGTGGGCGTTGAACCAGAAGACTTTTGAGGACCTTTCTAAGGAGGTCCTGGGATTTCAAGCTGATTTTCTCCTTCGTAGGTAAACTTCTAGAAATAGTCCACACTTGTTGCATGCTCTTCCTTAGCAATCACTTACTCTTTAGTCCCCTGCAAACATCTTCTCACCCCCACCCCTGTACTCTTCACGGTAACCAGGGACCACTTAATTATCAAATGCACTGGTCTTTTCTCAGTCTTGATCCTCCTTTATGGTTCTGCAGCACTGAAAGCTATGAATTACCCCTCCTTCTGGAGACTTGACTCTTTTCTCATTGCTTTTTCCTGGTTTTCTGCCTGTCTGATCATTCCTATTTTTTTTATTAGTTTATTGTCTTGTGTTTACCCCTGAAATGTAGTTGATGGAAATATTTTTTGCTTTTATGGCTTCAATTATTACATCTATGCAAATGATCCCCCAATATGTGTCTATAATACATTAATATATACATAATTCATAATATATACAAATATATCCATAATACATGAATATATAATCCCATATATAGAGATATATACATTCATATTTCCTTTTCCCTTTGTCTTCTCTCTTCATTTTCTCTTTGGCCCAACTCTATTTCCAATTAATTTTTTAAAATGTATACATTTAAATAATACATTTACTTGATTTAATAATATTTTTCATAAATGCCTTTGAAATAAACACCTGTGGTCAAGCCTGCCTTTATTTTGCCCGGGGTCCCTTTGTTTGAAGCAAGAGGGAGCCCAGTGGAACCATACAGAATAGAAGGACCTTTCCTAGTACAGGACAGGCAGCTCAATTCCCTAGACTTTTGTGCTCTAAGTGGGGGCATCAATATGAGCTATCTCATAACTACTCATTTAAGGACAGAATTACCACCAATGTGGGTAATATATAAATCTACCTTAGAGATTTGAACCAAGGTTCCATTGATATATAGATATGTATACAAATATGTGTACATATACATATACACATATAAGTATGCACACACATAAAATCTCTCCCCTACCTCAATCTATCCTCCATGAAGCTAATAAAGTAAATCCCAGTGGCTATTTATTATCCAAGATCAATTATAAAGTCTTTGGCATTTAAAGCTCTGACCCCTGACAACCTGACCCCTTCCTATCTATCTATTGTTATTACATTCTAGCACCCACCCACTGCACTCTGCAATATAACTATAATGGCCTATTTGCTGTGACTAACATATGACATTCCATCTCTTACATGTTGCTTATCTCTGTGAAAATATGGCTTATGATTATAGACTATCATGATATATATTCACTCAATAAATATACACTAAAATGCACAGAGTCATCATATTCGATGTCAATTTGAATAATTTCTTGAATGTACTATAGCTCCCTAACTCTCCCAGACATTTTCTGCACTGTGATTTTTTTTTCCATTTTTTGCCTCCTTTGTGTCACATTCAAGATTTTCTGCAGTGAGACAATCTCTTACATTTTTTTCTTCTTCTGTCTGCATCAAAGTTAGGACTTTTTGTGTCTTTGACTCTTTTGGCAGTCTGGTAAATAAGCTAATATAGTTCTTGAGTTTGGAATAGAGAATTGAATAACTTCCGTCAGTCAATCAGTCAATAAGCATTTATTTATCCCCTGCTGTGTACCAGGCCTGGTGCTAAGCACTGGGCATACAAAGAAAAGCAAAAGATAGTTCCTGGTCTCAAGGAACTCACACTCTGATTGAAGAGACAACAAGAAAACACCTATGTATAATAAATTGTAGATAAATCAGTAGATCGAAAGGAGCAGCATTAAAGGGAATCAGAAAAGGCTTCTCACAAACAGTGGGATTTTAACTGGAACTTGAAGGAAGCCAGGAGGCAGAGATTAGAAGTGAGACAATTCTAGGCAGAAAGGGCCTCCAGTGCAAATGCCTGGAGTTCTGAGCTAGAAGAACCTTTATTTGTAATTTCTTTTATATTATTTATATTTGAAAATCCTAATCATAGCAGGACATTCAAAGTATCATAGCACCATGTGGTTAAGCTTCATTAGTGTTTCAGTTATAGTCTTTGCTCACAAGAGCTCTAACCATAACTTTTGCAAGGGCATGAGACTGTACACTTTTAGCCTCAAGCAAAAACCAGAATGTTATAGTGATTGTTGCGGATCAAAAGATCGATACAATCAACCATTTTGAATTCTGTCATTACTACACCTAAAAAAAGGAAATGTGTTTACTTTTTTTCAGTGAACTGCCTCATCAAATGGATGAATATATGAGGTTTTAATATACCTCTAGTGCTAATATACTGACAAATAGATTAGAATATTATGGCTCCTTGGGGGAATGTTCTTCTATCACACAAGTGAGCCCTGAATTTAGAAAGACATTACATAACAGCTTCTATGGGTTGTTATCAAGTGAGAAATTCTCCATTTAAGTGGTCCCTGGTGCTTTACATGATAGAGTATGACTATCTCTACATCCTACTTAATTTTTGTTTCACTGACATGATTTAGACCAGACCAGCTGAGGGAGTTAGTAAATCACCATTCCCCTTCCTGCTCCTCTGCTTTTCCCAATACAAATTCAAGTAACATACATTTACTTCTCCCAAGTTCTTAGGAGTCATTGAACTAAACCATGAATTCTTGGGAGAAATGTGTTCATTTTAGTGAGTTGTACTTTTTCAGAGTATTGTATATTTCCCCAGTCTTCATTCTAGTCCTTATCAGAGAATTGTACAGGCTTTAGTAGGACACAATACAGCAGAGCATGAACCATCACCCTTACCTAGGAATGTACATATGTTTTTTGGTTCAAAGATGGGGACAAATTACAAGTTCTCTAGTTACTTAAGTCAGCTCCTTGATAAATCAGGAATTGGAATATTCTCCAGGCTTTTTTAACCTGGGGCCCATGAATTTGTTTTTAAAAAATGTTTTGATAACTGTATTTCAATTTAGTTGCTCTCTTTTGTAATCCTATGTATTTATCTTGTCCATTTCAAAATAGTATTCTGAGGAGGCATCCATCAGTTTTACCAGACTGCCAAAAGAATCAAAGACACAAAAAGGTTAAGAATTTCTGTTCTACACAGACACACAATACAGGAGTATTCTTTTCAGAAAGCAATAGTTCTCAAGACAAGACTTTTGGTAGGTCAGACTCATAAGGTGACCCTTACATTGCACTCAAAATTTAGACAGTGAAAACACTATCATAAATAGTATTGATAATGTGTCCATGATGTGTGGGCACATTGTGCCTAAATGATGTGCCCACCTCCCAGTTCATTACATAATTGATTGGAGTATTAAAATATAAGCATTATTCATGTTTTTTATCCCTATCAGAAAAGACCAACTTCTTAGTGTCTACCGATGATAATTTTTGGACTAGTTTTTCCTTTTGCGAAGAGTTTTACTTTCTAGCTGAAAGGCACAGCACATTAGTTCCTGTGTTCCATATCATGCAGTCTCAGCATTGTTAATAACCTTTTGCACTGACCCCATATAATTTGTTAGTATTCCAATTGCACCATGCCTGGCAGAGCAGATTTTGACGATCTGAAACCTTTAAGAACAAAATAATTTCTTGAATGTACTATAGCTCCCTAACTCTCCCAGACATTTTCTGCACTGTGATTTTTTTTCCATTTTTTGCCTCCTTTGTGTCACATTCAAGATTTTCTGCAGTGAGACAATCTCTTACATTTTTTTCTTCTTCTGTCTGCATCAAAGTTAGGACTTTGTTAGGGATGCTTGCTATCGGCATCTGTTACCTCTTTTTCTCAGGGGCTAAGGAGGAGGCTGCTGTGTGGCTGAAAAAGACTCTCATTCAGTTTGGAATTGCCTCTCTTTGCTTTCCTGTCACACTGTCAAGCTCAATCAGAACGCAAGGAAAGTGATACAGAAGCAAAGCTTTGCTGGCTAGTCTTAGAACAAAGAGAGCTCCATAGCCTAGTACAGATTTCACATCCAATTTAACTCTTTGGAAAAGGATTTCAGGAAATACATAGTCAAGAGTTGAAAAAATGGAGTTGGGTCTACTATAAAGGCTAAAAGTATTATCCTGGCTTAGATAAGCTACAAAGATAGGTTGATACTATTTTCTAGCATAAACCACATTAGCTGGCATTACACATTGAGCTTTCTTTACTCGTTAAGTTGCAAGGAGATTTGAGAGGAATTTAGCAGCTACATAAAATGACTCTTTCATGATTCTAGCTTTACCAGTCATTTTAGTTGTACAAGGTGCATGAATAGCAAGGACCTAAATCATGTTGTTTAACAAATCTGGTATTAGAGGGTTAGTCTCAGTTTACTTATTAAGAATTTAGTTGAGTAAAGGATTTTAGGACTCAGTTCTTTGTATAGATGACAATGAAAGAGACCAATACTTGTATTTTTTTAACATAAATCAGCTACACATGTTTTGCACTGTGATGTTGGGCCCATAACTAATGTTTTACATCCAGTGAATTTTTTTTGAGGTGGGGTCACTGTAAGGAAGACTATTCATTGAGAAGGACCTAGGTAAACAACTCTTTTGATGACCAATGCCACTAATATAATCTAGTTTATCTTAAATCTATTTTCATAGATCTAAATTCCTATTTACTCTGGGAATGACAGTTTTAATTCCTAAAACTTTTTCATACTCATCTCAAGGGAAAAAGAAGACAAAGTTTGGATATATGTTTCCATTTTGTGACATTGTATTCTATCTCCCTCAATTTTATGTGATCTGGGATGACGGCTGGCTCATGTCACATACACCAGTGGCAATTCTTGAAAAAGATGTTCAGTATTGTATTATTAATTAATCCTTCTAGCAGCAGAGACCAGTGCAGGTTTAAATTAACTTTTTGCTTGAAACTTTTACAAGCATTGAAATATTCTAGTTCAGGGAAAGAATAGTTTGTAAAATGCCAGCTATTTATCATGCAGCAAATAATGGGGTATGGATGGGTAGAGCTGGTTTTTAGATACACTCTAAATATACAGTGAAGCCAGATTGCCTAAGTAATTGTTGTCTGTATGATATTAGAAGAAATGGATCTTAAATAACTGCTAAAAGTTATCTTCATAGTAAAGAACCTATCTCTTCAGAAAATTCCCCATGAATAAGAGATGATTAGAAGCAAGCAGAATGATAGACATCCACATTCATCTCTGAATACAATTATGATACAAATTAGAAATTCTATTATGTTAGTGATCCATAATTAAGTAAGCAATTAAAAACAAAAACAGTTCATTAACAAACTGTCATAGCTAAGCAGACAAGTGTCCTAAGGTCATGGTCATGGCAATTGATGGAGATGACTAAACCTAAACCTTCCAGACAGCTGAAACCCCAACCAACAGGCAAGGTTAACCATCACTCCTAATTTGGGGGTTTGAAAAATGGTAAATTTAGTTGGAAAAATAGAAATCAGCACCAAAGCTTGGGAGAATGAGGAGAAATTCTTTTGCCTTAGCTTACCCTGAAATCTTATTAAATATTAGGATTGTGCTGCTATACTTGATACTTTTACTTAAAAAGGAAAAGAAAATAACTTGTGATATTTTATACATTTGGCTAAATTTTCTCATTGCTATTCATCCAACTGATGATTTAGTCTGTTTACCTTTGAGGGGGCTACACATCCACGGTAATAGAAATGGTGAATGGAAGTGAGTGATGAATTACTGGCAAGGTACCTATGAGAACCAGATATTTGCATGGATCTTTTTAAAAGAAATTGGCCATCATTTCATAAATATTTTGATTTCAGAAATTGCTCCCTAATACACACTAATGTTATTTCTAGAGAAACTATAGAATGTCAGGCAAAAAGTCCTATCAACATTGAACAGGTTTGGTAAATAAGGATGTTTAAAAAAAGTGAAACAGTTAATCCCTGCACTAATTATTTGTCCTATTTTTGTTAATACAAATTAAATGTTTCACTTGGTTAATGACAAGTTTGATCAAACAGTTCATAAACTGATGGATTGACTTTGAAATGAATTCAGAAAAAAATGACATGATGTAGAGCTGGCAGAGGGCCGCCTCTAGTGGGAACAGATGCCCAACAAATTTGGCGAGTAGTTTTGTTCCCTTCTATCTGTTGCAGTTCACAATCCTAATGAATGTTATGTTTAAATAACATGAATAAAGATAAAGTGAAAATGAATTCAACTCCAGTTTGAGCAGTAGAATAAAAATGAGCAAACTGTATTATCTTCTGCCACCTAATCTGGGCTGAATTTCCTCTGTATCTTTTTTGTTTGTTGAAGAATCCTTTTCTTGAGTCTCCTTGGCCATTGACAAGGTCTTTTGAGATGAATATGAAAAGATAGATTTAAAGGTTAAGGCCAGGGTCAGATGGTGCAGATGTTTTGTGAGAGATTGTTCAGTTCAGTTGCGGTACTTCTCCTGACTAAGGTATTTCAAACAGGCAGACTCATGGCCAGCAACTGTCAATGAATTTTGTTTGTCTCACAATTGATCCATGCAAACACAAACACAGATGAGATGAAGTGTTTGTTTTTTCTAAGGCAGGCAATTTTCTCCCCTTCCAAAGAATTGTCCCAAGCCAAGGAAGAAGTCACTATTTTTATTTCTGGGGAAGATAAGGATGTTTTTAGGTTTGGATCTTCAGATACACATCTGTGGTCATTAGTTGCTTGAAAAATAGGAACATCATGCCACAGGAATTGATGAAATGTGAGAGACTGTAAATATTAAATATATATGATATATATATACATATATGACATTAGAACATGAGGTAGAGAAAAGAAGTAGGGATAGAGTTTAAAGTTATAAAACATAAATTTACTAATCTCTGGATTCCAGACTTCAGATTCTAATAAATGCACTTCTTAGAAATAAATTGTGGGAAACAGAGAAGAGTTCATGTAGAACATCCAAATGATCAATCGAGAAATAATTAATCCAGGAGATTCCCCTATCATAACAGATATCATTATTTCATGAATTGAAGCTAAATCATGTCCCATCTCCCACAAAAACCACTACATTTGAGAAAAGCCTAATTTAATCTAGCTAACCTATAAACCTATAAGAGAGAGAATTCTTGGTACCACTATTAAACAAAGGTCCTTCTTTATATTTTTTCATTTAAATCTGCCACACCTATAAATTTTATTGAAACATTTCCATGACCCATTTGCCACCTACATCCCATGAGTAATTAAAGGATGAATAAAATACCATTGAGAAGGTGCTTTGAGATCCTACCATGACCAAATAACGCCAATGGGATGATGCTATTCCACTGAATAAGATTCAGTCACTCAAAAATAAAGACTTTTCCTTCTGGGATCCCATTAAGAGACTTTGAATTAAAATACCTTTTGTAAATTCCTCTGTGAAATATGTAAGATCTTGAAAAATACAAGAGTCTATGAATTTCCAGGACAACGTACTGATAGGGATCTTTTCTAGCGCCTTCTCCTCTCATCTTTTCAGCCTCAGCCCAGCTCTATATTGACATCCTTCTGAATTTTATTCTGCATAATGTTACTAGTAAGACTGTGCTGTATTATTCTTGCATGATTCATTGTAAAATAGGTGCTTGATAAGGATTATTTTTAAAAGACCAAAAACCCCTAAAGTGATTACCCTCCTGAACTTCTTTTAAAAGAGGACAGATAGCAATCCCTTTCATCACCTAAGGCAAATCGAGATTTTTTTCAAAACTATTTTAAACATTTGCCTGCCACCTTAGATAACCAAATTGATTTCTAATGAGGTTTTTTTTTTAAAAAAGGATTTTTCTTTTCGATGCCTATTTCTACTTCTAAGCATTTTGCTACATTCTAGAAATTAGAGTATGAATTGATTCATCATTCTCCTATAGTGAAATCACTTAAGAATGCTATAAGATTATAAAGGAAAAAAAACATGATCCGAATCATTCCTATGGTTCTCTTTGTGATAGTGCAAGAACTTGAACTTGTAAATTCTCAAACAGTTTCATGGTATTATAAGAAGCAAAGAAGCTGGGAGATATTCCTGCTTTGGGAATTGTGTCTGGGCATTATGCCATTTCTAATTCTAAACTTTATAACATTTTCCATCCTAAAACTTCATCCAACCAAATCTTTTTCGTAGGGAACATCAGTTTATAAACATTAGGATTTGAGGTAGATACCACATTGTCTGTACAGTTTTCGTATATAAAATGTGAAACTGACACACGCAATTTTTTTACCACCTTAGATATGAAAATGCCTGCCCCCCCAAAAAAAGACAGAACTGTATAGTTGAAATAGTCAACTGCTTGAAATATATATATGTGTGTGTGTGTGTGTGTGTGTGTGTGTGTATGTCTATATGTGTATATATGTATGTGTGTGTGTGTGTGTATATATATATATTACAACTCTAGCTGTAATGCAAGTGCTAGTTTAAAAAGCATTATTTAAATTTCCTTCTCAATACTTGTTTGATAAGTAGGAATATATATGATTTATTCATATCACAATTTGCTAAATCATGTTAGCTGCTTCTTTTCTAATTCACACCCTGCTGTCATTCTGTTTTTATATATGTTAGTTTAAAAAGATTTGCCCTACGTAAATAAGAACAATTATAGAGACGGATTACTTTTGAGAGGGGGGGAAATAACCATGAGTTGTATTCTCATCAACTGTCCTATTTGACTTCATCATTATGAAAAGTATTCAGGATGTGTAGAGGGTGAAGAGTGCAGAAGTGTGTTTTCATTTTGATATGATAGCGGCATTCAAGTTATTCTTCCCTTTACAATAGATTTTACCTAGCTTTATCTTCAGAGGAAGCTGCCCTCTGTTGAAAAGCAGAAGTGAATAGAAGTGTCATGACATGGGATTAACAGTACAACCGGATAGTAAATCAAATGTTGGAGATGAAAAAAGTATAATGTGACATGCATCCGTAGGAGGAATTGGCACTATTTCATGGAGACTGGTGAAAAGATAATATTTAATAATCTGTTGAGGTTCTCAAGATCTGTACTTTAATACAACTTTCAAAAATTCATGGCCCATTTTAAGCAGTCAGTCACTCTGTAATGGATCCAATCACCATGGAAAACATTTGCAGGGACTTTTTTTTTTAGCTTATATTGGTGTCTGATTCTGAGTAGAAACTATCCTAAGCAATATTAAGAGAGAGACAGAGACAGAGAAAGAGAGGGAGAGATTGGAGTTAAAAGGCCCATAAATATTAATTGTTATTTATTTCTCTCTATCTGTGGTCCACCATTGGGACACATACACAGACATACACATAGGTATGTGTATCTATATATCATATGTATGTACACAGGTGAGTATATACACACACATGTATACACATATATCAAGGAAAACATTGTAAGTTTATTTCATTGATCATTCATAATCTTCATTTTCATTCTTATTCTATTCTAGATGATATCACCAAAGAACTGACTCTCCCTGTTCTCCAGTGTTCACATGTATTTTTCACCTATATGAATACCAAGGTTTATATTTTAAAACTAGCACAGATATATCTGCAGTATTTTGACCAAGGATAAGCAATCTATTTTGAGTACCTTTGAAAGTAATTTTTTCAATGTTTTCCACTCTAGAGATTTCTATTCCTCCCTCTAGTAGGTACCCAAGTAGTCAAGCAAATTGAAATCAGCATTCTTTTCTATTCAACGGGTACAAATTATTTTCTGTGAGTGGCTATTTGCAAGACTGATTTAGGGAATTAATAAGATACACTTAACTTCATCAGCAGTGGTTTCATAGTGCAGACTTAGGAATCCCAAATGACTTTAAATTCACAACACATTTTTCTGTATCCATTTCCTGTATGGCACAAGTTTCTTTAAGAATGGGGTTAAAGCTCTTTTGTGCTTAATATTTACTTAAAACTTTGTATGAAAATATTTCATGCTACCAAAGTCCATTAAATATTCAAACTTTAATATATATTCCTCAGAAACAAATGTACAGTTAGATAACACATAAAGAATTATGAATGACTAATTATATTTTGCATATTTACAGCAAAGACAATTAGCAAATAGCTTTTATATGCAAAATAAATGAAAAAGTAATTAAAATGCACTAACTAGAGCAGCAATATCAAGTCTGTTGTCTTGTGATTCATTCCTAACAAACATAATAATTATGCATCCATTGTCATATAATTAAAACAGCTCTGTCCTTTAGAAAACTGGTTATTTACTGTATAATAATAACCTGAAGAGTGGCAGAAGTTCCTCATAATGGTGAGCAGGATAATTAAATATTTCTTCTTAGAAAATGCTCGCCCAGTTTAGTTTATTATCATAAACTTCTACCAGAAAGCAGCTGTTCTTCTGGAATGCCAAGTGTCTTCTTAGGTCTTCCATTCAATCTTGGAAAGTTATTTTAAGGTTTGTTTTTAAGCTCTTTCTTGTTCTTGTTGCTATTATGTTGAACAGTAAATGTCATTAGGTTACCTTTCTAAGGTTGGTACCTCTGGTAACAATTTCATTTCAATACCCATGTTGTTCCAAAGGATTTTGAGAAAGAAATGTGTTCAGGGAGGTTCCACTTATGCATTTATGCCTACATTTGGTGATACAGATGTACAAGAATGAATTATGCTTGATTTTCTACCAAAAGAATGAAACCCCTTCTCAAGGACACACTGGAGATGGTCATGAACTATAATATTATGAACAGTGTCATTTGTAACCTACTGTGAGCTCTTAGTAAATGTTAAATGAACATTCAAAGAGCAACGACATTGGAATGAGTATTTGGCTTTTAAATCAGCTGCAATTTTGCTTATAGCATTGGGATATTTAGGTTAATGAAAGTGATAAAATATCATTTTTTTTATTTGAACCCCTCTCCATGTGTAAGTTGCCTTGGCCATTTTGTTTCCTAAAAGCTAAGTGCATTATTACATGTGTGCCAATCAGTTGCATAGTTTTTAATTATTACACAATTTTCCCCCCCTGGTATGAACAGAGAAGCACAAGTACTAATGGTATCTAGAGTTGATTGATGAAAAAAATAAACTACTTTTCAAGTATGTATATAGATATTAATGTAAGTGTCTATGAGTGGATCAATACATAGAAATCACTTTATAAAATTAATGTTGTTTTGTAGGAAAATGTATAGAGGGAAAATAATATGCAATCAATTCTCTCTTGCTCTTTCTGGAAGGCATTTTAAGTTTTACTTTCTGTCTTGTGTTTTACTTTCTCAATTAATTTTTAAAATTATAATAGGATCACAGAACTTTAGATATGGACTAGATGTCCGAGATCATTTAAGCCCACTTATTTTATTTAAAATGAATTTTATTGATATGTTTATTTTTATAGTACCGACCTTTCTCATATTTTATGTTCGTCCATCCTCCCCTTAGAACAAAGAATACAAAAACATTTATAAGAAAACAGTCTAGCAAAACTAATATGATTTTTAAAAGTCTGACATTATATGCAGTGATACACAACCATAGATCCCATATTTGCAACAAGGTCAAGGAAGTATCCCATATCTCTTCTTTGGGGCCAAGCTTAGTTAATGTAGTTTCATAGAATTCAACTTCAGTTGTTTTGTTGTTGTTCTTTCCAATAATATTATTGTGATCTCTGTGCGTATTATTTTCCTGATTCTGCTTACTTCACTCTGCATCAACTCATATGATTTCCTTGCTTCTCTATATTCATCATATTAATCATTTTTCAGAGCACCCAAAATATTTGGACCCCAAGGATTCCATGGATCGTCTTCATGGGTCCATGAACTCCAATGGAAAAAGGGCACATTTTTATTCCAGAACAATTAGTTTCCTTTGTAATCCTATATATTTTATTTTATGCACTTAAAAACAATATACTGAGGAGTTCATAAGCCTCACCAGACTGCCAAAGGGTCCATGACACAAAAAGGTTAACCTATATCTTAAAGTAAAGTAATATTTCATTACCTGTATATTACAAAACATTTATTTGTCCATTACCCCAAACCATGGACACATACTTTACAATTCTTTGCCACTCTGAAAAGTGTTGTGGTCTTTCTTTTTCTTTTCTGTTTTCACTGATCTCCTCAGTGTATGTACTTAGGAGTGGGATTTCTGGAACAAAGGGTATAGATATTTTAATCACTTTGTTAGCATAATATCAAATTGCTTTCTAGGATGACTAGGCCAATACAAAGTCTCACCTGCTTCCAACTTTTACAATTCTTTATCATCTTTGCCAACTTGTGATGTGTGAGGTTAAAAACATTGAGTTGCTTTGATTTATATTTCTCTTATTTCTGATTTGAATCAATGTTTCAACTCCTTTATTTTGGAAAAAAACTTAAGACCAGAAATGAGACTTATAAAAAGTCACCTAAGAAGTGGTGGAGCTGGAATTTAGGAGACATACCAGAAGAATTTCAAATGTAGTGTGGTATAACAGGAAAAAATAAAACACTGATTTGGCAATCTAAGTCCTAACACCTGAAATCAAAGAAAAAGAGAATGAAATAAGAACAACATTTTTGGCTTTCTGCATTTTCATTTTTTAATAAAAAATATTTTCCCTATCAGTTTCTTACTCTCTGCTTTATTTTTTTATTTATTTTTTATTTTTTTATATTTTTTTTATTTATTAGTTTTCAACATTCACTTTTATAAGATTTTGACTTCTAAATTTTTCCCCTACTGTCTCCTCCCCTCTCCCTAAGGAGGCATGCAATCTGATATAGGCTATATTAAACACATTTCCACATTAGTCATGTTGTGAAAGAAGAATCAGAAAGGAAGGGAAAAACCATGAGAAAGAAAAAAAAAGAGAAAATAGTATTCTTTGATCTACATTCAGACTCTATAGTTTTTTCTCTAGATGTGAATAGTATTTTCCATCATGAGTTTTGGAATTGTCTTAGATCGTAGCATTGCTGAGAAGAGCTAAGTCTGTTGCTGTTACTGTGTACAATGTTCTTTTGGTTCTGCTCACTTCCCTCAGTATCATTTCATGTTACTCTTTCCAGGATTTTGTGAAATCTTGCCTGCTCATAATTTCTTATGGAACAACAGTATTCCATTACATTTGTATAACACAATTTATTCAGTTATTCCCAAATTGATGGGCATCCCCTCAATTTCCAATTCTTGGCCACCAGAAAAAGAGCTGCTATAAATATTTTTGTACATGTAGATCCTTTTCTATATTTTATGATCTCTTCGGGATACAGGCTCAGTAGTGGTATTGCTGGATCAAAGAGTATGTACAAAGGAATAGTTTATCTGTCAGATTTATGGAGAACAGAGGAATTTATGACCAGTTATGAAAGGCAAAATAGATAATTTTGATTACATTAAATTGAAAAGTTTTTGCACAAACAAAGCCAATGCAACCAAGATTAGGAAAGAAGCAGAAAACTGGGAAAGAATTTTTACAGCTAGTGTCTCTGATAAAGGCCTCATATCTAAAATATGTAGAGAACTGAGTCAAATTTGCAAGAATACAAGTCATTCCCCAATTGATAAATGGTTAAATGATATGAACAGGCAGTTTTTAGAGGAAGAAATTAAAGCTATCTATAGTCATGTGAAAAAATGTTCTGAATAACTATTAATTAGAGAGATACAAATCAAAACAACTCTGAGGTGCCACATCATACCTATAAGATAGGTTAACCTGACAAAACAGGAAAATGATCAATGTTGGAGAAGATGTGGGAAAGTTGGAACACTAATTCATTGTTGGTGGAGCTCTGAGCTGATCCAGCCATTCTGGAGAGTAATTTGAAACTATACCAAAAGGTCTATAAAAATGTGCATACCCTTTGATTTAGCAATATAGCTTCTAGGACTGTATCCTAGGATACAGTGTAAAAAAAAAACATGTGTACAAAAATATTTATAGCGGCTCTTTTTTGTGATGGTCAAGAACTGGAAATTGAGAGGATGCTCATCAATGGGGGGATGACTGGACAAGTTGTGGTATATAAATGTAATGGAATGTTATTGTGCTATAAGAAAGGATGAATATGAAGACTTCAAAAAATACTGGAAAGACTTATATGTACTGAGGCTGAGTGAAGTGAGTAGAACCAGGAGAACATTGTTCACAGAAACAGCCACAGTGTACAATGACTGATTTTGATAGACTTAGCCTTTTTCAGCAATGCAAGAACCTAAAACAATTCCAAAGGACTCATGATGCCATCCACATCCAGAGAAAGAACTATGGAGTCAGAATGTTTTTTTTTTTAATAGGAATGCATTTTAGAGCCCATCTCAAATTACATGCTGTCTTGGAGAGGGAGGGGCAAAGGAAGGGGAGAAAATTTAAAATTTATGGAAGTGAATGTTGAAAACCAAAAATAAAAAAGTTGGAAAAAATTAAAAAAAAATTTACAAAGGGATATATGTAACTTTATAGCCCTTTGGGTGTAGTTCAAGTTGCTCTCCAGAATAGTTGGATCAGTTCACAACTTGTAGCAGCAAGGACCCCAATATCCCCAGGGTGGCTGCCAACACAGGTTCTTAGATCTGCTTTTCTAAAGGAAAGCAACTCAAAATGGGTTAACAAGCTTACTTTAATCAATCAAACATATATTGTTTACCTAGTTCAGGGGAAAAAGGTCAGCATCCTAATCTTCAAAGTATACAGACAGAACTTACAAGACAGAGAAACAAACAGATCAAGCAGACAGGCTTCCAAACTGTCCAACTATTACATACTTCCATACCAAATCACAGTTACCAGAGAGGGAAGCATCAACATCTGGGTTTTCAAAGCCAGATCAGGGCCTCTCAACAGCTGCCCAGAGTCTCATCTGGTCAAATCACACAACACTTCTCAAAGTGAGCCCCAAAGCAAAGCCTCACATCAGGGATTATATAACCTTCTCCTGGCTCAGAGAATGTAACAACCCTCTTGATCCACTGTCCAATCACAAAGCAACAAGGTGTGGGCATTCCTGAAAACCGAGCCTCCTGCCACAGGCTCCTTATAACCACATTCAGCCTATTAGGAGGGAGAGTATATTTTCAAATCAAGGAAGGTTCTCAGAGTCTCTTAAGCCAATCAAAGGGCCTAGGGGCAGGGAAGATCTTTAAATTTGCATTTCCATTACACAACTCCATGAACAATACATCAATGTTTCAATTTTCCCATATCTTCTCCAATATTTATCATTTTCCTGTTTTGTCATGTTAGCCAATAAATGTGATGTGGTACGGCAGAGTTGTTTTAATTTGCATCTCTCTAATTAACTCTAATTAAGAGCATTTTTAAAATATGACTATAGATAGTTTTAATTTCTTCATCTGAAAACTACCTGTTTATATCCTTTGACTATTTATCATTTGGGGAATGACACTGCTTTACTTTTTAAAACTGAACCTGGAAGTATGTCTTTAGGTTTCACATCTTTAATTTAATGGTGGGGGTAGGTGGGAGAAGACTCAAGATGATGAAGCAACAAGAAGAAGTACTGCTTAGCACCCTTACACTTCCTTCACAAAGATCTAGAAAATGCACCAGATTGAAACTTGATCAGGAAATCCAACTCAATCCCTATCTTACTAAATAAATATAGCTATAATTCTTTCAATCAACAATTTGTTTCATTGCTAAAACTAAAAAAAAAATTAATAAACAGTAAATACATGTCCTCTGTTTTAAACAAACAACCCTGGTCTGTCCCTAATCTGTTAAACTGGGTTTTTTATATTATAGAAATATTTTTAGCTATTATCTTTTGATGTATTTGATGTAGACCAAGGAAGGATATGTATGCTAATCAAAAACATCTTCGTTTTGGGGAATTTAGTTATAGCCTCAAATGCTAAGGGGGAAATCCTCTCATCCAATAACCCAGGAGTGTCATCATTTAATTGTGTCATTTAGCAACCCTACACAATGCCTGCAGAAATGGATGAACCATACAAGGACCAGAAACTGAATCCCGTTTTTATATACATATTTTCCCCTGAATATTTACATGTCAAGTTAAATCATCCTTTGCTATTGGTATGTTAATTCAATGGTGTTGCAATGGGCAGGGGAAGGGATGTGTAGAAGAAGGATCCTATCAAAGACTTAGGATAATAGAAACATAGCATTGAGAATGTGAGTGCCCCACATTCACCCGAGATCTTAGAGAAAGATCATCTAGTCCTATCCCCTTCATCCAAGATAGATATGGACCAGATCACTTATATTTAGAATAAGAATGGGACTCATCTGAGTTAAATACTTTTTTACAATTTTACAAGATAGATTCCATCCTGATGACTTAATTATGGGTAAAGTGGTGTGAGCAGGTTATTAAGTTTATCCCCTTGATTTCTATAGTATTCACTTATCTCACACTTTTGTGCTCTAGGCAACTATGATTCTATAAGTTGTAGAAAAGGTAGTAACCTACAGTAATAGAGGGAATTTCCCTTTCCAGGAGTTCCCGAGAACAATGAAATCACAGGTATAGTTCATATCCCTATCCCTAGTCACTGTTTTGGTAGATCCATGATTTCATCAGTGCAGGCACTCCCTCTATCAGTACAGATTGCATTTCATGTCTTCTCATCCTGTCAGATTCATGTCCATTTTTTTCTTCTTTTAAAAAAAATTCTCCCAAAAGGGTGTAATTAACATTCTGAAGAAGTTCCTTTTGTTCTTTTAGCATCTTGAGAAGACTAACATGATACTCAGGATGTCTATCTGATGCAACTCAGTTTTGATACGTGACCAGGCCATCTATTTTTCCATTTTGGGCCATTTATTACATAAAGTATGATAAAGTTTAAAATAACAAAGAATTAGAAACTAAGTGGGTGCCTATTAATTAAGGATTAACTGAAAGAAACAACTAAGGCACATGAATGTAATAGAATACATGTACATCAAGGATAGGATAAAGTCAAAGAAATATGAAAAATCTGAATAAACTAATGTAGAATAAAATAAACAGAGCCAATTAAAGATATACATATATAATTACAATGACTGAAAAGATCATTAAGAAGATGTTAAACACTAAGAAACCAAAGAAGAGATAATGAAATACGTATACCTTCATAGCAAAGTGGGAGGGAATTACTAGTATGAAATGTTTTCAGATATAGCCACTGTATCGGACATTTTGATGAATAGTTTTTCTTTGCCATGAGGGATAGTTCAATCTAAAGAGGAGTCTGAGATACAATGTGTGACAACAGCATTTGTTGGTGTCAATGTGGAAGGATACACTTAGCCAGTCAGTACTCATCACCATCCTATGCTCCTTAATCCCTCCCTTTACCTCTTTAATCAGGCACACCCTGTTATAAAAATTATCTTTTTTGGGGCGGCTAGGTGGCGCAGTGAGTAGAGCGCCGGCCCTGGAGTCAGAAGGACCTGAGTTCGGATCCGGCCTCAGACACTTAACACAAATAAACAAAAACCTAGCCGTGTGACCTTGGGCAAGTTACTTAACCCCAGTTGCCCTCCAAAAAAAAAAAAAAAAAAAAAAAAAATTATCTTTTTTAAGCCCAGGAGCAATATAATGGCCCCTTGTTTCATGTAGTTTACTCTACCCTAATACTGCTTTATGGAACTTATATATCAGAGAAAAAATATGTACAAACTCTCATTGCTGCTCTTAAGGTCTCCATCCTTTCCCCCCAGTAACTCTCTTACAAATTATGTATGTCTCTTTAAGAATTCAAAGTGGGGTATCGGAGGCATCCCACCTTTTAGCTCAAATAATAAGTCACTCTCACAGCTGAGATAGGGTGTATTCTCAATTGGAAATCACCCCTAATTCCCTCCTAAATTAGAGGATGTCAGTCAGTTCTCAAGTCCCTATTACAAAAGCATCAATTTATATACATGCTCATGTCCGTGATTGATGTTCCTAAATGACATGCCTTTGAAAAGTTGCCTGCTCTTTCCTTGAAAGAAAAGAGTAAAAAGTGTGTATCTCAGCCTTCTTATGTATCTTTTCCAGAAAGTATTGTCCTTTCCAAGGATATTTCTGAGACTTCAGGAGAATTCCAAGGCAGAAACTAATAGTTTACCCCCGATAGCACCACCACCACCCCCCTTGAAACATAAAGTAAGAAAAATATATGCAAATGATTCTGTGATCTCTGGCAATTTGGGAATTCTGCCTAACAATGCAGATGTCAACCCCTCCACATCTGCCCTTACTATGTTATTTATCTACATCCTCCTTAAATTTTACCACAGGGGATTTACTCAACATGCTGAAGCTCTTTACTTTCTCTTGACATTGTAAGGGTACCAAATTCTGCATATCAGAATAATGAAAATAGGGCCTGTTAGCCCTCATTTTTACCATATAGACAGCCCACCTTCACTTCCTTGATACAGTTCCTTGATTATACCTTTTATTCGTGTTCTTTGGAGTTTCTCAGTAGGTACATGTTGCAGCCTGCACATATCCACTATACATCTCTCCATTGATCTCGATGTGATATCCATTTTTAGTTCTTTGGAGGCAGTTGTCCCCCATGTCTTACTGCTTTATAGTAATAATAGTCAAATGTTAGTATTTAAGAGAAAGGTCTTTGGGACACTTTGGGTCAGTAAAGAAATACCACAATTTCCCTAAAGTAAGCCAGTCTGTTCTCTTCCTATTCTCTCTGGGACCAACTTGTGCATCTGTATGTCTGGGCCGAATATAACTACTACTGGACTAATTTTATTAGGTATCCATCCAAATACATGTTGAAATTTGGACAGTAGACATTGATCATCCATTTGATCTTTATTGTTTGGATGGAAAGGACAAATTCCTTTAAGTAATAACAGGTTTCTGCAATCAACACAGTATCATTTGCAAGGAGGAGCATTTAGTGGACTGTACTATCTGTAGGAAACCTTCTTTGGCCTGCTCTCTGTAAAGTATCTCCTCATCTTTGGTGAGCAAACATTTCTCTGTTTCATGCCTGACCTGAGGCTTATGTTAAGGGTTATTTAATAGTTATTTCTGTTGTTATATCACCCAGTGGAACTTGAATAATTTTGATGTGTGAATGGGAAAAACCTTGTTGAAAAAGAACTTATAAAGTGGTGTTCCATTCTACTGAATCAAATTATTTTTTTCCTCATCATAAACATAAAATTGTAGCCAACAAACAACCAAAGCTTATAGTGCTTTATTCTCTTATATCTCTATTTTTTTGTTAATTGTGAAATGGCAATTATGTAGTCCATTGTTGAATATCATTTGTGAAAATTTGCTTATTTCCTACAAATACCCTCATCAAGGATGCTATCTGTTCCTATATGAATAATTATCATAAAGATTTTGTACAAAAGGAAGAGTAGATATATAACACAGTAATTATTGTTGCCTTTTTTGAAGTTCCCTTTTTATATTAATATGGTCTGGTTTTTTCCATGATTTTGTTTTTTCCCTCTTTTGTACACCTTACATATTGGTCCCTCAATCCCCTTACAGCCTCCAATATGCATATAATTTCTCCATACACATTTGATCCAGTTGAGCTGTTTTTCCTATCTTTCTTCTCTCGGACTATAATTTTAAGGGCCATTTGTGCTGGTTACACTATTCCAGATGCAGAAAATAGTTTGTTTTGATAAATACTTAAAAATCTGTTCCACTTCCCCTTTATTTTTAGTCTTCCTCTTATTTTCATCCCTGCATGTCCTTGAAATGACTTTGATTATATGGAATATCTTTCCAAGATTTCTGTACACTGTCTTTACCTTCGACTATTTCTCTCTGCTTTATGAGATTATGTTGCTCACATTTGTCCATCCCCCTCTTTGTAAGATTTTACAAACAATTTCTAATATAACTCAGTATTGTCTTTGGCAACTATATCTCTCCATCTGGCAAGTGTCAGATGTTTCCTGAATAGTGTACTTTCTGGACTTTTTTGGTTTCTTTGTTTTGGTAATTAATTTCAATTTGGTAAAATTCTGGAAAAATTAT
This sequence comes from Gymnobelideus leadbeateri, assembly GCA_011680675.1. NCBI lineage: Eukaryota > Metazoa > Chordata > Mammalia > Diprotodontia > Petauridae > Gymnobelideus > Gymnobelideus leadbeateri. The sequence continues at coordinate 284,441 of WOXC01008879.1, read as the reverse complement.
TATAATTGGTGTTGATGTCATTTCTTTTGTCCGTTTTTCATTTTTGATTTTCAGTTATTAATTTGAATAGTTCATATTGTCCTTCAATTTATCCCAATCTTCCTTCCATCTTCTGGACTTAAATGTCAAGATTGATATGATTCAGCTATTCAAGCAGTATTTCTGCTTGTTGGCCATTGTGGGGAATGAAACACATTTAGAGTACCAAGAGTTAAATTATTGATGGTCTAAAAACTATATGATTCTTAGCACCCCATACCCCCTTTCCCAATACTCTGCCTCTGTCACTATAGAAACAGAAGAGGGAGCATAAAGGACTGAAAATCTTTTTTTTTTTAATTCTTTATTTCATAGGTTGTCTTGGCCAAAAGAAACACAAAAGAACTCCATTAGCAAGTGGTTACCCTCTGGTCATGGGCCTCTATAGTAAGCTAAATTAGGTCTCCAAAGGGAAAAAAAAAACCTTTCTCTTACTACATATTATATATGCTTGAAGCATTTCCAGAATGGTAGAACCTGCCTGGGCTTACACTCTGTTGGTATTGCCTTTAGGAATGACTTCTATGAAGAAGCAGGATAGGACTTTGAGCAAAAAGAAGTATAATCGTTTTAGCATTGACTATCCAACAACCCTCGTTTTTGCACTGAGAGCATCACTGAACTAGTTCATAAGTCTCATCTCCCCAAATAGACTACAGAGTCACTGTCCCCTAGATAATAAAGACGGGGCCGTATATATTTTTTGCATTCCTTCATAGTGATAACAAAAACATTAATTACTGGTATTTATATAACACTTTAAGGTTAGAAAGAGCTTTGTTGTTGTTTTTCAGTCATTTCAGTCATGTCTAACTCTTCAAGATTTTACCAATATTAGCAAATAGTCCATGCATCAGTAATATTAATCAGTAATTCAGAATGCAGTAACATTATTTCTTTTTATAAATCTGGGAACTAAGACTGAGACAGTTCAAAGTGATTTGGGCTAATGATACACACCCAGTAAATAGTACATTGGGGATTCAGTCCAAGCCATAGTATCATTCTGTCTTTCAATGAATATTTACTGAGCACCAGTAGTTGGGCATTTTACTCCACCTTCTGACATTTTAAACAGAATAGTCAGATCTAGTCTATGTTATAAATGAGGTGATTGGGGGCCAGAGAGGTAAAGATTTACCCAACATCACATAGCTAAGGTAACTAAAAAACCAGAACTAAAAACCAAACCATCCTGGATCCCATTGTAACACTCTTTCTGCTGCATCATACTTCATCTCAGAATGACACAAACACTTAAAAATACTTGTTGGATGATTGAAATGAATGAGCCTTTCATTCAAACCTTCCTACTTGCTATACCTTGAAGTTGACATTCTATCTCTTGTTTCAATGTCTTTGCCTTAGGTTGTTCCCTATTTCTAGAAACCACTTCTTCTTTACCTCTGCCCTTTAGAGACTTTAGCTTCTTTCAATTCTCATCTTAGTTGACACCACCTACAAAAAGAATTTCTTGATGTTATCCATTGTTAGCACACTCTCCTTCCTCAAATTGTCTTATATTAGCTAGAGCTACCTCTGGACTTACTCTCTCACCTCCCTCTAGTTTTAGCAAGTTTGAGCCTTCAAGTGGCAATTATTACTTCTCCCCTCAGGGTTTTTGGAGCAACCTTGAGGCAGGGGTGTGCAAGTTAACAATTAGTTCTCAAAATATGTACGAGAAACACTTATCAATTTTATCTTCATTATTAACATTTTCTCATTCATTTTCTTAAATGAGTGAAACAATCAAGAAGAAAATAAACCAGAACTGATTTTGCCAACCTCCAAAATCTAAATACATTGAAAATTTATCAGCCTTCTTGAGCCAGTACATTCCCTGAGGAGTTATAGCTCCTGATACTACTGCTCATTAGCTCCCATATTGTGTATTCCTCTCAGTATTGATCAAGAAGCTGATGTATTTTTTTTTTTTTTTGGCTTTTTGAAGGGCAATTGGGATTAAGTAACTTGCCCAAGGTCACACGGCTAGGTTTTTATTTGTGTGTGCGTTAAGTGTCTGAGGCCGGAACTGAACTCAGGTCCTTCTGACTCCAGGGCCGACTCTCTACTCACTGCACCCAGCAAGCTGATGTATGCTTAATATCAATTAGCTTTAGGGTATTTACTGAGAAAGTATAGCAATGAGAAAAAGTAGCTAGGTAGTGCAGTGGATAGAGTTTGAGACCTGGAGTCAAGAAGACTCATTTTCCTGAGTTCAAATCTGGTCTCAAATACTACCTGTGTGAACTTGGGCAAGTCACTTAACCTTGTTTGCTTCAATTTCCTCATCTGTAAAATGAACTGAGGACAGAAATGGCAAACCGCTCCAGTGTCTTTGCCAAGAAAACCCCAAATGGGGTAAGAAGGACAGACTGAACAACAACATTCACCACCCCCTCTTCTCTCTCTCTCTCTCTCTCTCTCTCTTTCTCTCTCTCTCTCTCTCTCTCTCTCTCTCTCTCTCTCTCTCTCTCTCTCTCTCTCTGCCTCTCTCTCTCCATATATATTACTTTCTTGATTGTCTAGATTTAAAGACATGAATGAGAAAATGTTAATAATGAATATTAGACTTATAAGTATGTCTTGTACATTTTTTTGAGAACTAGTTGTTTAACATTTACTTGCACACCCCTGCCCCTCAGGGTTCCTATGCACACACATACACGTGTATGTATATATGTAGGTGTGTATGTATACACATGCACACACATACACATATGTATACATATATATGTATACACATATGTATGTGTATATGTATACACATATACACATACACACACACACACACTGTGTGTGTGTGTGTGTGTGTGACAATGTGTGACAGAGGGGTATGTCCAGGCCCATGGAGGACTTTTTTCCCCTCACAGAGTCTGCACTAAGTTCACTTCTAATTCTGTATCAAAGTCAATGAATGGATTGTTCCCCTGTTCAGATGGGAGGCCTCCATGCTGAGTTAGGTCAAGCAGGTCACTCAGCTTCTACACAGTGCTCCTTACCAGACTCATCAGACTCCTCGTAAGGCATGGCTGCTGATGCTCATGACACACTTTATTACTGACTCCCGTTGCTGAACTTCTAATGGGTGTCCTGGCTTTTCAAAGTCCACAAGATCATAACCCAGTTAATTCTGTCTCCAAGGACTGATTTAGCTATGGCCAAGAAAGAAGAAGCACGATAGCGCTACCACCACTGCCCAGAAAGAGAGGCTGCATGCGTTCTTGGCCGCATGCCAGCTGAGTAGGGCGAAGAGGCAGCTGTGGTGGTCTCGACCTCTCTCCTAGTCTGGAAGCCCACAGAATGTCTTCCTCCTCACTCAGAAGCCACCACAGGACCTCCCACAACGTCTGTGTTACACATGAGGTGACTAATGGATGCCTCATGTGTAACAGAGGTGGTCAGTGGGAACTGTAACTGCTTCCCATGTGCCTCCGATAGAGCTGGCTATGCGTGCTCTGTCTATATGGAGATGGACATGTGCTCGGTACGGAGAGACTCAGGCTTTTCAACAACAAAATAATATTTATTGGTTCATAAGACCGGGGACAGTTTCAAAAATGATTGACAACTGCGACAGGAAGGGGTGCCCACCTTGTAAGCTCTCAAAGGAGCCAAGGGAAAAGTTCTACTTCTAGTTCTTTCTCTCTTTTAAGCACATCCTTGGGACTGGGCAACAAGCCTTTGGACTTCTGGTTGGGGTGGAGGGGATTTTTTCCTTATCCTCCTCCCAAGCAGCCATAGACTCTATGAGCATGTGGTAACAGGAGCATGTGCCTGTCTAGGCAAGCCTGAGACTGGACTTCAGACCTCTAGGTTCCTCTTCTGCTTTGTATTTCTTTCCCTAGGCAAACAGTGAACATCAAACCTGATAGAGAAATGTTTCCAGCCTTAGGGACGATCTTGGGAAGTTCAAGAGATTAAGAGTTCCTGGGTTGGTGTCATTTGCCCAGACAGGGGCACTTCCTGCAGCTGCATCTCTTGGGGGGAAGGAGATAATCCATTTCCATTGCACATGCCTTCTTCTACTAGAGAAGAGGGGAAAGTGAGAAGGGGTAGACACATAAATTAGCTCTTGCTCCAAGGCAGAGTGGGCAGCAAAGAAGCTGCAGAGGGGATCTAGGTACCGTAGGCTGCCTCAGCCTGATCATCTCTCTTACCCTTGTATGGGAAGCAGCTCCCTTGAATGTCCAATCCAGTCACCTCCATTGGTCTCTGTTTTTAACCCTATTTAGGCCTTATACTCAAATATTCCAGAATGGGAGTCACAGCACCCTGTCTCAACCTGACCCCTTTCTCTTCACTCTCCCATCAATTTCTCATGGCCTCTGCTCTGCTGATGGTCTCTCTTCATCAGTCCTTCAAGGTCAAAGTCATGGAAACTCTTAACTTCTTGAACTCATGAAATAATCCACCAAGTCTGGAAACAACCATCTCTCAAGATTGCTGTTCAGTCATCTGTGCTTTTGGAAGGAAGCAGAAAAAGCAGCCAAGAATCAGAATAGTTCAGGCTAGCTTAGGTAAGCACATGTTTTCACTGATATGTATTTATTCATAGTCAGAGGAATATTTGATCCTAGAAGTAACAGGTAGTTTTTGGAGGGGTGTCTGTGTATGTGTATGTATGTGTCTATGTGTCTGTGTGTGTGTGCGTATGTAAGAAGAGACAGACAGACAGAGAGGGAAAGAGAGAGAGGGAAAGGGAAAGAGAGAGAGAGAGAGAGAGAGAGAGAGAGAGAGAGAGAGAGAGAGTGGGGGGGGAGCAAGGGCAATGACACGGTCAAGCCTATGCTTTAGGAAAATCACTAGTGGCTTGTGTGGAGAAGGATGGATTGTAGTGGTGAGACTTGAGGCAAGAAGACCAATTAGAAGGCTATTGAAATAAACTAGGCTAAAGGTGAATAAGAAATTGATTTAAAGAAGTAGCTGTGTGAGTGGATAGAAGAAATACATAAGAGATTTTGAGATTTGGACACTGATTGTGAGGTGAATGAGAGAAGACTAGGAGACTGAGAGGATGGTGGTGGCCTAAGCAATAATAAAGAAATTCAGAAGAGGGGTATGTTGGGACGGGGGAAAGGTAATGAGCTCTGTTTTGTGCATGTAGAATCTGAGATGCCTGCAGGGCGTTCGATTTGAAATGTCCAAAAAGCAGTTGGTAGTACATGATGAGAGCTCGGGAGACTTGGGCTAGGAATCATCTGCACAGAGGTGATTGCTGAAACCATAGGAGCTGATGAGATCACCAAGTGAGAGAGTATAAAAAGGAAGGAGGGCCCAGAACACAGCGTTAGGGGACTGCCCATGTTTAGTGAGCATAGTATGGATAAAGGGGGGTGGGGGAGCCCGAGAAAGAGAATGCAGATAAGTGAGAAGAGAATTAGAAGAGAACAAGAATGTCAGAAAAACCTCAAGAAAGGGTATCTTGGAGGAGAAGGCAGTCAATGGTGTCAAGTTTTGCAGGGAGGTCAAGAAAGAAAAAGATAAAATTTGGCGATGGAGAGCTTGTCCATCACAATGTTATATACTGGAGTTAACTCCTAGAATGGAAAAACAAAAACAAACAAAAAGACTCAAAACTCAGAAGTTGCCTCTTAGCCCCATTACTCTGAATTACTTTTGCTAGATATATGTTCTACATTTGGGGATGGGGTGAGTGGTGGGAAAAAATCACTATAATTGCCAAGTATTCCCAGATCTACAAATCAAGGTTGAATCTCTTGATAACTGAGTTCTAGTTACATGGAGCAGCTAAGTGGTGCAGGGGATAGAGTGCCAGGCCTGGACTTAAGAAGATATGAGTGCAAATCTAGTCTCAGATGCTTACTATGTGACCCTGGGCAAGTCATTTAATCCCAATCTGCCTTAGTTTCCTCATCTGTAAAATTGGAATAATAATAGCACCTACCTCCAGGATTGTTGTGAGGATCAAATAAGATAATAATTCCACAGTGCTTAGCACAGTACCTGGCACATAGCAAGTGCTTTGTAAATAAATGTCAATTATTTTGGGACATATCAAACTGGATATCTCACAAGCATCTCAAGACCAATATAGTTAAAACAGAATCCACGATCTTTTCCCTATAGCAAACCCTCTTCCAGACTTCCCAATCACTGTCAAGAGTACTACCATCTTACCACCAGCTTATCCAGGTTCACAACATCAATTTCATTCTTTCTATACATACCCCATCCATTACCAAATCTTGTAATTTCTTTGTCTATAACATCTCTCACAGTCACTACCCTAGATCAGACCTTCATCACTTCTCACCTGGATTATCTCAATAGTCTTCTGATCCATCTTCTTGCCTCAAGTCTCTCTCCACTCACCTCCTCCACTAAGCTGTCACAGTGATTTTCCTCAAAGGTAGGTTTGATCGTATCATCATTCCCCATCACCTCCCTGCAAAACTTGACACCATTGACCGACTTCTCCTCCAGGATACCCTTTCTTGAGGTTTTTCTGACATTCTTGTTCTCTCCTAATTCTCTTCTCACTTATCTGCATTCTCTTTCTCAGGCTCCCCCACCCCCCTTTATCCATACTATGCTCACTAAACATGGGCAGTCCCCTAACGCTGTGTTCTGGGCCCTCCTTCTTTTTTATACTCTCTCACTTGGTGATCTCATCAGCTTCTATGATTTCAGTAATCATCTCTATGCAGATGATTCCTAGCCCAAGTCTCCTGAGCTCTCATCATCCATACTCAGTAAGCTACAATGGCTACCATTATACCTAGGATCTTTGGTCTAGTATTTAAAACTCTTCACAACCTGTATCCTTCCTCATTTTTCATTCTTCTTATACTTTACTTCCTTCCATATACTTTGTGTTCCAACCATATATGCTTACTTGTTGCTCCTTACATATGATGCATGCATCTCCCATCTTTATTCCTTCAAATTGACTATCCTCCCATGCCTGAAGTGCTCTCCTTCCTAACCAACACCTCTTAAAAATCCTTAGTTTCATTTAATACTCTCAGCTCTAGAGGCACCTGGAACTGAATAGGCATCTCCTAGACCTCCAGAGAATAGTGCCTTCTCCTGTAAGGTTGCCTTATAACAACTCTGTGCACATCTTACATGAATGGGATTGTATATATGTCATCTCCCTAATTAGACCATAAGCTCCTTGATTGGTTTTGCTTTTGCTGTGTATTGTCACAATTCAGCATAGCATTTGATATATAGCAAGCACTTAATAAGTGCTTGTTAATTTGTTATCGGTTTATTGCTGCAAACCTTTATTTCTCTATCTACTTTTGGTCCCACCCTTGAGTTCCAGTTTTCACCATTGGTAGGGATTTAAAGCAGACTCTGCTATTCTCTTGTGAGGAAATTCCCCTTCTCACTTCAGTTGATAGTTACAGAAGGTCCAGAATGTAATCACAAAATACGAAGAGTTTTCCTAAAATCCCACAAAACGTGGGAAACACTTATTCAATCAACTTGAGAGAATTATAGAGGTTTGACTAATGGATGAAGGCAACTGGCACCATGCAGGAATGAACTCTTTTGTCATATCTTGTGACTGGCTATGAGAATCAGTCACACCCTTTATCCTTTTTTTCTGTCCAGTAGTACGACAAAGAGGTAGGAATAATTTTTTTCTACTCTTCATGCTTCTCATTGACCATGTCATTGGATCATAGAAAATACTATATCTAGTGGAGATTAGAGATGCAATAAAGACAGACTTGAGTGTAGAAAGGTAAAAGAAAAAAGGTAAAAAACCCAAGGAAAGAAAAAAGCAGCTTCAAGGACAGTGACCCTTGACAACTTAGTGTCAGCCTATGAAGAGAAACAAACCCTGGAAACCCAGTTCTATATTCTTATGAATTCTGAATATATTTGTTGAAAAGTGAGCCCCAGATAGGCAGGTGGGGATGTTTTATAATTATTATTCTTGCTATGCATTTGAATAACACCTTTCTTAAGAATCAAATTATTCTCAGGGCTTACTGGTAATGGGAAGCACACTGATGGGGGCTCATAAATTACTCTATTAAGAGTGACTGTGCAGGATACCTTTAGAATCCTAAGAGTAGCAGCCACACACTGGGAACTCGACCTGTGAGTATGAGTAAAAGTAGCACCCAGATGGTGCTACACCCTAGATAATTCATTGAAATAAAGACATACCCTAATTGTATATATTTCATGTTCCCCCAAAGAATTAGATAAAATAATAACATGTAAAGAAGGAGAAGATTAAGTGAGAATTTTTCAAGGTAGTCATTCCAGAGCAATATTTCCTTTATACTGCCTCCCTCCTAGGTTCCCTGCAGTAATTTTATAGAAAAAAAAGAAGTCTCAAGTCATTCAAGCCTATTTTACAATAAAAACCTTTGACAAGAGCAGCCTCTAAAGAAAGATCAGAAAGAAAGATGGTCTTAGGTGAAAAAAAAAACTAAAATAATCCCAAAATATACTCTCCATAGCACAATATAGCACATGAAAAATAGATATAAGAAGGCACAAACTCATGGGAAATTTTTGTGTTAATCCTATCTGACAACTGATTTTCATTCACCTTTGGAACTCCAAAGAAATAAACCTGGATAGCCACAAGTTAAAAGGGACAAGCATATACAGGTGACCTAAAAACAGGTGATGCTTTATGATAGAAACTTAGGCCAAGATTTAAGTCTTTAATGATTATTAAGGTATAAAATAGATATCCAGGGGACTATATTAAAAGTGTTTAGTTTGCTCTTCATCATCTTAGTTAAGAAACATTAGCTGAACATTGAGGTGGCTACTTAACACATATATGGCATATATGAAAAGATACAAGTCATAGGACCTGAGTTCAAATCTAACTCTCTCAACATGAGAACTTAGATAACTCCTTTAACTCTTAGGAGCTTCCAAGTTCCTCATATGTAAAATGAAGGGATTCAACTAATCAGCTTATAAGAGACCTTCCAGTTTTAAATCTACGATCCCATGGACCTGGTCATTGCATTACATTTTGTTTGAAAATGTTAAGAAAGAGGGGAGTTCAGAATGTTGAAGACTTGTTTCAGTATTTCTGTAAATTTGGTATTAACATTGAGCTTTAAAATTTTTTATAAAAAAAAATAAGGTTCTGAGAGCTGTGATGAAAGCCAGAATTAATATAGAAATTGAACTATGTCCTTCATGTCTTTTAAACATTCCTGCCGTTAGCTTTGAAACCCTAGCAGTTAATGAACAATACACAGCAAGGCAAAGAAGAAAGTTGTGTTGATTTCACTCATTTCTAGATGCAAAGGCAAAGACATTGACCTCATCAGCACACATTCCTTGAGCCCCTAACAGGTCTAAGGCTCCCTGCTAGGTGCTCCTAGCTTTTTCGACTTTCCTGAACCCTAGAGCTGCCTATTTCCTGTTCATTATGCAAGGGAAATCACTTCTGGTGCTGCAAAAAACATGATGTCATGAGACACTTGAGCAGGACAGAAGGCTAGAAGCAGACCCATTTGTGTTTTAAGAGTGAGGGAGAATTCATCAAATCTTTGAACAGGCTGGGCAGGGGAGCAGCAGTAGGGCAAACAGCATATCTTGTGAGCAGGGAGACAACTGTCAAAGAAAATTCCTTTTCTGCCAGCTAAAAGGCCCCCCAAAGTAGGATGAATCAAATTCCACTAGCCACAATCTGGCTATATTATATTTGGATAATAATCCTGAACTGAACATTGATTCTGAAGAAGTCCTTTCTTCAAAACTTTAAGGCAACAATTAAGTATTCCATTGTCATGGCTCAATTAAATGGTTTGGCCTGAGAAAATTGGGGATTGTAAAGTGAGGATGGAATGTGCTTTGATCCTCTTTCCAGGGTTATTGTTTCATTAATAAATGAACATGTCATTTGTCTCACCAGAGGGAGCTCATGCCCTCCAGGCTTTTTTCCCTTTTTTGTTCAGGTTTTATAAAGATGAATTTCCAGTGCTCTGAAATACCATGGATTAGTAGTTAAGCCTGACAGCACTTCGGGGAGTAGCGGGCTTAAAGTGCCTCACACAGGTCTCCAAAGCACTTGTTTACTAATAGAGGAAATCAGCGACCGTCTGCAGCTGCTGATATTGCATTACCATTTGGAAAGACAGTAGCTGAGATAACAAATCACACAGTTTTAATAATTACTCCTGCATTCCAGTTTTTTGTTTCCTGCATAACTGTAAAGGCTGGATTTCTTCCAAATAAACAGATAAAAACAGTATGGAACTTTTATCTTTTAATGATAATGACAACACATCAGTTTCACTAAAAGTTTCCTGCTGGATTTTTTTTTTCTGATTTCTAGAGTTTCAATAAAATGTAATTATACTTTATAATTCCACTCTTTTAATCTTCACTTCAAAAACTATTCTCAGTTAGCAAGTTTGCTGGGCATGGAGGGTAGGTGACAAACTGCCATCCACTTCCTTCCCCATCTTGTCATGTTCCTGAGTTCTGTCTTAGGGTAAACCTGTCATTGAAACTACCCACATAAACTGAGCTATTTTATATTCAAATTAATACCTAGCTTAATTTGAATGTAAAATAGTTCCATTTATGCCCTCATTAAAAAAAAAGTATGGTATTTGGCAATGAATGGATGTTTAAGATATGATACACGAGCAACATATTTTTATTTTTTAATCCTAAATTGAACCTACATTAGGCTAGGAACATTTCAATATCAATAGATAGGTCATAAAAGGAGCCCTTTAAAAATCTGCATAGTAAATATGTGCTCTAGAGGTCAAAATATGCCATTGTGCAGAGACAGTACAGGGTTTAGTTCATATGGTTGGCGCTCAGTATTTTCAGGCAAATCTGTCCATTGTTCCATTTCTATAGCATGAGGATGTCAATTGATTTTAAAACATATGCTCCAACTTTATTTGTGCAATAATTTCATGGACTTTATTTTGGTGTCGAACAAGTTAACAACTAAATAGGAAAATGATGTCTTCCTCTCTCGTGCAGTGAAACCATAAAAGTTGGCAGACAGAAAGGAATGCTGAACTTTTCCCAGAGCTCTTCGTTTGGTTACCATCCATCCATGTTCCGCTGGGTGATTATAGAAAGCTTTTTTAAAGCATTACTTCAGAATGATCTTAATTGGTGCAAGGTTGAGCCCTTTCTAGGAGGGGAGGGAAAAGGTTGAATAGCCTTTTCAAGTCACATGAAAGTTTTTAGGATGAATGTACGATAATTAGATTAATAAGTAGCTTAATTTATCACAGCTGAGGATTTCAACAGCCACACATTAGAGGGGAAAAAAAAAGATTAGTGTGATTCCAGTTTGTTAAAAAAATGTACTGAAATTTGATTAACCTTAAACACAAAGTGTCTTTCTTTCTGTGTCTAAATGTAGTGGATGGGGAGGGGGAGAAGAGAGGGGACCTGAAATAATCAGAAAAATCCTGTTTTATTCCTTTGTGTTTCCCAGTTAATGAGAGGTATCAGGATGGCTTGAAACAACTTTTCCCTCTGCTGGTTTTTTTTTCTTCTTGAAGTAATGAATTGGATTTGAAACCTATGGGATCTCAAATTGAAAAAAAATTTTTTTTTTCACTTCAGAGGATTGCTACTTATCAGATATACATTTAATTAAATGTATAGAGGCAGATTTCTTCTTTCATTTGCAGAAAGGGGAATTGCAAAAACCTCTTGGAAAGGAAAATTTGGTAGAGTACTGGGTTTGGATTTGGGGTTCTTTCCTCCATTAACTGTGGAAGGAAACACTGAAGCTGAGGTGGTTGGATGATATTACAAGGCATTGTCTGCCACAAAGGACATATTGAAACCCAGGCCTTGGAAATCACAGGCTACCCAAATGGAGTGCAGTGATGAGTTGAGCAGTATTAATTAGAACAATGTTCAGGTTGAAGACCATTATTGTAATGGCAAAAGCAATCATTTGCTTCTCCATGAATGGATAAAAAATCAGTCATGAACTAACATACAAAAAAAAAAAGAATAGTGCATACAGTTTTCAACCCCGGGTCCTTCCCTTTACCTCCTCCACACAAAACAATGTGTCTTTCTTAATAGAAAGTGAAATCTGCTGTGCCCTTTGATGATAATATCCATCCAGGGGTCGCCATTGCAACCCCTGGATATTGTCATTATTTATCAGTTCTAATGTCAGATTTCATTAAACTTAAAGTTCTTAACTCTTGCATGGCTATAAACAAAACCAAGAGCATTGTGATTAACAAAGCTGCTGGCACCAGATTTGGTATCACCCATGAAACAGCCTGGAGTGCAGCGCTATGGTACCTGTCAACAGCCACAACAGCCATCATCATTGGAAGGAGCGCTAATGCAAACTCAGCGGTGGGGCCATGCATTCTGTATTCATGATGTTATGTGAGGGTCTCTTCTTTGAGACAGCATGAAGAAGGTGTGGGACTAGGCACCAGCATGTAGTTGGTCAGTCGGATGCTCGGCCTAAAAGAAAACAAAACAATTAAACCATCAGACAGCCCTAATGGAACCATATTCCCCACCCTACCCCATAAAATTTTTTTTTAAACTATATATATTTTTTGGTTCTGCTTCTCCTCCCTCCCCTGGAGTGGGGGTGGGGGACAAGAAAGATATGTTGTGCTAAAAAAAAAAAACAAATAAGTAAATTGTTTTTTAAAAAGAGGAATCTGGAGTTTCTCACCAGTGTGAGTTGTGCATACTGCTTGTCCTATAATATTGGAATGGTTAACATTGGCACAGCAAGATCATACAAATGACAGTGTTAAGGGCACTCATGCATTGGCCTGTTTGATAAGATTGATAACTGTAGCCAGTAGCTTAGGAGAATCGATTTCCACGGTAGGAGCCTTCTCTGGGAGCGTAAATCTTTTCTTCTGCTTTTGGGAAAGGCTAGCTTTAAAGGTGTTTTCTATACCGATTAAACATGATGCATAGTGATAAATGGTATATATTTTTTAAAATTTCAAGGATGAAATTTTAAAACATAATCATGGAGGTGGAATAAACCTAGAAAGCTATTACTCATCAGCCAACATTCTGAAACCAAAACCTGCCTATAATCTAAAATGGGTATCTCATTACTGGTTAACATTATTTATTTAGGAGGAGATACGACCTCTAATTTTCCTTTAAATGATTAATTTAGTGTTTAAATAAGTGCCTTTTATTTAATAATGTTTTCTTTAAGCAATTCACTAATGTCAATAAACTCTTTGTTTAACCTTCTTAAAGGAAACATTTTCCCGGCTCTGAGGTAATTAATGAGCTACCAAATAAATGGGTATAGGAAAATGAGCTAAATAATTATCTAATACTAAGGGTTGCCCAGATCAGAGGCAGAACATAAAAAAAAAATATTCTTTCCTATGTATAAGAAACAGTATTTGACTAATAAAATGTGGCAAAGTTACACTCGGTGGTTAAGACCTTAGATAAACCTGAGATTTCATTTCTATTTCAATTCCTGTCAGGTGTGGCACTCTTTTTTGAATTTCCCAGCATGTGGGAGAGCCTACAAACAATGAGGGATAATTTATACAAATTACAGTATCTTTAAAGTTAGTGGGGAAAATTATGAATTGCATATAATAGAGGAAAATAATTTGCATATGATGTTAGTTTTTGCTTTTATAGACAGAAATGTAAATTTTCTGGAAATGCTGAAGTAATTTTTAAAAAGGAGGTTTTTATTTAATGAAAAATGCAGGACAATATATGTATAAGGTTATGTATGTATATGTGTGGGTGTATACATATATAATATGTTACAAGTATATATATTAGTTCTTATTTACAAATTGAAAGTCATTTTTCGGGGCGGCTAGGTGACTCAGTGAGTAGAGTGTCAGTCCTGTAGTCAGAAGGCCCTGAGTTCAGATCCGGCCTCAGACACTTAATGCACACACAAATAAAAACCTGGCTGTGTGGCCTTGGGCAAGTTACTTAATCCCAATTGCCCTCCAAAAAAAAAAGCAAAAAAAAAAGTCATTTTTCTAGTTTATGAACATAATACAATGTAGTAAAAAGGTTGCTAAATTTGTAGTCAAAAGACCTGGGTTTGCTTTCCAGCTTTGTTGTGTACCACAATTTGACCTTGGGCAAATCATTTTTAACATTTCTACTCCTGAGTTCTATAAAGAGGTTATATTAGAATGTCTATCCCAACTCCAAATTCTATGAATTTATGAAAATGTTGTGTTTGAACATAAAATTATTGCTTGACACACAAACATTTTTCAAGTATAGCTTGAATGGGCAGCTAGGTGATGCAATGGATAGGACACTGGGCCTGAAGTCAAGAAGACATCTTCCTGAGTCCAAATCCAGCCTAAGACACTTACTAACAGTGTGACCCCCAAGCATATCACTGTTTGCCTCAGTTTCCTCATCTGTAAAATGAGCTGGAGAAGGAAATGGCAAACTATTCCAGTATCTTTGCCAAGAAAACCCCAAATGGGGTCACAGTTAGACAGACTGAAACAAATGAACAACAATACAACATTGACCACCACCACCCCAAATGGAGTCACAAATGAATATGACTGAAACGACTTATTAACAAAATTTATACTTTTTTAAATTGTATTTGCTTTTCTGACTTTGGGCTACAAGCAGAGGTTGCTACTAGGTGCCAAACTAAAGAGTCTAGGATCTCTTAGAATCTTACATTTCAAAGGTAATCCAATCACTTCTTGAAACAACAATTCTTTGCTACTACATCTTAAACAAAAAAAACAGTACAATTTTCACTTGAAGACCTTCAGTGATAGGGGAAGGAATGCTGGACTTGGAGTCAGAAGAGAGCTAGTCCTACCCTGGACATCTGCTGATTGTGTGACCACGGGCAATCTCTGAGTCTCAATTTTCTCAATTGTAAAAGGGGAATAAGAATATCCATAGTATTTATTTCATAATGTTGTTGTGAAAATAAAATAAGAGACAGAGATAGAGAAACAGAGATATAGAGAGACACAGAGAGAGAGAGAGACAGAGACAGAGACAGAAAGAGATCACAGAGAACTCATCGCCTCACACACCATTCCTAGACAGTTCAAATTACCAGGAAATTTTCCCTTAGTTTGATCCAAAATCTGTCTTCCTGTAATTTCTACCCATTGGTCCTAAGTATTCCCTCTAGAACCAAGCAGAATTAATCTAATCCCTCCTCCACACACCACAAGCCTCTTAATATTTGAAGAGAGAAATCCCCCTCTTTCTATACCCAACTCTCTTTTCTCCCTCCCCCACTAATGTGTTCTTTTCTCTAGGCTGTTGAGCCCTCTTTTCATGAATCCTCCCCATCCTCTGAGGAGTCTCCAGCATGTCAGTGTCCTTCCTAAGAAAGTCATTGGTATGTAGCATCTCCAAAGCTAAAATGTGGACCCAAAACTCCACATGTCATCTGACCAGGGCAAGTTACCATGTGCAATACTATCATCTACTTCACTCTGAATACTGTTTCTTTTCACAGAGCTTAAGATCACACGAAACCTTTTGACTGCCAGGTAGCAATGACAACAAGAATGACAACTCATATTTATAGAGAGCTTTAAAGTTTGCAAAATATTTTCATCACAACACCCCTCTAAGGTAGGTAGTCAATATTAGATTGCTGATGCTTGTTGAACTTAACATCCACAACCTTTTTCATATGAACTGCTTTCTGTGTCTCCTCTCATATTTGTATAATTGCTTTTTTTAACCCAAGTGCAAACTTTCATTTTTGACAATTTATTAGACATGAAGAAAGATAGCATGACATAGCAGATAAAGTATTGAGCTGAGAGTCATGAAGACCAGGATTCAAGTCCTTCCTGTAATACTTACTGTTTGATGCTCCATGCATCATTTAATGTGCCTCAAGCAATTCCCTGGGACTTTCCTACTAAGCTACAGATGGGTTATGATCTGTGTGACTATAAAGGGACCCAGAGTTCTTCACATTGACAAAATCACAGCTCATTTACATATTCATGTATGAGAACCAGGCAAAAACAAGAGACCTGAAGAAACCACTAACATTCCATTAAAACAAAGAAAGATATTGTGTATTCTGAATGATGACCTCCAGAGTGTCAAGCAGATAGAGGAAGCACTCATTTTCAGAAAAGAAGCTGAGAAAGGAACAAAACAAACCACAACTTCTTTAATTCAAAGAACAGAAATGAAGCTCTGGGTTTATATTAATTGGACTCAATCTTAGAGCTTCTCAATAATCACTCTTTCTTTGCTTCATCCCTGTATGCATGGTTTCCCCTGGGAACACTGGAATTTTGCTCTCAGCCTCTATTGAAAATAATAATAATAGCTAGCTCTTATATAACACATTAAGACTTGCAAAGCATCTTACAAATATCTCATTTTATCCTCATATCAATCCTGGGAAGTGGGTGCCATTTTTACAAATGCAGAAACTGAGGCAAACAAGCAAAATGATTTGCCCAGGACCACACAGGTATTAAATGGCTAAGATTGGATTTGAACTTAGGTTTTTCTGACTCTAGGTGCAATGCTCTAATCCACTGAGTTACCTAGCTGCCTAAAAAGGTAGTGATAAAGGACTCTCAGGTCCCATGCAATCACTTAGGCTAAAAATACATTCAGTTCAGAAGAAGTTTCATTTCTTCTGGCAGAAAATGTGCATAATCTCATCAAAAAGCAAAATAATTCTCCTTTCTATAGGTGAGCTTCACCTCCAGCAGGACTACCCCATGACTGAATTCACCCACAAAGTAAAAGCACTCAAGGTCATTAGAGAGTCAACTCATTTCCCCCCAATCATATCCACTTTCGTAGGGACCCATAGAGTCACCCCCAGAATTATAATACTACCGTAATTGAAACTCTTTTCCCTGGTAGGAAAGCACTTACTTGCAAGAGTCAAGTAACTCTTCTATTGAGCCCTACCTTCCCAAGGACCTATACATTCCCTAGAATTAGTGTGCTATCCTGCTTTGAAATACATAGGGTGTCCAGGGAGGACCAGTGCCTTTGGTGTAAGGGTTTGCTGAGCCCTTTTCAGGGCTTCTCTCCCACCTTTGGTGCCCATCTGCCATCCATCTCTCACTTTGGCTCCAAGAAGCTGGACCATCTGCAGTGGCCACACTTTGGCAAGTGGGCTAAACCAGGCTGAGGGTAACCAATAGGCTTCAAACCCTTTAGTGAATTAGGGAGATGTCTACCCAAAAATGTGAAAACTTCCCCTGGTGGAATGTGAGGATGAGAACAATTTGTTTCAATGGCCATGAAGGACCCTGGAGCAGGAACTGTGGAGAGTTGAGGGCTTGTCAGACACTGAAGATGCCAAGGTTATCTACTGCATCCCAAGCCATCACCAGCTATCTTGACTTTCATCTTGTCACTGGACTTTAAGGATTCTGGAAGATAGAATGATGCTGATGACTTTGTGCCACTTTGTCTCCCTTAAACCCAATTCACAAGCAAGTCAAGACATCACCTTATGACGGCCTTGGTTCTTTTAGAAAATAAAGAATTAACAAGAACAACAGCTTTAGGTCTCTCTGTAAGTGAAAAACATTCAGTTGATCAATCAATCAATCCCCTCTGGCCACACCTACACAATCCACACAATTCACCATGCTAGTGAGGGACAAAGTCAAAGTCTGCTCATTCACATCATAGGTCTATCCCTCACAGTACTCCTAACTCTAACTTGTATGGGTTATGAAATTCCTCTTCTAGTTTTAAGAATTTTGTATTGCCCATACTTTTGACAACATGACGAGTAAAGGTAAGTATATAAATTCATCTCCCTCCCTTCACTCCCATGATGTCAGAATAGTTAGAAACATGAATGAATGAAAAAGCATTTATTAAATGCTTACTATGTGCTGAACATTGTATTCAGTATTGGGAGCACACAGAAAAAGGAAGTGTGCCAAATAAACTTCAAAAATTAAAAAAAAAACAATCAGAAGAGAATGAAAGAAAGAAATTCACACAGGAAAAAGTAAAACATCAAAGACTAAGGACATGAGCAAGCAAAGGTTCTAATACAATGAAAAAGTAATATGTAGTAAAGTATACCACATAGTATTTAATACCAGGATAAAACTCCAGAAAAGATAATGATTTTGGTACAACTATAGTTAGATCTGTAGAAATGTGGATGGAATAACCACAAGAAGCCCACAGATGTTTGGATGAATTAATAAAAGAAGCAAATAAAGAAGTTAGGAATAAAATTATCAATCAATGAAAATCTCAAGAGCCCAACTTAAAACAGAAATTAGAAAATTGAAGCCAAAGTTGAGAGGCAGTATGGCATAGTAGATAGAGTGATGGATCTAGAATCAGGAAACTGGGCTCAAATTTCACTTCTGCCACTAACTATGATGATGGGCAGACTACCTAATCTTTTACAGGGGTGGGGAACCTGCAGCCTCAAGGCCCACAAGTGTGGCCTTTTGACTGAATCTGAACTCCACAGAACTTGTTTGGATTCAGTCAAAGGGCCACACTAAAGGACTTAGAGAGCCACATGTGGCCTTGAGGCCACAGGTTCCCCACTCCTACATCTATTATCTAATTCATGAGGTTGAGTCTCAAATGAGATGCAATATATTAATTGCTTTACAATCATTGAAGTGCTACTTGCATATCAGCTGTAATAATTAGTATTAACAAAGAATAAATACCCTCAAAAAAGAATAGAATATATACCTAAAAATGAATCATAAAACAAGAAGTATTAGAACAAAGTCAAAATATAGCTAAATCAGAGCCAGATAAAGTAGCTATATTTTTAATAGTCTGAAAACAGGTCTCAAATTACCTGAGAATCATTGGTCTACAATGATAAAACAATAAAAAAAACTCTAAATTCATATTTCAGGGCCTCATAAAAAATATTTTGACTGATAGGTAAAAGTGCAATTGAATAAACTGTATAGAGAATTCAGAGAGAAACTATACATTTAATTCACTGAGAAATATGATTGGTAAGCTCCAGAGGTGTCAGGTAAAATTACCAGTTTTGATAACCTTTACTCTGTTTTCCAGTTTGGGGCAATAATAACTTATTCAAACAGATCAGTCTGGAGTTCTTTTAATTTAACATTATTTTTTTTCTCATTCTCATTATTTGCATTATACTTTTGAATTTTGAACTGTTGCTCTAAGAAGGTTCTTATATATACAGTTTATTCAGGAATGACCCATCATTAAGAAGTTATTTTTGTCAAAACATAAATTTATTTAATTTTCATGATATTGTTTTCTCAAATAAAGTATTCCATACATAAGTACAAAGCTTCTAGATAGTTTAGGAGTCTCTCTCATTCCTTACTCCTAAACCATATTTCTTAATATATGCATATACATTTAAGTATATATGTATACATATATGTATAAGTATGTTACTATTATCAATTTTTTGCATTTATGAAACAAAATATATATTGATTTAGAGATGCTTATTGAATTTTTCATAGAATACATCTCCAATGGATGATAGTATATAAGCTCCAATTATTTTCAAAGTGATCTTTGTCAAATATGTATCATAAGCACTGTAAACATGAGATGACCAAATGTCCCATGGAATGATGGTTTTTGTTGAATTTGCTAACATAATAACCATAACTCCACCAAGTCCTTTATTTGCCTTCTCAAGGAAAACTGGTGAACCATTCTTCCATTTAACTGAAACTTTCCTCAGAATTCCCATTTCCTTTATAGCAAGAATATCGGTGTTGATATTTTGATATTATGTTGATATTCCACTTTTTTCAGTGGAACAACCAATTTGTTATTGAACAACACCTTTACATTTAGAGTATTAACAGTTCATGTTCATCTGTGGTCTAAAAACTGTGTTTTGTAATAACATCTGCCCCCCTTCTTTTTCACTGCTCTTCTACTATTGCTAAGAACATAAATAGCACTGAGAATCATTTTGTGTTTTTATTTGCTTCATGTGTTGTCACAGCCAAAAAAGTGATCACTAAGTGTCCAGACAACTGGTAAAAAGATGTTATCTTCATCAAGAAGAATAAATACTGAGCATTTGGGGGCGAAGCCAAGATGGCAGAGTAAAAGCAGGAAATTCCACGAGTTCTCCCCACAACCACCTCAAATACCTATAACATATGACTCTAAATAAATTTTAGAGCTACAGAGCCCACAAAGTGACAGAGAATCAAATCTCCAGCTGAAGGCAGCCTGGCAGGCCAATAGAAAGGGTTCATCACAGCATGCTGGAAACCGAGTGCTGTCCCATGTGAGCTGCAAGGTTTTGGCCCCAGGGAGGAAACAGTGGCCAGAGCAGACTTCAGGATAGTAAATCACCAGCAGCTGTGGCAGTTTCCAGACTTTTCAACCCATAAATGCCAAAAAGAAAGTAAAAGGTCAGGCAGGGGCTCTGTTGGAAAGGAAGGGTGTGACCTGGCTCCTGTCTCCAGGGCAAGGGGTAGTGGAGGCCTGCTGGCTGCAGTGTTTGCCATGTGGCTGACTCAGGAGGCCCTGACCTACAGATCGTAGGGGGACCAAGTGACCATTTAGGGGGTAATTGCTCTTGCTTTGATCTGCTTGGATCTGGGTCTCTTTCTTGAGCAGTGGTCCTGGGGTGAGAAATGCCAGTTTGCCAGTGTGGTGACTGTAGGCACCCTCCTCAGACCTCTGACAACATTTGTGAAAACCCCAGCAATTTGGGACAAAGCTCTCCTCTCTGGAAGCAGAATTCTACTGTGGCAAAGAGCTAAAAAGTCAAGTAATTGACTGGCAGTATGAGCAAGTAGAGGAAGCACAAACAGACCATAGAATCCTTTTGGGGGGACAAAAAGAATCAAAGAATGAAATAGGAGGAAGACAACAAAGTCAGAACTCCTGCATCAAAAGCTTCCAAGAAAAATATGAATTGATTGTAGGCCATGGAGGAGCTCAAGAAGGATTTTAAAAATCAAGTAGGAGCAGTGGAGGAAAAACTTGGAAGAGAAATGAGAATGATGGAAGAAAATCATGAAAAGAGAGTAAACAACCTGACTGAAGAAAATAATAGCTTAAAAAATAGACTAACTCAAATGGCAAAAGAGGCCCAAAAGGTCAATGAATGCCTTAAAAAGCTGAATTTGCCAGATGGAAAAGGAATTTCAAAAACAGACTGAAGAGAATAATTCCTTCAAATTTAGATTGGAGCAAATGGAAGCTAATGACTTTATGAGAAATCAAGATGCTATAAAACAGATACAAACAAATGAAAAAATAGAAGGCAATGTGAAATATCTCATTAAAAAATCACTGACCTGTAAAATAGATCCAGGAGAAACAATCTAAAAATTATTGGGCTACCTGAAAGCCATGATCAATAAAAGAACCTTCAAAAAATCATCCTTCAAGAAATTCTCAAGGAAAATTGCCCTGATATTTTAGAAGCAGAGGGCAAAATAGAAATTGAAATCACCTCTTGCAAAAGATCACCAAAAGAAAACTCCTAGGAATATTATAGCCAAATTTCAGAGTTCCCAAGTCAAGGAGAAAATATTACAAGCAGACATGAAGAAACAATTTGAGTATTGTGGAAACACAATCAGGATAACACAAGATCTAGCAGTTTCTACCTTAAGGGATCAAAGGGCTTGGAATATGCTATTCCAGATTTCAAAGGAGCTAGGATTAAAACCAAGAATCACCTACCCAGAAAAACTGAGTATAATGTTTCAGGGGAAAATATGGTCATTCAATGAAATAGAGAACTTTCAAGCATTCTTGATGAAAAAAACAGAGTTGAATAGAAAATTTGATTTACAAATACAAGAAGCAAGAGAAGCATGAGAAAGTAAACAGGGAAAAGAAATCATAAGGAACTTATCAAAGTTGAAATTGAACTATTTATATTCCTGCATGGTAAAATGATAATTCATTGTAACTCATGAGCTTTTTCTCAGTAGGAGGATAGTTGAAGGGAATATATATGTTTATATAGGAGGATATATATGCATACAAATACATATGTGAGTCTGTGTGTATATATGTCTACATGTATACATAGAGAGAGGGCACAGGATCAGTTGAATAGGAAGAGATGATATCTAAAAACTAAAATTAAGTGGTGAGAGAGGAATATAATGAGAGGAGATAAGGAGAGATAGAATAGGGTCAATTATGTCATATAAAAGAGGCAAGAGAAAACTGTTACAATGGAGGGGAAGAATAGGAAGACAAAAGGGAATGGGGTCAACCTTACTCTCATTGAATTTGGGTTAAGGAGGGAATAAAATACACACTAAATTGAGGATCTTACCCTACAGGAAAGTAGGAGAGTAAGGGATAAGAGGGGGGAATAATAGAAGGGAGGGCAGATTGGGGAGGGAAGGGTAGTTAGAAGCATACACTTTTGAAAAGGGACAAGGTCAAAGTAGAAAATAGAATAAGTGGTGGGGCGGGATAGGATAGACGGAAATATAGTCATTCTTTCACAATATATCTACTATGGAAATGTTTTGCATAACTACACATGTATAACCTATATTGAATCTCTTTTCTTCTCAGTAGGGGTGGGTGACAAGGGAAGAAGGGAAAGAATCTGGAAGTCAAAGTTTTAAAATCAAATGCTAAAAAACAATAAAAAGGAGAATAAATACTTTTTCATCAGAATATCATTAATTACTAGAGAATGAACTGGAAGAAAACCCTATTATTCTATTTTATAAAATAAGAAACATGGACACAGAAAATTACGTACCCTGATCTGATTAATAGTCAGGATGAAAGCAAAAGGTCATAACTCTCACATGTCAGTCTGCTGCTTAAGCCCCCATTAAAACCAATATTCTCCCTAATATAGGAAGTCACTGACTTAGGAACAATTAACTACCTAATTTCTCTTTCACACAAAAGGCTGCCCCAATTAAAGGCTTGTATTCCATTACTCTCAGTAACTCCTCTTCCTTTCTTGCCTTGTCACTAGTTCTTCCTGCCATCGCTATGGTGGCTATAAAGCATTTGCCTCTTCTCTTCAGTACTTTCTGTATTACCATTGTTGTTCATTCACTCCAGTCATGTCCTCTTCTTCATGATCTCATCTGAGGTTTTCTTGGTAAAGCTGCTAGAATGGCCATTTCCATATAATTTTTTTGGTTTTTATTTTTTTTAATATTTATCTTTTATTTTTTTTATATATGAAACATTTAATTTTAAAACTTCGAATTCCAGATCCATTCCCTTCTTCCCTTGTCACCCACTCCCACTGGGAAGATAAGCAATTCCTCTCTCACCTCTTAACTCCACCCCTTAAGTATCATCCGTTCCCACCAAATTCGACCTGTGCCCTCTATCCATGTGTACTTGTAAACATATATACACACATTCATATATGTATTCATATGCTCATATACCCTTCTTCAATTATTTTCATACTGAGAAAGGTTTTATCAGTCACAGTTATTGTTTTTCCATGGAGGAATGTAAATAGTTCAACTTTGATAAGTTCATGATGATTTCTTTTCCCTGTTTACCTTCTCAAGCATCTCTTGGTTCTTGTTTCTGAGTGGCACATTTTCTATTCAACTCTGGTTTTTTCCTCAAGAATGCTTGAAAGTCCTCTATTCCACTGAATGACCATATTTTCCCCTGAAACAAGATACTCACTTTTGCTGGGTATGTGATTCCTGGTTTTAATCCCAGGTCCTTTGCTCTGTGGAATATCATATTCCATGACCTTCTATCCCTCAGCGTAGAAGCTGCCAGGTCCTGCACTCTTCTGATTGTGTTTCCACAATATTGAAATTGTTTCTTCCTGGCTGCTTGTAGTATTTTCTCCTTGATCTGGGGATTCTGGAACCTGGCTATAATATTCTTAGGAGTTTTCTTTTTGGGATCTTTTTCAGGAGGTGATCTGTGAATTCTTTCAACCTCTATTTTGCCCTCTGGTTCTAAAATATCAGGGCAATTTTCCTTGAGAATTTCTTGAAGGATGATTTCTAGATTCTTTGATCATGGCTTTCAGGTAGTCTAACAATTTTTAAATTTATCTCTCCTGGATCTGTTTTCCAGTTCAATGGTTTTTCCCATGAGATATTTCACATTGCCTTCTATTCTTTCATTTGTTTGGATCTGTTTAACAGCATCTTGATTTCTCATAAAGTCATTAACTTCCATTTGCTCCAATCTAATTCTGAAGGAATGATTGTCCTCAGTGAGCTTTTGATATTCTTTTTCCATCTGGCAAATTTGGCTTTTTAAGGCATTCTTCTCCTCATTGCCTTTTTGGGCCTCTTTTGCCATTTGAGTTAGTCTATTTTTAAGGTGTTATTTTCCTCAGTCAGGCTGTTGACTCTCATTTCATACTTTTCCTGCATCCTTCTCATTTCCCTTCCCAATTTCTCCTCCACTTCTCTTATTTGGTTTTTTAAACCCTTCTTAAGGTCCTCTATGGCCTGTAACCCGCTCATATTTTCATCTGTGGCTTTTGGTGCAGGATTTCTGACCTTACATCTCTCCTCCTGTTCCATGCTTCGATCCTCTTTGCCCCCACAATAGGAGTCTAATCTTGGATTATTCTATTTATTTTGTTTCCTTTGCCTATGCATGTTGCCACTCAATTACTTGACTTTTAGGCTTGTTGCCACAGTACGATTTTGCCACCAGCCAGGGTACCTTTCATCCCAAACACTGGGGTTTTCTCAACTGCCTGAGGTATTAGTTGGGTGCCCTCCCTGAAGCCCCCACACACTATGGCAAGCTGGAAACACACCCCAAGACCTCCACCCCAGACTGAAATACAGATCCAGGGAGGTTAAAGCAAGAACAGACTGATTGCTGGATCCCCCTACAGTTTGCAGGCCAGGAGCTGAAGCTGCAACTGAAGCTGCAAAATGGCGGCTGTGCCGCAGCTCCTTAGTAGCTTCTCCCCCCCAGGGGAAGAAGCTGACTGCACTCTCCCAACCAGTCCCAAAATCAATAGGGCACTGACCTCTCACTTTGTCATAAGCATCTATGTGTTGGTAATTCTGGAAAAGCCACAGCTGCTGGTGTTCTGGGGTCCCGCTAGCTGCCTGCTGGTCAGGCCACCCTGGGGCTAAAACCTTTGACTCACGGGGTCCTGGGCTCTGCTCCCAGAGCACTGCACTGGCCGCTCCCTGCCGGGCTGCTGGGCTGTCCTCAGTGGGAGGTTAGCTTCTCTGTGTCATTCTGTAGGTGCTGGAGCTCCAGAGGTTGTTCAGAGTCCCCTTTTACATAATTTTGAAGTGGAGTGGGTGAGAGTGCCATGGAAGTGCTGTTTCTACTCTGCCTTCTTGGCTCCGCCCCCTCTATATCATTTTACAAATGAAGAAACAGAGGCAAATAGGGTTAAGTGACTTTCCCAGGTGAGTATCTGAGACCAGATTTAAACTCAGGAAGATGAATCTTACTACTACTACTTACTACTTACTGAGGCCTAAAAATTTCCATTCTTCTTATTGTGGCCTTTTAGTTAAGGAGATAAAGATGAAACATCCATTTCCAATTTTAGGTGGCAGTTTTAGTAGCATCCTGAATTAGAAGTTAGAGTGACTTTTCCCCCCATCAAAACGATGTTTTAAAATGATGGTTGCCAGTCTGGGGAGCAATCTGGAATTATGCCCGAAGGGCTATACATAATTTTATACCCTTTGACCCAGCAATACCACTTCTAGGGTTATATCCCAAAGAAATCATAGAAGTGGGAGGAAGACCCATATGTACAAAAATATTTATAGCAGCTCTTTTCCTGGTTGCAAAGAATTGGAAATTAAAGGGGTGCCCATCAATTGGGGAATGGCTAAACAAGTTGTAATATATGCATGTAATGCAATACTATTGTGCTATAAGAAACAAGGAGGAGATGGTTTTCACATTTACCTGAGAGGCTTATACGAACTGATGCTGAGTGAGAAGAGTAGAACCAGGAGAAATTTGTATACAATCACAGACACAGCATATGTGTGATGACCAACTATGACAGACTGGACTCTTCTCAGCAATGCAGTGATATAAGTCAATCCCAAAAGACTCATGAAGGAGAGAGATGCGACATCCAGAGATATAACTAGAAAGAACTGAGCTTGAATCCGGATTGAAGCAAACTACTTGCTCTTTTTCTTTTTCTTGTTTGGTCTTATTTCTTCTTTGCCATTTTTCATCCCACCTAATACAATACGCCTTTGTAACTTGACTAATGTCTAATGTGAAAGTATTTGCAGATCCTATACTGGACTATATGTGATCGTGGGGAGTAGGGGGGGGGGAGGGAAGGGAAATTTGAAACTCAAGGAACTATGGAGTTGAATCTTGTAAACTAAAAATAAACAAATAAAAAAATAAAATGATGGTTGCTTTGCCATTAATAGCAGTATAGTTTATATAGGTTATGGGTTTCATAGATTTTTTTGTTTGTTTGCTTTTTCCTGGACTGACCCTGGTAACCTGTCATTCATCACAGTGTTTTCTAAGTAAGGTGGAATGCTATTAAACCTCATTACAAGATACTACTTCTTTGGTTCATGGCACTATTGAAGTGTTTACATTTAATGGTTAAGGCAGATAACTGTTGAGTTATCTCAACTGTTGAACTGTTTTGTTGATAACAAAATATAGTCTAAGGATATTATCTTTATATTTATAAACTAATTTGTAAGACCATCTTTGTACCAGGCTATTTGATTATATGTAGTACAACAAGCTTGACCCACACTGGTCTGGTATGCAGTTTCAAGATCAGAATGAAAAGAGACATTTGGAGAACATATAAGTTAGTTTAACTAACAGAGTTAATGCTTTAGCATAGCAGAGAAAACTTAGCCATAGCAGAAGGAGATTCCCAACCAGGGAAGGCTGATTCTGGTGGATCCCTTGAGGACTAGAGTTCTGAACTGTAATAGGGTTAAAGCTGACTGGGTGTTTTTACTATGTAGAACAAGATAGAAAATTCCTGGAAAGAGGGTCCTACTTGGCTATCTAAGGAGAGATGAACTGGCCCAAGTCAGAAACAAAGCAGATCAGAGATTTTGTGTTGACCAACATTAGAGTCAGCCCTCTGAGTGGCCACTGTTCTCCTATTCTGGGAGAGGCAGGAAAATCCAGAGTGAAAAAAATCCAATACTTTTAAAGAAAAAGAGCTAATGTAGCTCATACAGGAGGGGACTTCAGGAGATATTGCTCTTATCATGGGCAACTAGGTGGAATAGTGGATAGAGTGCTGGGTCTGGAGTCAGGAAGACTTATCTTCTTAAGTTCAAATCTCAGCTCAGACATATATTAGATATATGACTCTGGGCAAGTCATTTAACCCTGTTTACCTCAGTTCTTCATCTGTGAAATGAACTAGAGAAGGGGATGACAAGGCCCTAGGCAAGTTACTTAATTCTGTTTGCCTCAGTTTCTTCATCTGTCAAATGAGCTGGAGAAGGAAATGGCAAACCACTCCAGTTTCTTTGCCAAGAAAATTCCAAATAGGGTCATGAAGAATCAGACACAACTGAACAAGAAAATGTAGTTGGCACTGCATTGAGGGCTGTACAATTATTATCTCCTTTGATCCTTACAACAACCCAGAGTTAGGTGCCATTGTTATCTCCCTTTACAGATGAAGAAACTGTGATAAAGAGAGGTTAAGTGATATGGTCAGGGTCACACAGCTGGTAAGTCTGAGGCCAAATTTGAGAATTCAACAGTTTGTTTTTAACGAGTTTTGAGAATATTGATTTTAATAAATTTAGGTAGCTCATCAGTATGTGTATCTTGAACAAGTATGGTAAGTTAGGCATGGGCATTGAATAGGTGAAGGGGATTAGAATGGATTCTTAATAAGTAATAAGAAGGCCCATAATATGTAGAAAGCCACCGAAATAAAATCATACATCTCTTCAAAGCAGCAAAGTTGAGCCAGTAATGGCAAGTACCTGATGAGGAGGAAATCTAAGAAAAATAGAAGCCAAATACACTAGAGTAATGTTGTAGACTCCTTAGAAAACAGTACTTAGGAAATGTAGGAGAAATGTGCAAACACCCTGAAGGTTAGGCCCAAACCTAACAGCCACTTCAGGGTAAATAGAAAGCCAAGTGAAAAGTGGATCAGGTCACTAAGCGTACCAAATCCTAATTATTCTATTGTATGTATGGCAACAGCTTTTTTTTTTTTTTAAGGACAGTAAATATAAGTTAAAAGATGCAATAAGGATAAAAAATATATTTTAAAATTTTATGAGAGGCTAAAAAGGACTACCAATTCAAATTTTCTACTCTGAATTTTTATAAAGCTGATTATAGAGGAGTAACAGATGTTTTAATATCTTAAAATCTCTACTTTTGATGATTTGTGACCCATTAATCAAATGGATCAAATGTCAGATAGTGGGAAGGTAATTAAGACAAGCCTGAATGGAGGGAAAAATGACTAAAGGATACACGGCATTTAAAATATCATGAGCATATAAAGAGAAATGTCCCTTTTTAAAAGAGATATTGCCCATTGTTTTTAGGATCTCATAAAGAAGGGAACCCTTTAAATATAAGAAAGAGTCAAATGAGATTCATATTATTTTTAAAGGAAGGAGATGAGACTGATTTTAGTCAATTAAAGCCCAATTTACTTGATATTTAGGGAGATAGTAGAACAAAACATCACTAAATAACCTGCAGCCATCCAGAAATCACAAGTTATAGAGAAATAATTTGTGGTTTTTATCAAAAGCAAACTGAGTCAGGTGAACAATTTATAAGAAAATTTTAGGAGAACTATTATTCATGACCCTATAGAGGAACAATAGCTGAAATTGATTTCCAGCAGTTCTCTATCAAAGATCATCTAGCGTATGTCCTGGAAATCATAAAGTCATAGAATGTGAGAGGTAGGAAGTTTATGTAGTCCAAATCCTTTAAAAATGGAAAAACTGAGATGAAGAAACTGAGGTGAAGAGCACTTTAAGTGATTTGTTCAAAGTCACACAAGTCATACAACAGGTTGGTATATTGGCTTCTCACTATGGTTTGGCTATTGCCAACACAGATTGCTCTAAATTGGTCATTCAATGAGCATTAAGTATCAGCTATGTAATTAGCACTGTGCTGGATGCTGAGGATATGAAGGGTTAAAAATTGTCTTTACTCTTGAGGCAATTATATTCTGTTGGAGGAAAGCAACACATTCACAGAAAAGTACTTCAAGATATGTATGAAGTAAATATAAAGTAATAAGGGAGGGGAGTTGTGAATAGAACTAGTAACTGCGGTGTTCAAAATAAACTTCCTACATGTAAAAGGAATCATGGAAGTTGTCTTCCAAAGGATGAAGAAGATTCTATAAGATAAAAGGAAGGGGAAAAAATGACAGGAATTCCCCAACTGATATATGATATGAACAGGCAGTTTTCATATGAAAAAATTAAAGTTATTATAGTCATATGAAAAAATGCTATAAATCACTATTGATTAGAGAAATTCAAATCAAAACAGTTCTGAGGTACCACATCACACTTAGCAGAGTGGCTAACATGACAAAACAGGAAAATGATAAATGTTGGAGAAGATGTGGGAAAATGGAATACTGATGCATTGTTGGTGGAGTGGCGAGTTGATCCAACCATTCTGGAGAGCAAGTTGGAACTATGTCGAAAGGGCTATAAAACTGCACATACCGTTTGACCCAGTAATATCACTTCTAGATCTATATCCCAAAGAGAACATAAAAATAGGAAAAGGACCCCGATGAACAAAAATATTTATAGCAGCTCTTGTGGTAGCCAAGAATTGGAAAATGAAGGGATACCCAACCATTGGGGAATGGCAGAACAAGTTATGGTGTATGAATATAATGAAGTACTATTGTTCCATAAGAAATGATGAGCAGGTGGATTTTGGAAAAACCTGGAAAGATTTACATGAACTGATGCTGAGTGAAGTGAGCAGAAGCAGAAGAACATTGTACACAGTAACAGCAACATTCTGCAGTGATCAACTATGATAGACTTAGCTCTTCTCAGCCATACAAGGATCTAAGACAATTACAAAAGACTCATGATGGAAAAATGTCATCCACATCCAGAGAAAGAACTATAAACTCTGAATGCAAATCAAAGCAAACTATTTTCTCTTTCTCTCTTTTCCCCTTCTTTCTCATTGTTTTTCCTTTGGTTCTAATTCTTCTTTACAATATGTCTAATGTGGGAATACATTTAATATGATTGCACATGTATAGCCTATATCAGATTGCACTCTGTCTTGGGGGGAGTGGAGTGGAGGGAGGGGGAGAAAATTTAAAACTCAAAATCTTATAGAAGTGAATGTTGAAAACTAAAAACAAAAAAACGTAAATAATTTCTTAAGTGATAGGGGTAGGTGGAGGGGAGGATATATAATCTGTACAAGGCACAGAGACAGGAAATGGAATAATATATATGGAAAACAATAGGCCAGTTTGTCTGGAATGTAGCGTGAATAAGAGTAAGGTGTAATTAGTCTAGAAAGGTAGGATGGGGTCAGATTGTGAATAATGTCAAAAGTCAAGCGAGGATTTATATTTTTATCTAGAAGCAATATTTTAGTAGGAGTGCAACACAGATAGACTTGCATTTTAGGAAGTATACTTTGGCTGCTTTGTGTAGAATCAATTGAAGCCTTCTCCAACTAAGGAAATGGGAGTGAGAGAATTAACATTATAGTATTATATTAATAACTAATTATCAATTGTGATCCACCCTTTTCCTTTTATTTCTGTTAAGGTGCAACTCCTGGAAAGGTCAGTCAGCCTCTAAAGGGCATGACTGAGTAAAGAGATTGCATTTGGCCCCCACTGTACAAGCTTCTTAACTAGGTTGTGTGGGACCCCACCCAACTGGGAGACCTAATTTCTGTTTGGAGAATAAACAAAATCCAATCAGAGAGAGTCTTTGCCTGGAAGAAAACCCCTTGTCCTCCATTATCATTTAGCTCATCCAGCTCATGAAGGAAAAAACTAGCTAGAGGTCTGATTGAAATCACTTTCAGTCCAAATGCCTTGAAGCTGCTGAGTCTCAACAGCTAGCAGTAGCAACCAGATTGCAAGGTGCTGAGGCATGAATCCAGGTAAGAGAGTTGGGAAATACATTTAGACACATTTTTTCCCCTAGGAGTTTGCCTTGGAACAATGGAGAAATATATGACTTGAGGGTACCAAGTGAAGATATTTTTAAGGATGAAGATGACATAGGAATGCTTGTTAAGAGAAGAGAAGGAAAGACAGGATACTCAATAGGAAAGATAGAAAATTAGAGACACACTGATTGTTCAAAGGGTAAGCTCCTGGAAGAGGAAGGAGCAGCTAAAGGGTAAAAGTGGAGGCAGTAGACTTGGCAAGGCTTGAACAAAGGAGGAAAGAATGGGAAATCGTTGAGATAATATGAAGTATAGGGAGAAGAAGGAGTTTATGAGATATAGACAGTTCTTTTTCAGTGAAGCATGAGGTAGGATTCACTGCTAAAAGGATGGGATAATGAGTGGTATAGAAAGTTTGGGGAAGAAAGTTTTGGAATTGATACTGTGAGAGCATAATAAGAAAATAACAGAAAAGCAAAATAATTGATATGCATCAATGAAAGCCTAATTGAGATTACATAACTTATGTGTAAACGTATACATATGTACATACATACGTATGTACTGATAAATATATACAAATAGCCAAGCCAGCATAGTTGTGTGATTTTCTCTCTTGACATTCAGCAGTACATAAAAATGAATAGAGAAGGCATGCATGGTCAAAGTAATCCAAGCACTGGGATTTGAAATGTGACAAGCAGTGATTGGGCGAGGTAACAAGGACTTCAAGGGTAGAGGACAGCATAAAATTAAACCAGTCAACTAAAGAGTCAAGATTTTGAAGGAAGGAAAATGAAACCAGAGCAGGGGTAAAGGTAAAGGAGGGAGGCAGAAGTGGCTTATACAGTTCAGTGAAGACAGAGACTAGGTTTAGGAGGAGGTATAGAGAGTAATGAAAAGTCAGATTATGATCAGATAGTGGAATTTTAGAATTATAAATTGTGGAGGTGGAATAGTTATGAACAAAGATGAAATTAAGGTACCATTACTATGTGTGGGTATAATGAAAGCATAAATTATGGGTATTAAGAAGGTTAATAAACCGGGAAGTATTCAATAAAACATTAATTTGTAAACTGAAGTCATCATAAATAAGGAGAGAGGGTTAGGAAGAAAGGGGGTGGGGTGAAGAGGAAGAGTGTGAACACGTTCTAAACTCCTTGGGGAGAAAGGGGCCAAAAGAGAACAGCCATTAGGATCTGGATAGGATGATACATCTGGATCAACTGCACCTTTCAAAAGAGGAGAGATTTACTGCGTGGTGGTGGCTGGAGGAGAATCTGGAAGTATCAAATAAGAACAAAAAGCATGACTCACTATGGAGTTCATTATATTAGGGGCATCAATGAAAGCACATACAGTGCTGGAGAGAGTAGCCAGCTACATCTTCTGGGAGGATCCAGGTCTATGACTTCAAGGTGCATCTATTTCTGAAGCATGTATCTGAGTAAAGGGGAGAACACTTGGCTTATCAGATTAAACAGTGACTTATGCATGTGTGAAACCTAGAAATGATCTCTTGAGAATACAAAGTCCATAAAGGAAGGTTGAATTAATTGGAAAAACAAGTGGCTTCTTCATTACCTCTTCTTGTTGAATGGCACTTGGGTGATGTGGGGAGGGGGGTGCAGCAATGAGCACATTGAAAATGGATAGTGGGTAATGTACATAGCAGCAATGGAATTTGGATTTCTGTACCATAGCTTAAGATAATGGAATAATGTGCCCTGGACTATGGAGAAAAAGCATGTCATAAGGATGTGAAGGAAGACATTTGCCAACAGATTTAACAATCTGATTAAGAAGGCCTTTAAGCTGAAAATGGAGGCGGGGAGGGAGGAAAAAATCTCAGATAAAAGTAAATCTAAATGTTGAATCTGGAGGGACTTGCTTTAAAATTTAAGGTGGCTTACTGTGAAGCTTAAAGGGGCTGCATTATGTGTCAAGCTAAAGCTTATTCTTATTTGGAAAGAATTCTATGAAGGTTTTAACTTGACAGGATACATCTGCTCTTGTCCCAAGATCCAGGGTCAATCTGGAGGATGAGGGATGAACTCCATTAATCACAAGGTCAACCTGAATAGAGTATTCCCCAAATACAAACTGCTAAATGCCAAGGTCTCAGCAGCCATTGAGGGCCTCAAAAATCTAGCTGGCTATCTCCCAAGAAGCTCTTCCCTAAAGAAAATAGGCAATGGTCTGTATGTCTAGAAAATGAGATAAAAGTTTAAAAATAAATGCTATAGACTCATAGTTGTGGCACAGTGAGGAACAGAGGTAGTGAGGAGAAAGCTGGAAAAGCCTTTTCATGGTTAGAAAGTGAGTTCAGAAAAGTTCTTCCCAGACCTCTTCAAAAAACTAAACTGGAGAATACTAACTTTTATATGCCACTTTAAGGTTTATAAAGAATTTTACAAATATCACCTCATTTTATCCTCACAACAATTGTAGGAGATAGATAATATAATTATTTATTTTTTATGGCTGAGGAAACTGAAGCACAGAAAGGTGACTTGCCCAGGCTTACACAGCTGGTAAGTGTCTGAGGCCAGGTTTAAACTTCAGATCTAACGTTCTCAATATCCACAGTTAAAGGTCTTAGCCTTTACATTATCCTATAGAGCCAGGCTTTTCTAGCATGTTGTACAAGGAGGCTATAGTAAAAAAAAAAAAATGGATTCAGACACAAGCAGAATACTATGGAGGATGACATTTATCCTAGAAAAAAGGATAATAATGGAAGAGGTGATGGGACCAGTTACAGAGTGAAACAAATAGAAACAAAAGAACAATATACATATTGACTATAACAACATAAAGCAAGAAGAATGCTAAAAGGCAAACCAGGTAATTTAAAACTCTAATAGTGACCCATGAGAATGGATTACGAAGCATTCCCTTCTTCCTTCAGCAGAGAAGTGGGAGAACTACAAGAAGAGAATGTCACATACATAGCCAAATGTGAATACTTAAAACCATTGCTCCTCATTTGTTTTTATTGCTAGTTTGGGGCTTTGTTTTGGTTTGGTTTTGCTTAATTGTTTTTTGTTTATTTGTTTGTTCCAAAGGAGGGCTCAACTTGGAAAGGTAAATACATCCAAAAATGACTCTAATATGAAACCTACAGGCATGAAAAAATACTTTTAAAAACATAATGGGGAAGATTGTAGAGTACAGCCAGGGACCCAGAAGACCTCTCTCAATATTCCCCTCCAAACAACTTTCAAATAACACCTCGAGTTTAGAGCAGTAGAGTCAACAAACATAGAAAAATATTTCTACAGCCAAAGACAACTTAGGAGGTCTAAAGAAGAGGTTTATAAGACTGGGATGAGCCAGGCCTGGAGTGCTGCAAATGTGAATAGTATGAGCTCACACATAAAATGGGAGGAGATAGCAGAATGGAGTAGAAACCAGAATCCAACAATACGTTGTTTATAAAAAACATACTTAAAGCAAAAATATACACAGAGTTAAAATAAAGGGCTGGAGCAGAATCTATTATTTCTTCAGCTGAAGAAAAAAAAAGAGGGGAGGGAATAACATCATGATTTCAGACAAAATAAAAGCAAAAATAATTTTAAAAGATAATCATGGAAATATATTTTGCTAAAAGGGATCGTAGACGATGAAATAATATAAAAAAATGTTAAGGGAAAATTTCAATAATAAGAGATTTTATTTCTCAGATATATGGTCAAATTTATATATTATATATATAAAAGAACCAGCACCCAATTGATAAATCAGCAAAGGATATGAAGAGGCAAATTTCAGAAGAAGAAATCAAAGTTTTACATAGTTATATGGGGAAAAGTGCTCTAAATCACTGTTGATTAGAGAAGGACAAAGTAAAATAACTCTGAGATTCTACCTCATCTCTATCAAAAATTACACGGGCTAGAAGGGTTGAGGAAAAAATAGGTAGAGAATGAATTGTTGGTGAAGTAGTGAACTGGTCTGACCATTTTGGAAAGCAATTTGGAATTATATAGAAAGGAAAAAGTGCACCCTCTGATTCAGAAACACCACTATTAAGCCTATATCCCAAAGGAAAAGGAAAAGAACATATATGTACAAAAATGTTTACAGCAGCTCTTTTTGTGGTGGCAAAGAATTGAAAATTGAGGGGATGCCCATCAGTTGTGGAATGGCTGAACAAGTTATGGCATATGATTGTGATAGAGTACTATTGTGCTATAAGAAATGATGAGGAAGGGTACTTTCAGTAAAAACATGGTAAAACCTACACAAAAAAGTAATAGTGAGAACCATGAAATCAACATCTACAGTAACAGCATTGTTTTAATGATGATCAGCTGTGAAAGACTTGGCTACTCTGATCAGTACAATGATTCAAGACAATTCCAAAGGATTCATAAAAACAACAAAAAACTTCTATCTACTTCCAGAGAGAGAACTGATGAACTCTGAGTACAAATTGAAGTATTGTTTTCTAACTTTATTGTTTTTGCTTTTTTTTGCAATATAGCTAATGTGAAAATATGTTTTGCATGATTTCAAGTGTATAATTGATATCATATTATTTACCTTCTCAGTGAGTGGGGAAGGAATGAGAGAAAAAGAGAGAACCTGGAGCTTAAAAATTTAAAAAGAAAAGATTGTATAAAATAAATTAATTTTTTCTTAGTTTTCTTGATAAAAATGAATAAAATATGGGTAATAAAATGAACTTGGGATTTTAACAAAGTTAAAAGCATAGTCTCATAGATATTACCAAGAAGATATAGATATAGATATTATTATATAGATAATTTATATTGATAATATCAATAATCAATGTTGATAATATATAGATAAAGATATAGATAGACAGATAGATAATATACAGATATTATTACTAAAACATTGTCAATAATCTTTGAGAAATCATGGATTTAGGATATAAATAAGATATATAGATAAGATATAGACCTATCAATTATAGCAGCTATAATATATACATACATTATACATAACACAGATTATTCATATATATTACATATTATATATGTTATATGTATAGAATGTAAATATAGCAGCTATAATAGTGGGAAGTCATATCTTGCTCAAAAAAATAGAGTTGATTGGAAGGCATAGGATTTGGTATCAACAGAACTGAGTTTAAAACCTGATTCCGACACATAAAATCTTTGTGAACTTGGTCAAGTTGCTTCATTTCCCTAAGTTTCATGGAAATCAGCATTTGAAACCTGAGAGGAGCCTCTATGGATATCTAGTCCAACCCCATTTGAAAAACAAACAAACAAACAAACCCTACTTTGGTATATTCTACATAATGTTACCTACCTTCTGCTTGAAGACCTCTAAGGAGGGGAGCCCACTCACTACCTCTCTAGTCACTCTAGTCTGCTTTTGAATAGCTCTAATTGTTGATATTCTGGCATCAAGCTCAAATTTGCATACAGATATTATTACTAAAATATTATCAATAATCTTTGAGAAATCATGGAAAATAGGAAAGGTGTGGAATACTAGAGAAGAATGACTGTCCTGATTCTTGAAAGGGAGGAAAAGTATTCTGTAAATTATTTACCTGTGAACTTGTAATCAGGAACCAACAAAATTCTACAGTAAAATAAATTGTTATATGCATTATTTGGAAATATTTGAAAAAGCAGCTATAATTAGGGGTCAACATAAGTTGACTTAGAACAAACCATTCAAAATTAACATCATTTTACTTTTCAATAGGTTCATGGAGTGTTAGAATTGGAAGGGACCTTAAAAAAATATCTAGTCCAATAGCCTCATTTTTGCAAAATAAGATGCCTGGCACATAGTAAGTGTTTATTAAATGCATGTTGATTTGACAGAGTTCACATAGCGGTAGGTCAGAGAACCGCTGTATTTTTCTTGTATTCATATCTCAGCAAAGATATTTGATATCTCCTCTGTCTTCATTGAACACATTTGTTAAAATTATTATAATCTTTTTAATTAAGTTGTAGATTTTTAACTTATAGAATGATCATTTCCAAAGAGGATGAGTAGCAAGTATTGACTAAGTGCCTACTGTGCTAAGCATTTTACAAACATTATCTTATTTGATTTTCACAACAAACCTAGGTAGATGCTATTGTTATCTTTATTTTACAGTTAAAGAAACTGAGGCAGGCAGAGGTGGGTCACATAGGAAGTGACTGAAGCTGAATTTGAACTCAGGTCTTCCTGACTTTAGACCTAACACTCTATCCACTATCCCACCAAAGCACTGGATTTGGAGTCAGAGAACTTTGATTTGAATTCCAATTCTTCTATTCACTGCTTATATGAACTTAAAGATGTTTAAACCCGAAAAGTTTCTGTTTCTTCAAGTAGTAAAACGTAAGAGAATTGAACTTTTGTTATTACTGAGCTGTTCTGGTCCTGCCCGATCCTCCGACACCACTTGAGGATTTCCTGGCAAAGAAACTGGAATGGCTTACCATTTCCTTCAGTTCATTTTACAGATGAGGAAACTGAGGCAAACAGGGTTAAGTGACTTGTCCAGGGTCACACAGATAGTAAGTGTCTGAGGCTGGATTTGAACTTAGTGCTCTATCTACTATGCCACCTAGTTGTCCCCAAGTAATTTCAAAAGTGCTTTCCAATTCTAAATAGATGATCCCATGAACACAGAAGAAGGACTGCCATCAACTTTTTTGGCAAAATGTTGATATCAATATGTGGAATGAAGACATAGATGACTTCCTTATGAATATTATAGATGACATAAAGTTGGAGTGGGGAGCATAGGGGAGGAGGATAGCTAGCATGTTGACCAAAAGAATTAGAACCAAAAAAGATCTTAGTTTGCTGGAGCGATGTGCCAAATTGAATAAGATGAAATTCAGTAAGGAAAAATATAAAATATTGTTATTTTTAAATTAACTATATTTAAATATGACTAACTTAAATATTTAAAATTAAAGATTTTCTATTAGTTGGATATAGGGAACTGGCTATTAGAGCTATGACTCCTAAGAAAATTATGTGAAGAAGATCTGAAAATCTTGGTGCACTATAAACTCAGTATCAGCCAGTAGAATAATATTGTATTTTTTAAGCTGATATTATCTTAGGCTTTCTCAAAGAAGAATGTTGACTAGATAAGGAGATCATTCTGCTATCCTTGGTCTGGTAAGATCATATTTGTAGTATTATGTTCATTTTCAAATACCATATTTTAAGAAGGATCTTGTCAAAATCAATTGAGGCCCTTTGCATAACAGTATTGAACTTGGAGTCCTTAGGACCTAGAATTAAATCTCTGCCTCTGACACATTAGCTAGGTTAATACCAAGTACATTATAATCTTTGATGTGTCAAGTAGCTAG
Source organism: Gymnobelideus leadbeateri (assembly GCA_011680675.1). NCBI lineage: Eukaryota > Metazoa > Chordata > Mammalia > Diprotodontia > Petauridae > Gymnobelideus > Gymnobelideus leadbeateri. The sequence continues at coordinate 246,039 of WOXC01008879.1, read as the reverse complement.
CTCCCTTAGACTAACCTGTTCAATCCTCCATAGGTTGTCTGGAGGGAGTTTTTACACACTAGGAATTCACGCTATGGATGGAAATCTCAGATGCTTAGTGTATTTACTTATAGCCAAATTGAATCTTATTCAGGGGAGGGTTTCCATGTTGGGATGAGCACGCAAAACCATGACAATTTGTTGATGGAACTAGGGGTGCTTAGCCTGAAATAGACAAAACTTAATCATGAGAATGATCTTCAAATGTTTTAATATCTGCCTTGTAAAAGAACAGATAGGTATAATCTATGTTACTCTAGAGGAAAGCTGTCTGTTCAATATAACTAAACTCAATTCAATACACAGGTGCTAGGTGCTAGAAGAAAGAAACATTTAGTTACTAGAACTGCCTTTTATGGTGCTCAGTCATCTGTTGCTTTTTTTTAAGTTTAAAAAAAATACTTTTCCCAGATGTTTTGAAGGGAGCTTATGTTTTCAGTAAACAACTTGCACCAAATAGCGTGTGATATCTTCCAACATTTCTATTCCTTCTTTATATACACATACATACTCAAAAACATAACACATATATTCATAAAACATTGGAATCATAGAATGTTAGGACTGAAAAGGATCTTAAGGATCATTTAATCATCCAATAGTCAATTCAGGAAGCACCAATTGAGAACTGTGTTCTAAATACTGTGAGGGATATAAATCTAATCATTATCTTGTCCCCTTTCAAAGGACTACACATTTGTAGTATAGACATATGCCCCAAAATTTAAAAAAGACAACAAAGTATTTTTTATATACACCATAACAATAAATATGAGTTAAGTGTAGAGTATATACTAGGAGGCCATTAAGGCCCTCCTGAATCATCTCTTGTCTCCTGAAAGATCATGAGTTTCTTTTGATGAGATTAATTACCCTACTCTGGTATAGGCCCTCGTCACCTTCTGCCTGGACTATTATAATAGTCTACTGGTGGGCATGCGAGCCTCAAATCTCTCCCCACTCTTTCATTTAGCCACCAATGTGATTTTTCTAAAGCAAAGATCTAACCATGTCACTCTTCCTACTCAATAAACTCCAGTGGCTCCTCATTGGTTCTAGGATTAAAGACAAAATCCTCTGTTTGACACACAAAGCCCTTCATGGTTTAGCCCTCTCCTACTTCTCCAGTGTTCTTACATCTTATTCCCCACACATACTCTTTAGTCCCATGTTATGACTGGCTTCCTTGCTATTCCACAAACAAGACTTTGGACTTCATTATTCCTGTGATTTCTGGAGATTTATGAAGACTTTATAGGTCCAACGGTCTAAGGGGTTAACCTTTAAGCTATGTTGAGAGCTTTCTAGAATCTGAAGAGAGGTTGGTGAGTGGCACTGGATTCAATCTGGAAATCTACATAGGTCTTGATAAGACCTCAAGAATCCTTCAATCTCCCTAAAGAGGTGGGAAATTTCCTTAACAAGAATAATTCCTTGTAAAGGAGGTTAATAAGAAAGAAGACTTTGCTATGACATTGATATTGTCTTTTGATAAAGTGAAAAGTCATCTCTTATTGATCATTCACTAGTCTATTGCCACCACTTTGAGAATGATTGATTGATTCACCACAAGCATGTAAGAATGGGAAAAAATATGTTGACTGAGCTAAGTTGAGTGTTCTTGGCTTTTTGTTTTCTTTTGGCTAAGCCTGAATTCATGTCTGGGAGTTGAAGCCCTGTACGTTTTATGTAGAGAGGTAGACATGAGCAAAATCTAGATGCTCCCAGGGGAAAGTAAATAAGTGCTTCAGGTCAAGGAGTATTATTATGGGAAAACTTGTAACACTGAATTTCATCATCTATAAAATGAATGATGGACAGTTATGTGATGCAGTGGATAGAGTGCCAGGCCTGGAGAAAGATCAAGAGAAAGATCAGAAAAACTAATCTTCCTGAGTTCAAATCTAGCTTTAGATGCTTACTAGCTTGGTGACCTTAGGCAAGTCAGTTTTTCATCTGTAAGAGCTGGAGAAGGAAGTGACAAACCACTCCAGTGTCTTTGCCAAGAAAACCCCAATGGAGTTATGAAAACTTGGATACAACTGGAAGATGCCTAAATGACAACACAATAAAGGGGCTGGACAGAATTAGACTCTCAAGTCCCTTTTGGCTCTAAATTTATGATCTGATATTCCTACAAGTAAGATATTGCATTAAATTCTGGAGAAAGAAAAACTCCCCCATACATGAAAGGAAAAAAAAAGACAATCCCTATTCTCAAAGAATTTACATTCTCCCTGATGAATAAGATTTGAATAGGTGAATATGTGGGGCTGGGGGGCAGGAGTCATTCCAGAACACACCAATCTATAGCAAACGTTTCTATTTCTGAACTCCTATACATCTTGTTAGCTACACTGCTCACTTGACACTTGCCCCATGCCTCTTTGCGTTAGCAGTATGCCTTTGAAATGTATGTGTCTTATCTTTCTTCCCACAGTATAAGCTCCTTATGAGGAAAATGTAGTTGAATTTCAGTGCATTGAAACATCTGAAGTCCAGTAGGGACAACACAAGAGGTGACAATGTTCTTCACATCATTCTTCGGAGTCGTTCTGTTTCAGTACCACAGGGATTCTTCTTGAGTGTGAGGGCCATGAAAATTCAGAAAAGCTTTAAAAGCTTTCTATTACTCCAAAGGGGGTGGGGTAGAGGGAGCAGTGTGTGAATGACACAGCATTCACTGTAGGCTATGGCTTTAACCTGTTAGCTTTTACACCAAGCCTAAATTTGCTTCTTTTCAATTTCTATTTTTCCTCTTTCTATGCTCTGGGCCCAACAGCACAAGCTTAATCTGTTTTCCATATGACACCACTTCAAATACTTGAAAACATGTATGTTCCTACCCCACCAATGATATCCACCGTGGCTCTGCCCCAAACCCCTTCATCTTCAGACTAATTATATCCAGTTCCTAAAACCAATAATTGTGTCTTGATCTTAAAGCCTTTCACCAGCCTAGTTGTCCTTCTCTTGATACTCTCCAGTTCATTAAAGATTTTCTTTAAATGTGGTGATTAGAAATGAACACAATACTCCTGACTCAATCTGATGGGGACTGTTGCCTTCAGAGTCTAAGATATACTGCATATATATATATATATATATATATATATATATATATATATATATATATATAAACGTGTAAGTATTATATGTTATATAATATAGAGAAATATAATACAGCCTAAGGTCTTTTGATTTAAAAATACATTAAATGCTGGTCCATATATTATCATATTAAGGCCATTTTGTTGAATTCTAGTTCTTGAAAAACTGGTAACCCAAGTGCAATACATAGAGGTAACTTTTTTATAGGATTATAGATTCAGAGCTGAAAAGAACCTTAGAGCACATCCAATCCAACCCCCTCATTTTACTGATGAAGAAAGTGAGTCTTAGAGAGGCTTTATGACTTACCTTGGGTCATACAGTTTGTAAATGGCTAAGATGGAATTTGAATTTTGGTCTTCCTGACTTCAGGTCTAGCACCCTAGCCTATTCCATACTGTTTTTATGATTAAGCAGAAAGCAGAAAACTAAACCATGGTGGCTAGCCTGAGAATTTATTTTATCTGATCATATCCAAAGTTGTTGGATTTTTTTTATTGCCATAAATGTGGAGTGTAGTTTTCAGAAATGGTCCTTTTGTGGGTTTTGTTTTTGTCACTGTGTCTCTTCTCACTGTATCAGAAATCTCTTCTATTTAGTCTTTCCAAATTATTAATTGTCACTCAGAAAGCAGTATACTGTTTGATGAGAACTAGACCTGTAGATAAATTCTGATTTGCATTCAGTATACATTTGTACATTACTTTAAAAGAAATAATGGCTTTTTTTCCTTAAAGAATGAAAGAGATTAAATTCACAAATGTGGAAGCAGCCACAACATGTTATTTTTATATAGGTGCCACTACTACAAACCGATTTATCATATCCTATCTTTTTCATGGAAGCACAAAGTAATAATCCTTCATGAGAAAGCACTTCTTCCCTTTCTTATAGTAAATAAGGATCTACATTGATTATTTCGTACATTTATCAGTTTCTTTTTTCCCCAGTTTGTACACTAAACAAGGCTCAAAGACACACTACATTATATATGAGTCTGCTTCTGTTTGGCACTCTCATTTTCTTTCCTCTCTTTAAAATTAATTCCCCTATAGTGTCTGAATGGTTTTATCAATTAGCTTTTGCTGAGGAAGTCTTTTTTTTGTCTAATATAGTGTAATGATTTTTTTTTCATCTGTCAATGGGGGTTATTAATAAATGCCACCACTGGGGTTAGAACATACTCTGGTGTTTGCTTTGGGGGAACCAGGGGATTGTAGGAAATCCTAGCCAAACTGAATCATAATTAGAAAGAAAATGCTAGCAATTAGAACTATACATTAGGCTTTAATTTACTGTAATGGAAAAGTCAGGGGTAGTATTTTTATTCCGTTTTTTAGGTGCAACCAGATGGAATGTTCATTACTGGATAATTTCCATCAACCCTGTGCATTTCTCAAAGCAGCAAAGCTGCTGAAAATACAGTGAAGTACAGTGTCTCAGCTTCTGCTCTTCTAGGGGGTAGGAGGGTGGAGAGGAGAGTGTTCAGAAGTTTTCATTTCCCACCACATGCAACTGATCATCTCCCTCTGGGGAGTCTTTAAATATATTGTATAATTTCAAGGGGGTAAAGCATTTTGGGAGTACAAGTATATTAGCATGGCTCACATTTTTTTCCTCCCCTAAATTTATTGAACTGGTTCTTCAGTTCATGTGGCTAATTAAATGATCCAAATCAATCGATGTCCTTCCTCAGAGTTTCTTATTTTATAGTTCTTCAATCATCAAAATGACCCTTTCATGTGTTTATTTTAGAAGATAATGTTTTCTAGGAAGATAATAAAAATTTCTATGGGATGAAATATTCAAGACCATGAAAACAATATGTATAGTAACCATAATGAAATAAATGGAAAGGTAAAATGAAACTAAATCCTGTGTAATTATAATGTCCAACCTTAGAACTAAAGAAGAGTTGAGAAAATGCACCTCAATTCTTCATTGCAAGTAGGATTTTGCTTGTACTTTGTGAAGTCCCTCATATATGAAATGTTATGGAATTCCTATAGGGACATCCCAGATATTTTAAGTATGATGATAAAGAAGAAGTGATCTTAAGATAAATATACCATGTGAAGCATGTTGTAGTGGAAATAACATTAGACTTAAGGGACAGAAGTTTAATTCCCATCTCTTAAACTTACTACTCCTGTGATAATGTTCAACTTACTTTATTTCAATAAGCCTCAGTTTACTTATCTGTTAAATGGAATAATTGTGTTTACACTACCTCACAGAGTTATTGTGAAGAAAGTACTTTGTCAACTGCAAAACACTATAATGTGAAACAGTAAATACAAGGTAATTTAAGGATGGAGAAACCATTAACAACAGAGCAAGAAGGGGAAAAGGCTTGACAGAGGAGGTGATACGGGAGCTGAGCCTTCAAGGAAGATAAGGATTCTGAGAAGAATACATGAAGGGGCAAAGGAAAGATGGAGGATTTGTACAAATGCACAGGATAAGCAGCAGAATGATAAGTTCAGGGAACAACTAGCGATTACATTTGCCTGGAATATGGAGTGTGCTATGAACACTTGTGTGAGATAAAACTAGAAAACCTAATTTTCCAGACTGAGGAAGTTTGTACTATATCTAAGAGTGACTAAAGGCTTTTGAGAGAGGTAATAAATAATGTGGTCAGACCATGGGAAAATAATCTTGGCAGCTATATAAAGGGGAAGACCTAGAAACAGGTTAAACCAAGTAAGAATCTATCCTAGCAGAGCAGTCAAAAGATGATAAGAACCTAGATTAAGGAAGTCTTATGGTCTTGTGAGTAGAAAATGGTGAGAGCTATTATAGAGGTAGGACTGATAACTCAGGGCAGAAGGTAAAGACATGGACAAGTATGTGATGACTCAAAAGCTCTGAACATTAATGACTGGGAGTATGGTAGTATCCTCAACAGGAAAAGGGAAGTTTGAAGGGAGAGGCAGATTTATGGGAAAAGGCGAGTTGTTTTGAATATTTTGAATTTTGAATAGATGCCCAAGATAAGAAAATAATCTTCCTAAGGCATAAATCTGGCCACCACTTGCTCCCAGCCCCATTACTGATACTTTGGGCTTCGCTACCCAGCTGCTTTCTCACCCTAGAAGATGCCATTGCCCCTGTAGCTCCTCCCTCCTCCCACTGGTGACTTGCTACCAGAGTCTCCATTTTGAGATGCCTTGCACCCTCCATGTTTCCTTCTGTCCCAGAGCCCCGTGTGTACTTCCTATCCTTACCCCTTTCTTTCAGCTCCCTTTTTACATTTGTCTTATCCTTTTGGAATATAAGCTCCTTAAGGGAAGTCACTGTCTTTTTTTTGCTCTTTTTTTGTATTCCCATTGTTTATCTCTGCACCTGGCAATAAATGATTGTTGGATTGATTTGTTGGTTAACAAAATTACTAAAGGAAAAACTAGAGAGAAGCATCTATGCTTAAGTGGTAGAAGATGAATTAGGAGCAAACCAAAGAGACTGAAAAGTTATGGTCAAGTAGGTAAAAGGAGAACCAGGAGAAAGCTGTGCCACAGAAAACAAGAGTAGGAGAGAATAACCAGGAGGGAATTGGGGTGGGGGAGAGGAGGGAGTTGAACTGGGCAAGGTCAGCAGTGTCAAAGGATGTTAAGCTGCCAAAGATAATAAGGAACAAGAAAAATCCACTGGATTTATCAGTTAAGAAATCACTAGTAAATATCAAGAGGGTAATTTCAGCAGTGTGATTGGAAGGAATTGGGAAGTGAGTGGATTGTCAGAAAAAGGAGGCAACAAGACTGGATCAGTTTAGAAGTTTGCCAGTCAAAGTGAGGAGATATAGGATGATAGCTTAAAATGCAAGAGAACATAAATTGTACATATTTGTAAGTAATGGGAGAAGGGCAAGTAGAAAGGGAGAAATTGAATATGAGACTAAATGGACATTGGGGCAAGATTCTGGAAGGGGACAGAAGAGAGTGAGAGGGGATGGGATTGAGGGCACAAGTAGATAGCTTAGATGAAGGGCTATCTGTGCTTTGAGAGGGTGGAAGATGTTTAGGGATATAGTAGAAGAGATGGAAAAGCAGAGAAGCCATTGATTTCTCCACTAAGGTAAGAAATAAAATCACCTGTAGCAGCTAGGTGGTGCAGTGGATAGAGCAGCAGGCCTAGAGTCAGAAAGATCATCTTCCTGAGTTCATCACTTACTAGCTGTGGAATCATGGGCAAGTCTCTTAATCATGTTTGCTTCAGTTTCTTCATCTGTAAAATGAGCTGCAGAAAGAAATTGCAAACTACTCAAGTATCTCTGCCAAGAAAACCCCAAATGGGGTCATGAAGAGTCAGACATGACTGAAAAATTACTGCACCACCACAACAACAAAATCTCCTACTGTGGCTTGTCAATGAAGTAAAAAAGACAGAGGTCTTCTTTTTAGATTAGCTGCTTCTAGGAGATTCTGAAAGGGATCAATGAAAGAACTGCCATAGCACCAAGAAGGTCCAGTTGAGCTTTAGATAATGTGGAATTACAGTAGGCCCAGTAAGCAGAGTTGAGTGATTTCTTCTATGGTAGCAATATGCATAAGTATAGGAGGAAGAATGGAGGAGGCAAATTTTATCAGCAACTCAAGGCTGCAGCTTTGGCAGGGTTGGAGCAGATCAGTTTCCACAGCAGAAACAGGTGTTTGGGTCAGTAAAACCTTGTGACTGTGTCCCTGGCTCTGGACTTAACTCATTACCAGTTCTAAGATGGACTGAGGAAAAAAAGCAATGGAATGCAGCATACTCAGAAGATAGCACCTAGCCCCGAATCCTCAGGAAAAAAAGACCCTCTATTACCTTTTGATGTACTGAGGCTCTTTTATAATGTTTTGTAACCTAAATGAACTATCCTGATCCTTCCTTCTTAGCAGTCTTTTTGAAACCTTTTTTTTCATCTAAATTGTCTAGTTTCAATAGACAGATATAAACACTTTTAAAGGATTTTTTCTTTTTCAACAAAAAATATAATTTCTTCCTCTCCCTCTTCTCCAATAGGACTGGAAATCAAATAGTCAAATAAGGGATTGATAACAGTTTGCCATAGAAATATAGAGAAGCTAAGTGCTTCACTAGGCAAAACAAGAATACGGTACTGTAATTTTCCTGGATTAAGGTTGTGCTTCCTTGAAACTTGGGTAAAAAAAAGGCTATTGAAAAACACAAAGGATTGTGGAAGACATGAGAAGCTAGAAGAACTAGCCCTTAAGGAACTTACAATCTAATCGAGTATGGAAGGCATAAATACCAACAAAATTCAAATAACTGTTCAAAGTAGTAATAGATGTTACAAGATAACACATGACTCACTGACAAAAGAATTGTACCTTTTTCTTATTTTCTCATTGGAGAAGGGGGAAAGCAATCAGAGGAAGAGAATTTGGAGCTAAAAGTACATTAAAAATGAATTGTAAAAAGAATTTTACAATTAGTGGAATAGGTATTCAGAGGAATGAGAAATTATTTCAGTCTGTAATCTTTTTTTTGTCTTTTTGGAGAGGGAAAAGCAGAGCCCTTGGGGTCAAGTGACTTGCCCAAGGTCACACAGCTAGTAAGTGTTAAGTTCTGAGGCTGGATTTAAACTCAGCTCCTCCTGACTCCAGGGCTGGTGTTCTATTCACTGTGCCACTTAGCTGCCTCTCAGTCTGGATTCTTTAAAGAAGGTATTGGTGGGATTTAGAAAAGAGAAGAGGAAAGGGGAGTTCAGAATACATAAGATAAGAAAGAGAGGGAGAAATTATTCTAGACAAGAAAACAAAAGGCACAAGGAGATGGAGAAATGTAAAGGACATTTACCTCAAGAAGTAGGAGGAACAAGGAAGGTTCATATAGGGGAATTGGGATGTATTTGGTTTATACCCCCTGACAAGTTTTAGAAATTGTTCCCCATGGGGGCAGCTAGGTGGCGCAGTGAATAGGGAACCGGCCCTGGAGTCAGGAGAACCTGAGTTCAAATCTGGTCTCAGACACTTGACAAATTACTAGCTGTGTGACTTTGGGCAAGTCACTTAACACTAATTGCCCTCCAAAAGACAAAAACTAAAACAAAAAAAGAAATTGTTCCCCAGTGTGCTATTCATGAGAAGCTTTCAACTAAATTTGATAATATACTTGTGTGTTTATAGAAAGTAATATTAAAAGATGATTTACTTTGTTCCTCTATCCCCATACTCCCAAGTTGTTCCTAAGAAAAGTGGTCTCCAAAAGGACGGCCAAACCCTTTAGAATATAAAATGACCCAAAGGCCTGTGTAATGAACCAGTCTAAGGGGAGAAGAGTGAAGGCATCTAACCCTCTCTAGGATAGCCAGTTGTGGGAGGTATCTCTAACACCTACCCTTTAACTATAATAGCAATCAACACTTTCTCACTCTTCTCCCATCTCCTCCCCTCTTTTGTAACTGAGTGTTGTCCTCTCATGGCAGTTAAAACTTAGCTGGGATCCCAGCGCCCAAAAACAGTAATTATATAGGTGCTACTAAAAATCCTGTGTCCTCTCCCCAGAACACCCATCCCTGTCCTTTAGATCACTTCTTGGCTATAGTAGGCAGCCTTTGAAGAGTGGGGGGCTCTTGTTCCAGAAAAATGCCCATAGAGCTGGATCCTCTTGCCTATTCATATTGAGTAAGGGAGAGTAAGTCACATAGGATGAGCTGGCATGGATTGGCCGTGAGCTCCACTGAAGATTTTATTACATTATTTTCCCCCTCAAACTCTACCTGCCTCCAAAATCCCTATTATTGTTCCCACTATCATTCCAGTTACGTAGGCTCACAATCTCGGTATCATCTCCAACTCCTCTCTGTAACTTACCATGTATAATAAAGCAATGGCCAAATGTTACTGTTTCTACCTCCACAACAACTCTCATGTATCTCTCCTCTCTACATACACAGTTACCATTCAAATTCAGGCATTCATCACCTCTTGCCTGGATTATTGCAAAGGACTCCCCAACAAATCTATCTTCTATACAGATGTCTAATTGATATTCCTAAAACATAGGTCTGACCGTATTACTCTCTTACTCAATAAACTGTAACAGTCCTCTATTGATCAGAGACAGAGACAGACAGAGACAGAGAGAGAAACAAAGACAGAGACAGAGACAGAGAGAGACAGAGAGACAGAGACAGAGAGACACAGAGAGAGAGAGAGAGAGAAAGAGAGAGAGAGAGAGAGAGAGAGAGAGAGAGAGAGAGAGAGAGAGAGAGAAAGAGAGAGAGAGAGAGAGAGAGAGAGAGAGAGAGAGAGAGAGAGAGAGAGAGAGATGAAGTGTAGGAAGATAGGAAGTTATTCTCTACCTGGTTCCATTGATATTGCTTCCATTCATATAGTGGTCCATTGCCTGGCATTTTAATGAAGTTTTAAACCTTGAGTGGCACCTTGACTGTCCCCTTGACCCATGAAAGGGGCAGTAGGAAGGGTTGCTGTATCTGTTAAGAGAGAGATAGCTTACTATTAGCACTCTTTTGATTCAGCTCTCCTACTACCAAAATATAAATCCATTGAGGGGTGAAGAAGGACAAGATCTTCCTCTACCCTGCTGTCTTAGCACCTGAGGCAAGCTTCTATCTGAACCCTTGGCAGTCCCTATCTTTTTTATGTTTTTTTTCCTTGTGTAGGTGACCTTGTGAGTCCAGAAATCTGCAAATGCAGTGGCATCACAGTTCACTGAAGAGGTTGAACGTGGTTGGTTGTGGTTGATTGTGGTTGATTATGGTTGCAGCAGTAGCAGGAACAAGCCAGTGGCCAGAAAAATTCATACAAGAGAGGGATGCCACTGAAAGGAATATTGACTCAAACTGAGAGGTTTATTAGATTGTGCCCAAGAAAGGTGAAAAGTAAAATGACTAGTTAGTGGCCCCTCAAACTATTTTACATTCTGATGAGGTTTAACTAGTAGTTTCTCATCAGACTATAGCAATAGTTATGTTAAGTTACTGAATCCTATTTAAATCATTCTGTTAATTATCTGTTATTCTTTCTATGTTTAGCATTTTTTCTGTGTAGGAATAAATTACTTGTCCCATACCTGATTCATATTGTTGAGGAGATACTTCTGTAATTCCCCTCTCCTCTTTTTTGAGTTAAAGGACAATTTAGATATGTGAGCCATGAGTAAATCATCTCTGGTTTATCTGGATTGGAGGCTTGTTAATGAGTCAATGAGTGAGAGAAAAGGAAACTCACTTTCTGGAAGGACAAGATCCTGTGATACTGAGCTTAGAAAATAGAATATTTGGGATCAGAACAGGTAATTAGAGCAATACCAAACACTATAGTTCTAGCATTGGTTTCTCAAGTCTAGACATGTAAGTGTCTCTGTTTGGCTTTTAAAGTCCTTCACACCCTCACCAAAAACTACCTTTCCAGTTTCATAATACATTACTTCCTTTCTGTCACTCAGGAGAAATTGTTCTTGCTATTCCTTACACTCATGCTAAATAAAATAAAAGATCCAGAAATGAATAAGATATTAAGGTATAGTAACATTTATCAAGCAGAGACCCATAAACAAAAAAATTAATTTATATTTAAAGTTTTCTGTGAAATTGACATCAGAAACAATTCACCTTTGCTTATTGTTTTTGCAGTGTGTGGTGAATAACTGAACACAAAGAAATGATTCCTGCTGAAAAGCTATTATGTTCACTGTTATGACCTACTATTTGCATGTTCTATGGTGTATCTTTGAATAAAAAAATCTAAAAAAATAAATTCAACTTACTGCTTAGATACATTGATGACATTAATTGAATATGTTACTAGCAAACAATTATTATTTAAAAGTCCATCATATCTCCCAGTGCCTACAGATTTTTCTCTAAAATAGCATCTTATATGCCCCCAAAACTATTAAATTGTGTATACCCTTTTATCTTTTTTAAAAAAATTTTTTGTCTTTATTAATTTGTTTGTTTACTTTTAGTTTCCAGGATTTAATTCCACAATTCATTGAGTTTCAAACTTTCTCCCCCTCCCTTCCCCTCCTCCTCCCATGGCAGCATATAATGAAGTATAGGATCTGCAAAGTTTCACATTAGACATTAGTCAGGTCATAAAGAAGAATTGTAGGGTATAGCCAAGATGGCGGAGTAGAAACAGCATTTCCAAGGTTCTCTGCCCCACACAACTTCCAAACAATGTAAAAGGGGACTCTGAACAACTTCTGGAGCCCCAGCACCCACAGAACAACACAGAGAAGCTAACCTCCTGCTGAGGAGAACCCAGCAGCCTTGCAGGGAGCGGCAAGAACAGCGCTCTGAGAGCAGGCAGCACAGCACACTGGGAAGCGACAGTGCAGCACTCTGGGAGCTGAGCCCAGGCCCTCCTGAGCCTTGGTTTTAGCCCCAGGGTAGCCGGGCCAGCAGCCGGCTGGAGGGACCCCAGAACACCAGCAGCTGTGGCGATGCCAGAACTATCAGCCCAGATATGCCTAGGACAAAGTGAGAGGTTAGTGCCCTATGGACTTTGGGACCAGTATTTGGGGAACACTTTGGCTTCCTCCCCTGGGGGTGAAAAGTTGCTGAAGAAACATGGCACAGAAGCCATTTTGCAGTGTCAGTGGCAGCTCCAGCTCCTGGTCTGCGAACTGTAGGGAGATCCAGCAATCAGTCTGGGGGTTAATCGCTCTTGCTTTAAACTGCCTGGATCTGGATTGTGGTCTGGGGGGAAGTTTGGGGTGGGTATCCAGCTTGCCAGAGCGTGTGGAGACTTTGCAGAGGCCACCCAACTGGCGGAAGTTGTGAAGACCCCACGTTTGGGACGGAAGCTCACCTATCTGGTGGCAGAGTCTTACTGTGGCAATAAACCCAAAAATCAAGTAATAAAGTGGCAACATGCCTAGGCAAAAGAAACAAAATAAACAGAAAAATTCAACATTGGACTCCTATTTTAGGGGCAAAGAGGATCAAAGCATGGAGGAGGAATGTGAGGTCAGAACTCCTGCACCAAGAGTCCCAAATGAAAATACAAGCTGGCTACAGGCCATAGAGGACCTTAAGAAGCAGATAAGAGTAGTGGGGGGAAAATTGGGAAGAGAAATGATAAAGACGCAAGAAAAGTATGAAATGACAGTCAACAGCCTGACTGAGGAAAACAACACCTTAAAAATAGACTAACTCAAATGGCAAAAGAGACTCAGAAAGACAATGAGGAGAAGAATGCCTTAAAAAGCCAAATTTACCAGATGGAAAAAGAATCTCAAAAGCTCATTGAGGAGATTCATTCCTTCAGAGTTAGACTGGAGCAAATGGAAGCTAGTGACTTTATGAGAAATCAAGATGCTGTTAAACAGATTCAAACAAATGAAAGAATAGAAGGCAATGTGAAATATCTCATGGGAAAAACCAGTGACCTGGAAAATAGATCCAGGAGAGATAATTTAAAAATTATTGGACTACCTGAAAGCCATGATCAAAGAAAGAACCTAGAAATCATCCTTCGAGAAATTCTCAAGGAAAATTGCCCTGATGTTTTAGACCCAGAGGGGGAAATAGAGGTTGAAAGAATCCACCAATCACCTCCTGAAAAAGATCCCAAAAAGAAAACTCCTAGGAATATTATAGCCAGGTTCCAGAATTCCCAGATCAAGGAGAAAATACTACAAGTAGCCAGGAAAAAACAATTTCAATATTGTGGAGGCACAATCAGAATAGCCCAGGACCTGGCAGCTTCTACACTGAGGGATCGAAGGGCATGGAATATGATATTCCAGAGTGCAAAAGAGCTGGGATTGAAGCCAAGGGTCACCTACCCAGCAAAACTGAGTATCTTGTTTCAGGGGAAAATATGGTCATTCAGTGGAATAGAGGACTTTCAAGCATTCTTGAGGAAAAAACCAGAGTTGAATAGAAAATTTGACATTCAGACACAAGAAGCAAGAGATGCTTGAGAAGGCAATCAAGGAAAAGAAATCAAAAGGAACTTATCAAAGTTGTACTATTTACATTCATACATGGAAAAACAATAACTGTGTCTGATGAAACCTTTCTCATTATGAAAATAATTGAAGAAGAGTATATGGGCATATGTTTACAGGTATACATGGCTAGAGGGCACAGGTTGAATTTGATGGGAAGGGATGATTCTTAAGGGGTGAAGTTAAGAGGTGAGAGAGGAAAGTGACAAGAGGAGATGGGGAGAGACAGGGTAGGGTAAACTATCTCATGTAGAAGAGGCAAGGGGAAGTAGTTGCAGGGGAGGGGAAAAACAGGAAGGCAAAAAGGCAAAACCATATTCTCATTGAAGTTGGCTCAAGGAGAGAATCACATACATACTAAATGGGATATCTCACTCTGCAGGAGAGTAGGGGAAAGGGGGATGAGAGGGGGGATGATGGAGGGGAGGGCATTCTGGGGAGAGGGGAGGTTAGAAGTACCCACTATCAAAGAGGGACAGGATCAAAGTAGGGAATGGACCAGGTGGGAGGTGAGATGGGTGGGAGGGAAATATAAGCAGTCTTTTACAATATATCTACTATGGTAATGTTTTGCATAGCTATACATGTACAACACATATTGAATTGCTTATCTTCTCAGAGGGAGTGGGTGACAAGGGAGGAAGGGAATGGATCTGAAAATCGAAGTTTTAAAATTAAATGTTTCATAAGATGTCGAGGCATTGGGGCTCAGAGATTCACCTTGCCCTAATGACAAAGTTGAAGGGGATATGGGAGAAGATATGGGAGAGAGCAGATTGGATGAGGGGATATCTAGTGGGACTGCTATTCTGGGGTGGTGAGTAGGAAAAAAATTGGGGGGGGAGGGGAATTGTAACTCAAAATCTGGTGGAAATGAATGATGTAAACCAGAAGTTAATAAAGCATTTGTTTAAAAAAAATAAAGAAGAATTGTTTCGGCTGGAATGAACAATGGGATAGAGGAAAGAAAACCAAACAAGAAAAAGAAAGAGAGCAGGTATTTTGCTTCAATCTGCATTCAAACCCTGTTCTTTCTAGTTCTTTCTCTGAATGTAGACATCTCTCTCCATCATGAGTTTTTTGGAGTTGACTTATAACCCAGCATTGCTGAGAAGAGTCCAGTCTATCAAAGTTGGTTGTCACACATATGTTGTGTCTGTAACTGTGTACATATTTCTCCTGGTTCTATACCCTTTTATCTAATAATAACATTACTTGGTTTATACCCCCACAAAAAATTAAAGGAGGACAAGGATCCAAATGTACCCACGAATTAATATCAATTCTGTTGATAGTGGAAAAGAGTTGGAAATTGAAGGGATGCTCATCAGTTGGGAAGTGGCTTAACAAATGAATGTGATAGAATACTATTGTGCTGCAAGAAATGACGAAGAGATTGGCTTAAGATAAATCTGGAATGTCCTGTATGAACTGATGCAGAGTGGGGTGAACAGTACAAACTATTCAATAAAGACAATATTGTACAGAAAGCCAATCTTGAAAGACTAAGGAGCATTAAACAACACAGTGACCAACCACAATTCCAGATGACTAATGATGTAACAGGTTATCTACTTCCTGATAGAAAGGTGATTGATTGAGAGTGCAAATTAAGACAATTTTTTTTGAATCTGATTTGCTTTACTATGCATGTCTGTAACACAAGATTATGTTTTTCTTGCTTTCTTGGTGGAATAGAAACCTTCCCCAATCTCTCTTCATTCTAGTGCCTTTTCTCTATTAATTATTTCCTATTTATCATATGTAGGTTGTCTCCCCATTAGATTGTAAACTTCTTGAAGGCAATGAGTTTCTTTTGCCTCTTTTTGTGTCTCTAGTACTTACCACAGCACCTAGAACAAGGGTGAGTAACCTGCAGCATCAAGGCCACACATGGCCTTCTAGGACCTTGCATTCAGCCTTTTGACTAATTGCAAGTTTTACAGAACAAATCCTTTTATTAAGGGGATTTATTCTGTGCAGTTTAGATTCAGTCAAAGGGCCACACTTGAGTACCTAGAGGGCTACATGTGGCCTTGAGGATGCAAGTTCCCCACCCCATTGAACATAACAGGTGCTTTAAAAATTAACTATTGAATTAGTTGGTGGGAAAGGGAAATGGGAAGACAGGTAGGAGAGAGAGAAGGTGGATTTTCATTTGAAAAAAAGATTTTAATAAAATAGTGTAGCGTACCTTATATGCCTTTATAAAGCCAAGCATGAGCAGCTTTCCTTAAGACTGCTGCTGTGAATAGCTCTGAGGTCTGATAGTGAACTCTCTATTTATTCAGCAATAAACCAAGGCAAAACATTCACAGAAACCAAAGTTCAACATTCACAATGGTATAATATAGCAACTTATTAACTAAAGTGATCACATATTCTTAAACAAAAGATATCATTCAGTAGGTCGCCATCTGAATTAATATAAGTACCCATCTAAAGTCTTCTTTCATCTTAATTGGATACTGGCTTCTGATCATCCTTAACTCAATCATCCTCAAGGAGCAATTATCTTTAAGGGGTACTAAGTACAAAGTACAAAGGTTTCCCACCCCTAGGTCACAGTCTTGATCTTGTCAGCCAGCACTAAGTACCCAAGTAAAAATCCCTTCATCTTGACTCAGAGGCTAACTTCCAGACTCCATGGTTCCTCTTCCATACTCCAAGCTCTTGCCTGAAGTCACACAAGTGACACCTGGATTCACAGGTAGGCAGTTCCCAGCTCCTGGTCCAGCTCCTGGTTCAACTCCCAGTATCAAGCTTAGCAGAGCCACAACAGCATTCACACACACTGCCAGCACCATCATCAATTCACTTTCTGCCTATGAAATCAACACATACCAACAGATAGGGCTTCTGAGAAAGCAACACAAATCATCAGTAAAGTCCTAAAACTCCTGAAAACATCACTAAAACCCTCCTCCAGGACTTCGGTAAACAGACAGCAGGAAAGTCCTCTCTCAATGCTTCTGAACCAGCAGTAAGGTCCCAAAGCTTCTGTAACAACAGCAACATCCTCTGTCAGCAGATAGGTCTGACAAAGTAACATCAATACAGACAGAACAGATGGTGTGCTGGCACCACAGCCATCCTTCCTCCCAGTTCTGTTCAGTCCCAGCTCATGCTCAAGCTTTGATATCCTCAGCTCCTTCCTGTTCCACCCTTCCTCTTACTTACTTCCTGTTCCAGTCTTTGGCAAGTTCCTCCCACTGTGGCCTTCATGGGTTCTGTTTCTAACAAAGACTTTATATAATCACAGGTGAAGCTCAAAGGTACTTGAAGAGCTTAAACAAGGAGCTAAGTGATTGAACAAATTAGAAAGGAGCTAAGTACTCCTTTGCTTTCCATTACAGCCTTATATATTATTATTATTATTATATTATACATTATGTATTCTTATCCCTTTCATAATTATATTACATTGATTAACAAATGTGCATAGTATTTGAAAGAAAATATATAAAAGACATAGAGAAAAATCATAATCATCATTATTACTGAAAAAGGAGACTGAGATAACATCAACAATCATTAACCTATATACCTATTTTACATATCTTTATGAAAATCATGCATACATGTGTGTGTGTATACAGACACACACACATATCATCCTGAATCAGGATATTAGTAGGGAACAAAAAGACATTTACAAACACTATTCAGTAAATAATTTTATAATTTATTGAAAGATATAAAGGCCAGCCAAGATGGCAGAGTAGAAGGAAACAGTACAGCTTAGCTCCCCCTACAACTGTTCCAAAGATCTAAGAACAGTGAACTAAGCAGTGATTGAGAAATCAAAAAAGAAACAAAGTGGATCACCTTTACATTCCAAGGTCACAAATTTAATATATAGACAAGTGATAAGAACAGGAACTGTGGAATAGGCGTGGTCTGGGATCATCCACTCAATGCCCGGAGTTTTGACAGGCCAGCAGTATAGGGATGCCAAGAGCTGACCGTGGATTCAGCCCAATCTAAGGCTTAGCAGTATGGTGTCTCCAAGAGGGCACTAGATTTAGTACCTAGATTTCCAAGTCAGGCCAGCAGCCTATAGACTTCTGGAAGTGAGCTCAAACTCAGCCTCTTCCACCCTATCCAGGTCAGTAATGAGGGTCTGGAGCCCAGACTCAGAACCCAGAGGTCCAGAGATAATTGAATAATTAGAGCCACCACCACTCCCACCCCAGGCCAGCAATATGGGAATCTCCCAGAGGGACTTCGAATATAGGTTTAGTGCCCAGAGCTCCAAGCAAACTGTTAACTAAAGCAGATTATAAACTCAGCCCCCCGTGTAAGACAACAATGTCTCAAACAGGTCAAGATCACAGACTCAGCTTCCACAGTTCTCAACTAGGCCAGAAACACAGGGTTTCCCAGAGAATGTCTCTGGAAAAATGAAGAGAGACAGAGAGAGAGAGAGAGAGAGAGAGAGAGAGAGAGAGAGAGAGAGAGAGAGAGAGAGAGAGAGATGAATAGCTTTTATGAGGGCAGGGTGCCTAAGACACAAATTCAAAAGAGAAGAATTATTTTAAAATGCCTATAAGCAAAGCCTCAAAGAAAAACATGGCTTCTCCACAACATAAATTAGAATTCTTGGAAGAAAGTGTGTGAATTTTTACAATGAGCTTAGAATCTCATCTATCACCTTTCTAACAGAAGTAGAACACTTCTCTGGCTGGCAAAAAGGACTAGAGGTCTGCCTCTGCTTTAATCAATTCAATCATTTCCTCCATGCTCCAGCTTGCTGAGTTTTATTTCAATGTGGACTGTGGCTACCTGGAGGGTCTGGTCCGAGGACACAAAGTTTGTCTCCTGACCCAACAAGACTACAATAACTAAGGGCAGCTAGGTGGCGCAGTGAATAGAGCACCAGCCCTGGAGTCAGGAGGACTTGGGTTCAAATACAGCATCAGACACTTAACAAACACAAAAAAACTAGCCATGTGACTTTGGGCAAGTCACTTAACCCCAATCGCCCTACCCTCCACTCTCTGAAAAGCAAAAAAAAAAGACTATAATAACTTGGTGCAGTGTGAAACTCTGGAAGATCTGAAAATTCACCTTCAGACTACAGATTATGGCAACTT
Source organism: Gymnobelideus leadbeateri (assembly GCA_011680675.1). NCBI lineage: Eukaryota > Metazoa > Chordata > Mammalia > Diprotodontia > Petauridae > Gymnobelideus > Gymnobelideus leadbeateri. Next base: position 226,864 of record WOXC01008879.1, on the reverse strand, counting down.
TTTGAATGAAGAAACTGTCCCACTCACAGTTTATACCATTGACAACAAAATGAGGGAAAAATTATGTGGGGATTTTGCACATTTCAAAAACAATTCCTTGGAGCCACTCAGCATGTTTTTCAACTATATGACATATAGCTATATGATCGATAATGTGATTCTACTAATCAATGGTGTGCTACAAAAGAAATCTGTCAAGGAAGTTCTTAAGAAGATGGAATTAGAGTGTTAAAGAATTGGAAAAGAAATTAGAAATATAGAATGGAGACTTGGAAAGAGAATTAGCATCTTAACATGAGGTATAAAATCCTACCCAATTAACAAATATCCTGGAAATTAGAATGGTCCAAACAGAAATTAATTACTCCATGAGACAGCAAGCTATATTAAAACAGGCCAAAATATTTTTAAATGTAATATTTCTTATAAAAAATAGAAGATCTGGGGGCGGTTAGGTGGCGCAGTGAATAGAGCGCCGGCCCTGGAGTCAGAAGGACCTGAGTTCGGAGCCGGCCTCCAACACTTAATCCGCACAAACAAAAACCTAGCCGTGTAACCTTGAGCAAGTTACTTAACCCCAATTGCTTTAAAAAAAAAAAATAGAAGATCTGGTAAAGAGATCAAGGACTGACTGAAAGCCATGGTCAGAAAAAAGAACCTGTATATCACATTCAAGAAATCACAAAAGAAAACTGTATAGATCTCTTAGAACCAGAAGACAAAATGAAAATAGAATATAGAAAATAGAATAAATCCACCAATCTCCTCCATAAAGAAGCTAGAGCTACTTAAATTAATCAGAAAGAAGGAGTTCAAGTACCAAAAAACCACAATCAAGATCATACAACATTTAACAGCTACAATAAAAAAAATTAAGTGGAAATCGTGGAATATAGTATTCCAGAAGACAAAAAATACAAACATCACCAGGAATAGCCCAGGAAAAAAATGAGCATAACCATATGGAGAAAGAGATGGATCATTAATAACGCAGATAACTTTCAAGCATTTTGATGAAAAATATGGAGCTGAGTAGAAACTATGGAATACAAACATGGGAGTAGAGAAAAATATTAAAAAATACAAATGAGTGCTTAGAAAAGTCTTTACAAGGATAAAGCATTTGCATTCTAATGAGGAGAGGTGAGTTGGTACATGTATCCTCTAAGAACCATACTATCAGCAGGGGATAGAATGGAAGGCCTGGGAGTGAGTTTTTGTTCTACTTGATAGAACATGAAGATTTTATCATCAACTCTGCATCAATTGAGGCAGAGTAAAGGGAGTAGAACCAGGAGAACAATATATACTATAGCAATCTTGATCTTCACACTTATACTGCTATTCTCTTCCCTTACAATACTAATCTTAGTAGGATTTAACACATTGTCTGGCAAAAAAACTTTTGAGGCAAAGATCCAGTTCCTTGTATAGTCATTGCTCCCATCAGGAGTGACCTTTTCATCTATGTTGTTACTAAGCCTCATTTTGCCTTCAAGGAATGCCCCTTAAAAATCAAAGGCGCATTCATCTCTAACTCTCCCCAACATTCAAGGGCAATTCAGTTTCATTTTCCTTATATTGCTCGCTGATCCAAATTTTCTTTTTTATATATAAAACATTTCCATATTAGTAATTTTGTACAAGAAGACTTGAATAAAAAAATGAAAGAAAGAAAATGAAAAATAGTGTGCTTCAGTCTGTATTCAATCAATATCGGTTCTTCTCTGGAGGTGGATTGTATGCCTCACCATAGTCTTTTGGGATTGTCTTAGATCATTATATTTCTGAGAATAGGCAACCTTTCACAGTTCTTCATTGAACAACATTGCTGTTACTATGTACAATGTTCTCCTGGTTCTGGTCACTTCTCTATGCATCATTTCATATAGTGTCTTTCCAGGTTTTTCTGAAATTATCCTGTTTGTCACTTCTTACAGAACAATAATATTACACTATAAGCATATACCACAGCTTGTTTAGCCATTCCCCAATTGATGGGCATCCCTTTGATTTCTAGTTCTTGGTCATCACAAAAAAGAGTTTCTATAAATGTTTTTGCACAAATAAGTCCTTTACTGTTTTTGATCCAAACTTTGTAAAACTATTAATAAGTACCAGGAAATATTTAATTTTTCTTTTTTTTTCTTTCTTTGTACTTTCCCTGTCAAATTCCTTAAATATATATTCATCAAGCTAAGCCTATAGAGAGAATAGGAACCTCCATTAAGGTATATGGAGAGCCCACTGAAAGGGCTTCTCACATAGATCTAAAAATTCTGAAGCCAAAGGATGCTAGGTTCCTGTATTTGGTCATCCCATTCCTCAATGCAAACTTTCATCCACACAACCCTTCCCGTACTTTAGCAATGAATTAACCATAAAAGCACAGGAAACAACTCCTGCCAACTAATGCCAGATATGCTGGGCTAGACCTAGCTCAAAATAGTCCAGTGATTCAGGTTAGGAATTGGGATAAAATGAGGGCACTCTTAGATCATAAAACAAAATTAAAACAACTTCACTTGTGATAAGATTTTTTTAATGATGTAATTCCTCATTAAATTCAAATAAAATGTTACTCAGCTTCACCTTAGAAATCCACAACACTAGATCAGGAAAGGTTCCCCATAGGGCAAAAAAAGTGACCAAAAAATGAAGATTATAAATGTTGTGGGGGTGGTAGGAAAAGAGGTACTTCAATCTTACTATTCATTGAGCTATAGATTAGGCCAGCCATTCTTGAAAACAATTTAGAACTATGTCCAAAAAATTATGAAGCTGTGTATGTCCTTTGACCCAGTAATGTCACTACTATTTAAGCCTATACTCCAAAGAGATCAAAGATTGCCCTGGAGTAGTAAGAATCAGTGTAAAAATGTAAAAATTTTAAATCATATTCTTTGTTAGTTGGGAGGGACCTCAGAAGCTATCATAGGACATTTTTAAAGCAAATTAAGGTCAGATTATGGAGGGCTTTGAATGTTGGACTAAAGAATTTTTGTTTTTTCCTGTGGTTAGTGAAGTGCTATTAAGAATTTTAGACAAGAAGAATAAGAAGATCAAAGTGATATTTTAAGTGGTATAAAGGCATTTTAGCTGATCTCCCTGCTTCTAGTCTCTGTCCCTATAATCAATTCTTCAAAAATTTCTTGAATTAATATCCTTAAAAAAAGTTTAACCATGTCATTCCCCTTCTCAAGACCTATTCAATGACCTATTGCCTCTAATATAAAATATTAACTCCTCAACCTGGCATTTAAAGCTCTCCATAAGCAGATTCCAACTTCCTTCTAGACATCTTGAATTGTATACTCAGTTGACATCTTAATCTCACTATGTCCAAAACAGAACTTAATATCTTTCTTCCTAAAGCCTGCTCCCCTTTACCTTCCCTATTACTGTAGAAGCAATACCATCCTCCTAGTCCTTCAGGTTCACAACCTAGGAGTTATCTTGGATTCCTCACTATCTTTCATCTTTCATATCCAACCTGATTCCAAGACCTGTTTATTTCACCTTTACAACATCTCTGTCATATGACCCCTTTCTCTCCTCTGACACCGAAACCACCCTGGTGCAGGCCCATAATCACTACACACTTGGATTATTGCAATAGCCTACTGGTAGGTCTCGAGTTTCTCCCCATTCCTATCTTCCAATAAAGTGATTTTCCTAAAGCACAGGACTGACCTTGTCATATCCCTGCTCAATAAACTCTAGTGGCTTCCTATTGCATCCAAGAGCAAATACAAAATGCTCTGCTTGATATTCAAAGCCCTTTACAACCTAGCCCCCTTCTATCTTTCTACTTTTTTATACCATATTCTCCAAAAGATACTTGATCCAGTGACACTAGCCCCCTGACTGCTCCACAAACAAGATACTGCATCTCTCAGCTCCAGGCATTTTCTATTGCTATTTCCCATGCTTAGAACATTCTTCCTCCTCTGCTCTTGACTACTCACCTTCCTGGCTTCCTTTAATTCCCAATGAAAACCCCACATTCCATAGAAAGCCTTCTTTCTTTTAATTATTTCCTATTTATCCTTTGTAAATATTTGTTTGCATATGTCTCCCTCATTGAATTATAAACTCCTTGAGGGCAAGGGTTATCTTTTGCCTCTTTTTTGTATCCCCAGCATTTGGCATAGAGTCTGGAGCACAGTAGGTGCTTAATAAATATTTATTGATTTCCATGTGTATTTTTTTTTATTTTTAATTTTTAATTTCCCCTTTGGGTACCACAAGTTCCTCCTAAACTGAAGCAGCAACTTTTCCTCTTCACATCCCATCTCTTATATCTGTACTTTTGTGCAAAATACATTTGTTCATTGGGGGGAAAATGTCTTGTTTTCTAGAAATAAATAAATAAATTTGTCTATTTAAGACCAGAAACTAACTAATTTGTTCTATTGTTCAAATAAAAGAACATCAACAATATCAATAAAAGGCAATAGCAGCTGCCCCCTGGGGACCCATCCTTCCAGAGGAGATTGGGAGCTAGTGATCATGAGCTTACAATGAATTCCTTAATGCCTAGAATGCCTCCTCACTTCCACCTCATAGAATCTCCAACTTCCTTGAAGACTTAACACAAGCAGGATGTCCTACAAAAATCTCCTCCTGATCCCCCAAGTTCTTAATTTGGAATTCTCTTTATCTCCTCCAATTATCATGTATTCACTTATTTCTACTTAAGAGTGGTGTGATGGTGTACTGCTAAGCTACATAGTATATAGCTTGTCTAACCCTTTCAGAAATGGGCCATTCCTCCACTAGAACAAGACTTTCCTTCCCAGCTCCTTTGACTCCCCCTCCCATCAGGGAGTGACATGTCTTTCAAACCAAGGCCAGAAAAAAAATATCTAAAATCCTGTGTCACTACCAGCCCAGCCAGTCAAACCATCCTAGATACTGATTGTTACTCACTGCCCAAAACAGATGCCTTTAATATGGGGTCCATAGACTACCCTGAAGTATTTCAAAGGGACCATAAACTTAATTGAGAAAATTATTTTCACTAACCTCTAACTGAAATTTTAGCATTTCTTTCAGCTATTGAAAAATATTCTGAGAAGGGCTCTATAGGTTTTATGGTGGCCTAAAGGGGTCCATAACTTAGAAAAAGTTATAAGCACCTAGCCTAGAGGAATCCCCTTATATTTATAAGGAATTATTTAATCTCTATGTGTCCTGGGAAATTGTTTTTCAAAAATTAAGTTTTCTTTTACTATTCTAAGCCCTCAGCCAGCAGTTGATAGCAAAAATACTATAGTTTTAAATCTCTCTCTCCTACAAGGTACTTCCCAATTGCCCATCTCGACTATATTTGAGTAATGACACACTTAGACTGGCAATGCTAACAGCATTTATCATAATTGCCATCTTAAGAGATAAAGTAAACAGAAATGTAAACAAGACTTTAGGAAAAAGAGATAAGCCTTTTATGCCTCCAGGAAGGCATCTAGCTCCTGTCCTCTCTGAAGAGAGGAAAAAGGGGAAGAGGAAGGAGAATAAAAAGTCAGGAGTCCTAACTTATTCTGGTAATACAGTGCCAGGCTTATGCCTCTACATTATTTGATCATACCATCTCAGTCTCAGAATCTGGTATTGGAAAACTCATGGCAGATGTTCCTCCCTTACCCACTCACCCATAGTTTCTAGTGTCCCACTCTTTATTGCTTTATTAGATTTTTCATCTTCCAGCTCCATAATACATTCTAGTGGCTTCTCTTTCCTGCAATCTGTTAGAATACAAGGAACTAGACTATGAGTCAAAATCAGCCCAGAAAGTCATGGGGTCATGGCAAAACTCCCTGGGGGCTCAGGAGGGTAAAGCTGGGGAGATTTATGCCTGGCTGGTAGGTATTCATCTCCAGTGTCCTTATCTCCATGGAAATGTCAAGACAACACTTACATTCCTTCCCTCGGTCAGAAATTTTGTAGTCTCTTTCAAAATCAGTAATGGTTATGCTTGGCATCAGCAAATATACATCATAAGCCTCAGAATAAGCTTCCGCACTTAGCAAAACAAGTATGATTAATGCAGAATCACAAGTAATCACCTTAGGGTGTCATTCACAGCAAATATTTAATAACAATATATTTAAAAGACACAATCAGGGTAAAGCATCACCTGTGAAGCTACTTCAGTGACTACAGTTTTAAATTGCATGTAGAGCACAAGAAATGTGTATATCACAGGAATTACATACATAAGCACAGAACACAAATAAAAATGCAGAGCAGCCAAAAATAGTAACAACACTAAATAAGTTTAAAGAACAACAAAACATGCATAAACAGCAGCATATATTCAAATAAACAGCAAAACTATACATAGCCAACAAATATATGGTACATACATACTACTAGCACATGAACTATATAATTAATACATAACATATTAGAAATAATATAATTAATATTAATAATTAATATTAATAAATAGAACTGAAATATATTCAAAACACAATTAACATATGCAGCAATTAAATGCAAGATACAAACTATATAAAAAATTAGTATTTCATCTGCCTCTTGATTGTTTTAGGCCAACCACTCCATTTCATTGGTTCAGGAATGGCCAGAGCTATTATAGGACCTGCAAATCAACTCAGGATTCATTACCTCAGACCCGGTAATTTAAAAAAAAGAAAAAAGAGGCTGTATTTAGGTGCAGGAGAAGATGCAAAAACATTTTTTCAAACAGGCGTTTAATGGTACTCAGTTCAACTCCTCTGTCACCTCCAGGACCACATGGAATTGTAACCGGAAAGTTAGTCAGTTGGCATAACCAGAGATGGTATTGGATGTGAGCAGCAAAGTGCTCTAGACGAGGCACGGCATATATATCTCTCAGATTGAACAAATCACATCCAATCTAAGGGTGAAGCCTTCGCTATTCAGATACCCCAGATGTGTTTTAATTCCTAATCTGGCCACCTAATGGCTGTTTCCTAGAATACATGTTCTAAGTGCCCTTCCTGGTTTACCCTACAGGTTTCACTCACTAGGATCTGATACCACAAGCTAGCACTGTCCTGAGTGGCCCACAACTATCTTTAATGATGATCATAGGGATTACCTGCCTCATAACCACTAGTAGTTAAAGACAGTGCCTGCTATAACTAGAATGACTACTCCCAGGACCAGAGTAGGTACACAGAGCTCACCGTTAGGAAGTCAAGTGGTGTCTTATGGACCTCTTCCTGAATAGCAAAGGCTGCAGGAAACACACCGTCTATTTTCAAGAATGCATGTGTAGCATTCTTATCTCACAATGGCATGAATCCTGCCTTCTTTTTTTGAGGAGAGTTAAAGGTAAAATAATTAGAAAATTAAGGACCTGGAGTGGGAAGGGCTTTCAGAAACAAATAGTGAAGTTTTTATTTTATTCTTGAACTAGTGGGGAGTCACTGAAGTTTACTAAGTATGGAACAATATGATCAGACCTATAAGAAAAATCACATTATCAGGTGAGGGGAGCACAAATTATAGGAGGGCAATTCCTGTTTTGTAATTGTATTCCTGTAACTCCTCCATGTGCGATTTGTGAGTCCTTGCCTGATGTTTCCATAAGGTGAGATCATATAGAAGGACTATTACAATAGTCCAGGCAAGAGGTGGTAAGGGTCTGAATTAGAATTGTGTCTCTATGTCCAGATTATAGGAGACAGATTCCACAATAGATTGTAGGTCCTATAATAGCTCTGGCCATTCCTGAACCAATGAAATGGAGTGGTTGGCCTAAAACAATCAAGAAGAACCAGGAGAGAAGAGAGTCACAAAAGCATAGAGAGGAGAGAGTTCCCAGGAAAAGAAGATAATCAAAAGTGTCAAATGCTGCCAAAGGTCAAGCACAGTGAGGCCTGAGAAAAGGCCATTAAATGGGGCAGTTTAAGAGACCATTGGTAATTCTGGAGAGATTAGTTTCAGTTAAATGATGAGGTCAAAAGTCTGATCACATAAGGTCCAGAGGAGTGTACAAGAAATAGAAGTAGAAATGTCTAGGGTGGATGGATATTACAAGAAGCTTAGTCAAGGTGGGAAAGAGAGGATGATAGGATCAGATGACATTTTTTAAGGACAGGGAGACATGAGTGTGTTTGTAGCATTAGGGAAGTCAATAGATAGGAAGAGACTGAAGATAAGAGATGGAAATGATACTAGGGGCAATCTACTGAAGGCTGAATTTAAAGAAAGGAAATTGTTCAGGACGTTTTATATAGGGGTTGACCTAGGCAAGTAGAAGGATGAGTTATCCATTTGACACTGAAATAAAGGAAGAGAAAGTGGGGAAAGAGTCCAAATGAGATGAGATGAACAGGATGGGGAAAGGATGAAAATGGCTTCATTTTCTTCAGTGAATTATGAGGCAAGATCCTCAGCAAAGAATGGGGAGAGGAAATGGCATCAGAGGTTGTAGGAGAGAGACCAGATGGTTTAGAACAGATCCTGTTGAAAGAGACATAGTGAATCAGCCAGAAGATGTGTGTATAAACTTAATATGTGCAATGTTGCTTTTCAGTTTTCCAAACAATTTTTGTTGAATACCTTACCCCAACAGCTGGAATCTCTGTATTTTTATAAAATTATGCAATGATGATCATTTGCTTCTTTATCTGGAATATATAATCTTTAGAACTGATCAACTTTTCTATTTTTTAAACCAACATCAAATATTTTTGGTTATTCATTTGCAATATAATTTGAAATATGGTGCTTCATTTCCATTTTCCCCCATTATCTCTCTGAAATAATATTCTTCCAGACAAATTATACCATTTTTTTCTAAGTATATAAAATAACCCTTTGGTAGTTTGATTAGTACATTATTGAATAAGATTAATATCATCATGGTCTAGCTATAATTAATATCTCTCCACATTTAAGTCTCTCTTTGTTTCTGTAAAGTGTTTTGTAATTGTATTAATGTAATTCCTACATGTGTGATTTGTGAGTCTTCGCCTGATGTTTCCATTTAGTGAGAGTCCAGACTTACTGCTCATTTTGCACTATTGTCTCATCCTCCAGTCTGCTCCATCTTTATATAGACAGCCTGGCAACCTGGGGGTGATGATAACTTACCTGAACTTATTATTCAAAGAAGTATTGATCAGTCATTTAAGTCATGTCCAATTCTTCATGACCCCATTTGGGGTTTTCTTGGCAAAGATACTACAGTACTTTGCCATTTTCTTCTTCAGCTCATTTTGCAGATAGGGAAATGAGGCAAACATGCCTAAGTGACTTGCCCAGGGTCACACAGCTAGTAGGGGTCTGAGGCCAGATTTAAACCAGGATTATGAGTTTCCCTGACTTCAGGCCTGGCACACTATCCACTGCATGGTATACCCAAACCATCCATACCCTCCACATTCCAGTAATCCTAAACTACCAGATGTCATTAAACATCGCTGATTTCCTCTCTCCCATTACCCATTTTTTTGTCCCCATCCCACTCAGCCTGACCCCACACTGACATCTCACTCAAGATCCACCCAATCTTTCCACAGTGCTCTCTGGAATTACACAAGAAATAAACTTTTTTTTTCATCTTAAAACTTTTCCTTTTTCACTCTTTCCATCTTTTTTGTAATCATTGAGAATTGACTCCCTCCCAATGACATGGCATCCCTGGCCACCTTTTCCAGTACTGGTTGTACTTTCACTCAGTCAGAATATCACTGGTTATCCATTGTCACTACCAGACACTCCTTCACCCACCATCACTCAGTAACCTTTCATCCTTTGAAGTTTGTTGATTCCACATTTATCATCCAAATCAAGATTCTGGTATCTATTATCTACTAACTTTCAAGTCACTCTCCTTCTTTACCCAATGAATTCAGTGCCTGGCTTGCAATCTTTTGTTTTTCTGTAACTCTTTCCCTCACACTAGGGGAATTCCGCATCCATGCACACAGCCCCTCAAGCACATTAGTTTACTCATTTCCCATGACCTACTACTTAACTTTACTTCAGAGGCACAGAGATGGTCATATCCGTGATCGTGTCATCACCTAAAAAGGTTTCACTTCCACGTTCATGAATCCTGAAGTTCATTTACCTCATCATCTTTTCTCATGACACATCTCTTTCTACTTTACAATCCCTAAACTCTGTTTTTCATTATCATGATGATCTCCAATGTCTCTACTCCTCGTTTCTCTCCTGAACTATCACCTCTGCCCTCATTTGACCCCTTGGTGTACCATTTCAACATTACACCATGCTCTTATCAATGACCTTTCCTTGCCAAGCCTCAGATTTGGATTATACCCACCTTCTAAAATCTTTGTTCCTACACATGTGTTATTGAATGAAAATGGAAAAAAATTACAAAACCATGCTGACGGGTCCACTACAAATTTATATTACATAATCTCAACTGAGCCCTCCATGTAGCAAGGCAATCCTTTTGCATTTCTCCAATGGATTCCCTGTACCATTCATGACAGCAACTTTTCCAAACTTTTATTCCTCCTTAAACATACTATGATTCTTTTCTCACCCATTCCCCCCAGTTGAAACTTAGTCTCATATTTTGCTGAAAAAATTGAGTCCATTCACCCAGAGTTCCCTTTCCTCCACTCCTCATCTCACATCACCCAGTGCCTTCCCCCTTCCTCCTTTACTCCTATCTGATATTAAGAGGCAGAGTTCTCATTGCCAAGGCAAATGATCCTATTCCAATTCATCTTCTCCATCAGATTTTCCCTTCTATTCATCTCCACCACTTCACTAATTTTCAGCCTTTCTTTGTCCAATGGCTACTTTCCTGCCCATGTCTCATCCATCTTCCATCTCTTGATCCATTCAATCCTGGTAGTTTGTGTTTAATAGACTCCTTGAGATGGCCATTTACAAAACTACCACTATTTCCATTTTTTCTCTCTTTCCCCTCTGCAGTCTAGCTTCTGACTCCATTAAAACTGAACTGTTCTCTCCAAGGTTACCAGAGATCTCTTAATTTCTACATCTGCTCTACTTCTTGATTGTTTTCCAGCCTTTGACTCTAATAATCACCCTCTTCCTCTGAAGAGAAAAATCTCCCCCTTCTCTCTAGATTTTCAAAATACTTTTCTCTCCTGGTTCTCTTAACTATCTGACTTGTCCTATTTAGTGTCCTTTGCTGGATCTTCCTCCAGGTCCCACTAACCCTAATGCCCACTAACCTAAGTGTTCCCCCAAGGCTTTGCCTAAGCCCTCGATCTATACTATTTCACTTGATAATATCAAATTTTATAGATTCAACTATTATTTCTATGTAGATGGTTCTCAGATATATTTATCCAGCCTTAACTTCTCTTCCTGACTTTCAGGACTGCTTATCAGACATCTCAAACTGGCTGTCCCATAGACATCTTAAACTCAATATATCCAAAACTTAACTCATTGTCTTCCCACCTTCCCCCAAGCCTTCTCTCTTCTTAACTATCCTATTATTATCAATGCCATCATCCTCCCTGTCATATAGATAGACCCGAAACCTAGGTATAACTTTGACTCTTCACAAATCAGTTATCAAGTGCTACTGATTCTACCTTCGAAATACCTCTCAAAAATGCTTCCATCTCTCCTTTGATACTTTTACCACCCTAATGTGGATCTCATCACCTTTCTCTTAGACTATTGCAATAGACTCCATCTCTCTATTTTCTCCCAATTTCAGGTCATGCTACACACACCTCTTAAAGTGATCTTCCTTAAAGACAGGTCTGACTATATGACTCCACTATTCAATAATATCCATTGGTTCCCTATTACCTCTGGAATCAAAATAACATTTTCTTCAAATTTTAAAGCTTTATGTAAATTGATCTCTTCCTACCTTTCCAATCTTCTTTCACTTACTCTCCTCAGCATACTTTACAATGCAGTGACACTGACCTCCTTGCTTATCTTTAAGCAAGATACTCCATCACTTGACTTCAAGCCTTTTCACTGGCTGTTGCCCATACCCAATATTTTCTCTCCCTTGTTTCTGCTTTAATTGCCAATTCAAATCCCACCTTCTACAAAAAGACTTTCTTATTGCCTCTCAATGCTTCCCTCTAAGGTTATCTACTATCTATATATACACACACAAACACAGACACATATGTATACATATACATATAGGTATATATCTTATTTGCACATAGTTTTTTTTTTTTTTTTTTGCATATTGCTGCCCCTCCTCCCTTTAGATTGTGAGCTTCTTGAGGACTAGGACTGCTTTCGCTTTTTTTGTATCCTCAGTGCTTAGCCCAGTGCCTGACACATAAAAGACTCTTAAGAAATGATGGGGCGGCTAGGTGGCGCAGTGAGTAAGAGCGCCGGCCTCGGAGTTTGGATGACCCGAGATCAGATCCGGCCTCAGAAAATGAGCACCCACGCATAAATAATGACTAGCCATGTAACCTTGAGCAAGTTACTTAACCCCAATTGCTTTAAAAAAAAAAAAGAAATGGTAATTGACTTAATTTGACTTATTAGTAAGTAGGGTCTCAAAGATTGTATACATACTGCCACCATTTTGTTTGGAATTTGTCTTTCTATCTCTTCCTTCTAGATTTTATTGGTAAAAAGCAGAAAGGTTGATAAGTTTTATGGGTTTATTTTATATCCTACTACTTTGTTAAAGGTTCCATTGTAATTACTTTTAGTTGAAACTCTAGGCTTTACTCCTCTGTTCCTTTCTAAGTCTTCTGGCTCTCTAGAACTTCATTCTCTACTATGTCCAGGAGTTTTCTTATTCTGGAAGATTATTTCTCCCAGCAGCATTCCTAGCCTGGAAGATCCCCTCTTCATAGCCACTTCCTCTGATTAGTCAGTTACTGTGTGTAGTGGGAATGGGAATTTGAAGATATTCCCTGCTTTGAAAGTAAATTCTGCCCCTTAACAGGCTGAATGTAGTGATGTGGAGCCTGTGGTGGGAGGAGTTTGTTGAAGGGTAGAGCAAAGCCACAGAAAACTGGGGGTCAGAGCTAGAGAGAGGGTGGGAGAGAGAGGAGTTCAGTCAAGGAGATAGAGAGGTTTGTGAGTAAATATTGATCTTGTATTGGTTTGTGGAAAGGCTAAAGTATGGCCTGGCTCTTGGCTACATTTTGGTGCATTAACTTTTATGCTGCTTTGATGGATTCGGTTTCCTGGTGTTGGGATTTGGTTTTCTGGTATCTAAATAAATGCTTTGGTTCTATCCTCTATATGGAGAATCTGTTATATTGCATGGTTGAGAATTATATGGGAATATCAATTGTGACAATCATTGCTGTAAATAATGCACTGGCACTATACTGTGAGAACCTCCACTTTAAAGAAAGTGCTCAGGCCAGCCATCTTCACTCCGTTCCTCTCTGAGCTTCCTTCTTCACTCTCTAGATTTCTTTCATAACCATGCCCTCACTTGGGCATTTTTCACCTCCCCCTACTTTTCAGCTTCCTTTTATTTGTTTTCTTTCCTCATTTGAATGTAAACCCCTTGAGGGCAGAGACTGCCTTTCCTTTTGCCACATACAACCCTAGCACTTAGCGCAGTACAATATATATTAAATGCTTAATAAATATTTGTTGAATTGAATTGATTAGGATTCTTCCAGCAGGCCATCATATCATCTACCAAAGGAAGAATTCTGTTCAACTCTTTTCTGATGGCTATTGCCTCAGTTTCATAATCTTATTTTATTACAATACCTAGCATTTCAAACAATAGTGAGCCACATAATAGTAGTGATAATAAGCATCACCACATAATCATGTTGACAGTAAGCAACTTTGTTTTACCTCTGATCTTAGTAAAGAAGTCTCTAACATTTCCCTATTATATATAATGTTGCCTCTTGGTATTAGGTAGCTACTATTTAACATACTGAGAAAAGGGTTATTAATTCTATGTTTTTTTAACAGAAATAGTTGTATTTCATCAAAAACTCTTTTCTTCATTGATTAGTATAATCATATAACTTTTACTACTTTGTTATTAATAAGACCTATTATGTTTATAATTTTGGTAATGTTGAATAAAATCTTCATTCCTATAAATTCAACTTGGTCATAATATATAATTTTTTCAGTAAGTTTCTATAACATCTTTGCTAATATTTTGCTCAATATTTCTGCGTCAATACTCATTAAGGATATGCTATCTCCATAGCAGAGGATGGCAAACTATTACTAGGATTATGTTCCCCCATCTTCAATTCATCCTTCTCTGACTGTGATCTATCTCATCAATATTCCTCTTAAAATGGGATGCATACAACTGGATGTGATATTCTGTATGTAATCTGACAAAAGTAAATACAACACTATCACTTTTCTTGTTCTTCACACAATATTTTAATTGATGCAGACTATATCTTCCAAAGGGTAAGTAGGTATGGCAGTGGATAGAGCATTGGGCTTGGAATCAGGAAGGCTCATCTATATGAGTACAAATTCAACCTCAGATATTTCTTAGCAGTGTGATGTTGGGCAAGTCACTTAACCTTGTTTACCTCAGTGTCTTCATTTGTAAAATGGACTGGATAAGGAAATGTCAAACTACTCTAGCATTTTTGCCAAAAAAAAACTCAAATGGGTTCCCAAAGAGTAAGACATGACTAAATAACAGCAACAAGATCTCCCTACCATTTTTGGCTGCCTTGACTTATATTGAGCAAGTGTGCTAAATCCATCAATATTTTTCATATAAATAATGATGAATGATAATGAAAGTGATGCTGACAGCTGGCATTTGTATAGCACTTTAACATTTACAAAGAACTTTACAAATATTATCTCATTTGATCTTCTCAACAACCCTGTGAGGTAAATGCTAATATTATCTCCATTTTACAGATAAAGAAATAGAGGCAGACGAAAGTTGTTTCTTGCCCAGAGTCACTCAATTTAATAAAGTTTCTGAGGGCAAATTTGAATTCAGGTTTTCCTGACTTTAGGTCCAACCCTCTATAATAGTAATGGAATTTGAAGATCCCCTTGTATTGGCAAGCAAACGGGTACTTAGCACCTTGTTTCAGGCTAATGATTGTGTCAAGTATTGAGATCCAGAGCTTGTGAGTACCACAGTGGGAGGAACAGGAAGGAGTGGAACAAGGAGGAGCTATACTATATATAGGGAAAAGTCCAAGCTTAGAGAGGCCAGAACTAAGAATTGAGAAGAACTGAGAAATGAGAAGAGAGGAAAACTGGGGGGAGGCATGGCTGTGGTGCCAGTACTTTGTCTGTTTTCGTGTTATTTTTGTCAGATTTGTCTGCTGATTGAGGATGGTGCTGTTGTTACAGAAGCCCTGGGACCTTGCTTCAGGTTCAAAAGCCCTGAAAGAGGATTTCCTCATCGTATGTTTACAGAAATCCTGGAGGAGAGTCTTGCTGATGTTTTCAGAGGTCCTGGGACTATATTAATGATTTGTGCTGATTCCTCAGACATTGTTGTTAGGTCTATGTTGATTTCACAGGCAGAAAGTGAATTGATGAGGATGCCAGCAATGTGGATGAATGTTATTGTGGCTTTGTTAAGCTTTCCCTTTCCAGGAACAGAAACTGTGAAGGACTTGAGGTAAATTAGACACTGTGAGCTTTAGTATGGAACAGGAACTGGACAAGGAGCTGGCAGGACCTAGGACCAGGGAAGGGGAAAGCCAGCCTCAAGTCAAGATGAAAAGACCTCTCCTTGGGTATTTAATGCAAACTGAGAAGATCATGAATACCTAGGGGTGGAGAACTTTGACCTTTACATTTAGATTATTGAGTTAAGGACTCACTAATTAAGGATGATTGGGAACTAATCTCCAATTAAGAAGAAAGAAGACTTTTTGATTGAAGAGATTAAGATAATGTGACCTAGGGGTGGAAGACTTTGACCTTTGTACTTTGTGTCAATTAAGGACTTACTAAATGAATGCTATCTTTTGCTTACAACTATGTGAACACTTTGGTGAAAACTACGTGGTAATTTGTTATGCCATAACATTCTGAATGCTGTATTTTGATTTCTGTCAATGTTTTGCTTTAATTTGCTGCTAAATAAATAGAGAGTTCACTATACTATGTAATCAGAACCTTAAAGCTGTTCACAGCAGCAGTCCTCTGGAAAGCTGCTCATGCTTGGCTTTATACCCTCTCTCCACTGTACCACCTAACTTTCTGAATTTTCTATGTTCCAAGAACTGATTATTATTAGATGCAAGTAAAGGATTTTGCATTTATTTCTATTAAATGTTATCTTATTAATTTCAGCCCATAGTAGCAGCCTATTGAAACCTTTTGTATCCCAATTTTATCATCTTATGAATTATCTATACCTCTAAACAATGAAACCCACTCATTTGACACATAAGCTATATCATAAATTAAGTATTAATATAAAATTTGAACAGAATTGGGTAAAGTACAGACCTCTGAAATACTCTGCTAAAGACATCCAGGTTAACATGGACTCATTAATCAATACTCTTTGCATTCATCATTCAAGCAGTTATGAGAGTGCATATCTTTCCATCTTTTTCTTCTTTTTTAAATACAGGAATAATAGTATTTTAAATGCAAACAATTTGAAAGATTTAGATACTTTGATCAAAACAATGACGAATCATAATTCTTTTTTTTTTTTTTGCCTGGACATCTTATGAAATATTTAATTTTAAAACTTCGATTTTCAGATCCATTCCCTTCCTCCCTTGTCACCCACTCCCTCTGAGAAGATAAGCAATTCAGTATGTGTTGTACATGTATAGCTATGGAAAACATTACCATAGTAGATATATTGTAAAAGACTGCTTATATTTGCGTCCCACCCGTCTCACCTCCCACCTGGTCCATTCCCTATTTTGATCCTGTCCCTCTTTGATAGTGGGTACTTCCAACCTCCCCTCCCCCCAGAATGCCCTCCCCACCATCATCCCCCCTCTCATCCCCCTTTCCCCTACTCTCCTGCAGAGTGAGATATCCCATTTAGTATGTATGTGATTCTCTCCTTGAGCCAACTTCAATGAGAATATGGTTTTGCTTTTTTGCCTTCCTGTTCTTCCCCTCCCCTGCAACTACTTCCCCTTGCCTCTTCTACATGAGATAGTTTACCCTACCCTGTCTCTCTACATCTCCTCTTGCCACTTTCCTCTCTCACCTCTTGACTTCACCCCTTAAGAATCATCTCTTCCTTGGGGTGGCTAGGTGGCACAGCGGGCCCCAGAGCCAGAAGGACCAGAGCTCTGATCCGGCCCCAGACACCCAACACACAAACAAAAACCAAGCCGTGTGACCCCGGGCAAGTCTCCCAACCCCAACTGCCCTCCAAAAAAAAAAAAAAAAAAGAATCGTCCCTTCCAATCAAATTCAACCTGTGCCCTCTATCCATGTATACCTGTGAACATATGCCATGTACCCTTCTTCAATTATTTTCATAACGAGAAAGGTTTCTTCAAACACAGTTATTGTTTTTCCATGTACGAATGTAAATAGTCCAACTTTGATAAGTTCCTTTTGATTTCTTTTCCTTGATTACCTTCTCAAGCATCACTTGCTTCTTGTGTCTGAATGTCAAATTTTCTATTCAACTCTGGTTTTTTCATCAAGAATGCTTGAAAGGCCTCTATTCCACTGATTGACCATATTTTCCCCTGAAACAAGATACTCAGCTTTGCTGGGTAGGTGACCCTTGGCTTCAATCCCAGCTCTTTTGCCCTCTGGAATATCATAGTCCATGCCCTTAGATCCCTCAGTGTAGAAGCTGCCAGGTCCTGGGCTTATTCTGATTGTGTTTCCACAATATTGAAATTGTTTCTTCCTGGCTGCTTGGAGTATTGTCTCCTTGATCTGGGAGTTCTGGAGCCTGGCTATAATATTCCTAGGTGTTTTCTTTTTGGGATCTTTTTCAGGAGGTGATCTGTGGATTCTTTCAACCTCTATTTCCCCCACTGGGTCTAAAACATCAGGGCAATTTTCCTTGAGAATTTCTTTAAGTATGATTTCTAGGTTCTTTCTTTGATCATGGCTTTCAGGTAGTCCAATAATTTTTAAATTATCTCTCCTGGATCTATTTTCCAGGTCACTGGTTTTTCCCATGAGATATTTCACATTGCCTTCTATTCTTTCATTTGTTTGGATCTGTTTAATAGTATCTTGATTTCTCATAAAGTCACTAGCTTCCATTTGCTCCAGTCTAACTCTGAAGGAATGAATCTCCTCAGTGAGCTTTTGAGATTCTTTTTCCATCTGGCAAATTCGACTTTTTAAGGCATTCTTCTCCTCATTGCCTTTCTGAGCCTCTTTTGCCATTTGAGTTAGTCTATTTTTTTAAGGTGTTATTTTCCTCAGTCAGGCTGTTGACTGTCATTTCATACTTTTCTTGCATCTTTATCATTTCTCTTCCCAAATTTTCCCCCACTTCTCTTGTCTGCTTCTTAAGGTCCTCTATGGCCCGTAGCCAGCTTGTATTTTCATTTGGGGCTTTTGGTGCAGGAGTTCTGACCTCACAGTCCTCCTTCATGCTTTGAGCCTCTTTGCCCCTAAAATAAGAGTCCAGTGTTGAAGTTTTCTGTTTATTTTGTTTCTTTTGCCTAGGCATGTTGCCGCTTGATTTTGGGGCTTTTTGCCACAGTAGGACTCTGCCACCAGACAGGGTAGCTTCCGCCCAAACGTGGGGTCTTCACAACTTCTGCCAGTTGGGTGGCCTCTGTAAAGCCTCCACCCACTCTGGCAAGTTGGATATCCACCCCAAACTTCCCCCCCTAGACCACAATCCAGATTCAGGCAGTTTAAAGCAAGAGTGATTAACCCCCAGACTGATTGCTGGATCTCCCTACAGTTCGCAGACCAGGAGCTGGAGCTGCCACTGACACTGCAAAATGGCTTCTGTGCCATGTTTCTTCAGCAGCTTTTCGACCCCAGGGGAGGAAGCCAACGTGTTCCCCAAATACTGGTCCCAAAGTCCATAGGGCACTAACCTCTCACTTTGTCCTAGGCATATCTGTGCTGATAATTCTGGAATCGCCACAATTGCTGGTGTTCTGCGGTTCCTCCAGCTGGCTGAAGGCCCGGCTGCCCTGGGGCTAAAACCTCGGACCTGGGCTCGGCTCTGCAGGCTGTGCTGTCTGTTCCCAGTGCGCTGTGCTGCCTACTTTCAGAGTGCTTCGCTGGCCACTTCCTGCAGGGCTGCTGGGCTGTCCTCAGCAGGAGGTTAGCTTCTCTGTGCCATTCTGTGGATGCTGTGGCTCCAGAAGTTGTTCGGAGCCCCTTTTTTCATTGTTTGAAATTTGTGTGGGGCAGAGCACATTGGAAATGCTGTTTCTACTCTGCCATCTTGGCTCCGCCCCGCGCCCCCCCCCCATCTTTTTCACAAAGATATTTTGAGAGACTTGGTCAAATGCCTCTACAAAAAATTCAGTTCTGCTACTTCCATGACAAACTCCAAGATCTAACAAAGATAACTTATAATGTGTTCTGCAAATGTTAAAGTGCTGTATAAATGCTAATTACGATTATTATTAACAATTATTGTTATCAAAATAACAATTAACAGCCAAATAACATATCTATTTTCAATGGGATTTAAATTTTAAATTATTAAAGTTTAAATTATTAAATTAAATTGTTAAATTTATCATATAATAAATCGATTAATTAAAATTAAATTATTAAATTTAAACATTTAAGATATTATTTAAAATATTAACTTGAAAATTATTTTAAATGGGACAGTCTGACATGACTTGTTAGTGATGAATCAGTGCTAAACTTTATGGAGGACATGAAACACATGAAAAAAATCAAAGCAATCAATAACCTTTGTGGATATATACTATGAGATACTGAACTGTAATACTTCAGAGATCTTTGATCACATATTTCTTCACAAGTACATTCACCCAGGCTATTCTGGTCCACATATGTCTATCCATCCTCCATAATGGCTCTTCCTAGTGTGCTGGAGGCCTTTCTCATCTTCTTTTAATTTGTTGTTATCTCTCACCAATGTGTCATTGGGGGTGCTTCTATTAATATCCTCCTTCTTGCTACATGACCAGCCTTTATCTTTCCTACTTTTCTCACCATATACATCTTAGATTATTTTGTGCCTATTTTTATTTGAAAATAACATGGAGAAACCAACTACACTATACAATCTTCCATTTCTCTTTGGATTGCCTCCAATTCTAATTCAGGTAGAATGTTTTTAGTATTTATAGGTTTTAAGTTGCCATAATTGATGCTGTGGTGATTTCCAGAGTAGTTTCTGCAGTGATATTCTAGGAGAATGTAAGATTCTTGATGACAAAAATGTGTGTGTGTATATGTATGTGTGTGTGTGTGTGTATCTTCTATTCCCACTTTAAGCACATAGTGAGTACTTAGTAAATATTTGTTGAATTAGGTCAATAGAGTGATGTTGAACGTCTTCTCAATCTTTCTGTATTCCTGATGCTCTACACAACACAGATTCTAGCAACCAAGATGGGATCACTCATAAGTACTTTAGTAAACAAATGAATACCCCTCTTACCATGTAATCTAAGTATATCTGGGTTTATAAATGGCTGCTTTGAGGCACAGAAAGTCTGATGTTAGCTAGCTGGCTAACTGATATTCTTATGTAGATAGAATATGATTCTTTCTTGAAGCAGGCAAGATATGCTCTGAAAAGAAGCCTGCAGTACTCCTGACTGTCAGTGAGACTAAGCCATGCATGGCAGAAAGACTTCTAACCAACTTTATTTCACTTAAGGAAATTTAGTGAATTCTTAGGATTATAAAAGGTGTGCTTCTCATCATTACCACTGATCATTGTTCAGTGACTTGTTTCACAAATGACCAACTGCTTAATAAGGGAATTACTGTTTTTGTTGCAGAGCCGTCCTCCTACAGATCTCTTACATGGAAAAATGAAGGATATCTCAGAATGTGGAGTTCACAATAAAGCCCTCCAAAAGCATTCTTCAGCTGAAAAAAATAGCATTTATGATAACCCAAGAAAATGCTCTTCTTGCATCTTACATGTATCCTTTGATTTAATGACACTAATCCATGGCTGTCCCATGAATAAGACACTCCATCTGTCTTGGCTCTAGATATTTTCTCTGGCTGTCCCTCAGGCTTGGAATACTGTCTCTCAAGGTTGCTGTTCCAAAGAGAAAGAGTTACCATTGACATGCACTTCAAGTCTGATCTTTTTTTTCTTTTTTTCTAATTAAAGGGGCCATCCCTTGACTCACTTTTTAAAGAGGCCTATTCATTGAATGAGCCTTACCTCACTCTAAGTGAGTACCTGAAAAGGCCTTGACCTGAAAGGGTCAGGGTCTCCCATTTCATCCTGTGTCATCTCCAGTTGTCTTCATGAATATCTGACCCCTGGACCCAGATGGCTCTGGAGGAGAAAGTGAGGCTGGTGGCCTTGCACAGCCCTCCCTCCCTCAAAAGAAAGTCAACTGTGAGTCATGTCATCATTTCCCTGGTGCCATGGTCCTCTTTGAGAACAAAGGACAAACACAACACAACAATGCTATCCCTGTGCTCTGACCTCCCTGGCTTCTTTTAAATCCAAACTAAAACCCTACCATCTACAGGAAGCTTTCCTCAACCCCTCTTACCCTAGGGTCTGTCCTATTTACAAGTACGGTGTATAACCTGCTTTGTATGCATTTGTTTCTGCAGAGGCTCTTCCACTGGTTTGTAAGCTTCCTAAGGGCAGGGTAGCGGGGTAGAAACAGCCCTTCCACAACACTCCAGCCCACACCATTTCAAAAATCATGTAAAAGGGGACTCTGAACAACCTCTGGAGCTCTAGCACCCACAGAACAACACAGAGAAGCTAACCTCCCTCTGAGGACAGGCCAGCAGCCTGGCAGGGAGCAGCCAGCACAGCGCACTGGGAGCAGACAGTGTAGCACTCTGGGAGCAGAGCCCAGGCCAGCCTGAGTCATGGTTTTAGCCCCAGGGCAGGCGGTCCAGCAGCAAGCTGGAGGGATGCCAGAACACCAACAGCTATAGAGATTCCAGAATTTACAAGACAAAGCAAGAGGTTGGTGCCCTATGGACTTTGGGACCAGTATTTGGAAGTGCTTAGGCTTCTTCCCTTGGGGCTAGAAGCTACTGAGGAGACGTGACACAGACGCCATTTTGTAGCTTCAGTTGCAGCTTCAGCTCCTGGCCTGCGAATTGTAGGGGGATCCGGAGATCACTCCTAGGGGCATAAGCACTCTTGCTTTAACCTCCCTGGATCTGGATTGCAGTCTGGGGTGGAGGTCTTGGGATGTGTGTACAGCTTGCCAGAGTGTATGGGGGCTACAGGGAGGGCACCCAACTAATACCTCCAGCATCTGAGAAGACCCCAACATTTGGGACAGAAGCTCCCCTGACTTAGTGGCACTAAATGGGATATCTCACCCTGCAGAAGAGTAGGGGGGAGGGGGATGAGAGGGCAGAGGATGCAGGGGAGGGCATGCTGGGGGGAGGGGAGGTTGGAATCCTACCATGGCAACAAGCCCAAAAGTCAAGTAATTAAGTGGCAACATGTCTAGGCAAAGGAAACAAAATGAACAGAAAAATTCAACATTAGACTCCTATTTGGGGGGCAAAGAGGATCAAAGCATGGAACAGGAGGAGGTCTGTGAGGTCAGAACTCCTGCACCAAAAGCCCCAAATGAAAATAAGAGCTGCTTACAGGCCATAGAGGACCTTAAGAAGGATTTGTAAAACCAAATAAGAGAAGTGGAGGCAAGGGGAAGTAGTCACAGGGGAGGGGAAGAATAGGAAGGCAAAAAGGCAAAACCACATTCTCATTGAGTTTGGCTCAGGGAGAGAATGACATACATACTAAATGGGATATCTCACCCTGCAGAAGAGTAGGGGGGAGGGGGATGAAAGGGTGGAGCATGCAGGGGAGGGCATGCTGGGGGAGGGGAGGTTGGAGGCACCCACTTTTGAAGAGGGACAGGATCAAAGTAGGGAATGGACAAGGTGGGGGTGGGATGGGTGGGAGGGAAATATAGACAGTCTTGTATAATATATCTACTATGGTAATGTTTTGCATAGCTATACATGTACAATATATACTGAATTGCTTTTCTTCCCAGTGGGAGTGGGTGACAAGGGACAAAGGGAATGTATCTAGAATTTGAAGTTGTAAAATTAAATGTTTCAAATATATATAAATACTATTATTAATACTAAAAAAATACCCCAAAAGGGGATCATTGGTTCTTTTGGAGAAAACAGTTGAACAAAGGGGTTGGAAGCCAGAATGTAATTTGTTTTAAGAGAGTAGGCATATTTACCTTATCCTTTCCCATATTAGTCTCTTATTTAAACCACAATTTTCTAATTTAAGTTTTTATCTTATTGTGAAAATATGTTTAATATGAAGGTATGGGGTGAGGAGAGAGGAGAGGAAGGGGGAGAAAATTTGGAAGTCAAAAACTTGTGGAACTGAATGTTGTAAACTAAAAATAAATTAATTTAAAAGGGGAAAAAAAAGACGAGACTTGCTCAATTGAGCAAGACCTGAAAGCTTGCCTCAGTCATCTTTATTTAAAATTTCCTGAGGAGTTAGAGCAAAGACTATCCCAGGTGCAGTTGCTTTATGTGCAACTATTATTTGCACATGTTTACACATTTAGTTGTTAGCTTCCACAAAGCTAGGAAGCATAATTGATATACTAATATTGATTATCTATTTATTCTTTTAAGGAATGAGACAAAAGTGAGGTCCTACCACTAAAAGGAATATCACAAGGTCTATATCATAGAAGATCCAGAGTGCAGAAATGGACCTGTATTATCTTTCTGTATTAATCAATTTAAAATATGCTTCTCCAAGAGTGACTAGACAACTTTTAAAACTATTGTAAGTGTATTCTCTAGAGTAGGCATTCTTAGCTTTATTGTGTCATGGACCCCTTTGACAGTCAGGTAAAACCTATATACCTCAGAATATTCTTTATTTTGAATAAATTTTGAATTGAAGGAAATATTAGATTTCAGTTAGAGGTTAATAAAAATAAAGATGTAGGGGAGGCTAGGTGGTGCAGTGAATAGAGCACTAGCCCTGGAGTCAGGAAGACCTGAGTTCAAATGTGACCTCAGGCACGACACACTTACTAGCTATGTGACTTTGGGCAAGTCACTTAACCCCAATTGCCCTCCAAAAAGCAATAAATAAATAAAGATGTAATTATTTTCCCTATTCAAATCATAGACCTTTGAAATCTATACACAGCTCTAGAGCTACCTTGCATTCTATTAGATTAGAAGTTCCTTAAGAGCAGAGAATGTGTGTTGTTTTTCACAGTCAAGCATCCAGTTCCTTGCAGTTACACAGATTTGATATGTGTTGATTTGAATTGAATTGAATGCTTTCTGGGTAAAAGATTGTGAGCTTAAATGAGGAAGGAATATATATGTATGCTAAGAGATACTATAGTTCTATATAGTGATGTAGAGTTTCTTAGATATATCTTCTACAGATATATCTTTCTATATTGAGTTTCTTAGTTTTTTCGTACACTGAACCTGCTACATTTGAACCTCTGAGAATTTCCAAAGTCAAGCCTGCAGTGATAAAGCCATGTTTGAATCTCTCCTTGTCCCTTGCCAGTTAATAACACTTGACAGAATAAGTTTGAGGTTCCTTAGCATAGACTGTAATGGCTCATAAAGCATAAACCATTAGTTATGAAGTCAGCTATGCTTCAGAAATACAAGATACTCTTGACATTAAATGTGTAGTGAGCCTCTTGTATCTTATATAGCTCATCAATGCTAATACAAATTCTGTTCTGTTTCTTGGCCTTCCAGAAGCCAACATGCATAGGATTTTTTTTTAATCCAAAATTAACATTGCTCTCATTTTCAAAGGAGTTAAAATAAATAATGGATCCATCTTTTTGTTTTTCTGTAAGATTTGTCAAGCATTTTACTTGACATTATTTCATATTATCCTCATAACAATCCTGTAAAATGGATACTATTACTACCCTCATTCTACTACAGATAAAAAGACTAAAGCTCAGAGGGGTTAAAACATTTGCCCAGATCACACAGCTAATTAAGTACCTCAAGGAAGGTTCTAGCCAAGTCTTCTCACTCCAAGTTCAGCTTCTACCCGGGACATAGCTCTAGGGGACAGCATGAGTCAGCAAAATTAATGGAGATGACTTTAGAAATTCTCATTTCAAGCTATACTTTAAATTAGTTGTCAATAAAGGTGATGTGTGTGAGTGTGTGTGCATGAGCTCAAAAAAGAGAATTTGTAACATAATTCTGTCCCTAGGATGGATAAAGGACAATAATTTTCTATTTGATTCTCCACCCCCTAATTTAATAATTATTGTTTTGATAATTGCAATAATTACAAATTAAATAACAGGGGAAATGTGCATAGCCACCCTCCGCTCAAACCCCTGTTGATGAGTGAATTCTTACTGTCTAAAACATAAAAATAAAACCAGAGTTTTCAAATAATTCCATTTTACCAAAGAGAGAGGGAAAAAAAATAAAACACAGTGCCACCCTGGTTAGATGCTTTAGCCTGGCTTTAATTTTCGCTCACAGCTGTTGCAATTAGAAAGTGTACTTAATGGAGTGTCATGTTAATTGTTTTCCTGAGTTAACCAATTTCTCCATTTAATTGTCAATTGATTAACCTATTGAAATGTTAAGTGACTCAGTTTCCTTCCAGAACAAACAACAGCAACACATTGTGGCTTCATCAACTGGAGTGAAGCCCTCATTTGCCCAGATTCAATGTGCTGGCATTTTTCTGCACCTCCCTGAGCTTTTAATTAGATGAGCCAATTTTACATGTATTTGTCTGCTGGAAAGGTTATCAGTATTGGAGCTGACCTGCAGAGGCAAGGTTGAGCCCAGCAGCTTTAATAGAAAAGGTTTTCAGCTATTACTGCTGTAGTTGATTGCATTGTCATGCTAATTAACTTGAGGCTTTGCCTTCCTCAGTGTCTTTTTTTTTCCTGTAGCTTTAACTATGCAATGAGATGTTTCCTCTGTCATATATATGCACTTATTAAGCACTCATTGGATTCTAATATGCATGCAAATTGTCAAGAGTTTCTTAAGGCTAATACTACACTATTTAGATTGTGGTGCTATTAAATCAGTACAAAGATAGCGCCTACAGCACATTTGTAAGGTTCTTACCAAGAAAGAAAATGGGATCCCATCAGTCCTAGACTTTTCCTCCTTTCTTTTCATGATGTCTTAGCCTAAAGGCTCTTTACAAGTGCAAAGTAGAAACAGGAAGATTTCCTTTATGGAAGGGAGGGCACCAGTTAGACTAAAATTTGGGACTAGGATTGTAAAATATTCTTCCAATTTGCAGTGAAAGATTTTATTTTTTTTAATTTCAGGGGCCATATTAACATAAAGTCCTTGTGTCAGAACTGGCTAAATTCTTCCTCATCTCATCTCCCACACGCTCTGGTTTGTTCATTAAAAAAAAAAAAAACACCAAAAAACTGTATAGCACTATTGTTTAATTACAAGACAATCTACAACAACGGACAAGCATTGTCATCATGCATAATCTTGGTGGAAGGCAACTGACACAAAATGATTACAAACCTATGTTGGGCTCAATAGTCCTGTAGAGGATTTCTCTCTTAATAGTTCTAGCTCATTCGTGTTTGATTCAGCACATTTGTTCTTTAAAGAAGGCACAGATTAGAAGAGTTTCAGGGTGGGTTAATAACGCAACTGAAAATGGCCGCTCGCATTTTCAAAGCGTGTTCCTGCAGTCGCCTGGATGCTTTCTTCAGTTTGGCTGCTCTGTAGCTTCAGCCCAGTTGGTAAACAGCTTAAGTCCAGACATCTTTTCATTCTCTGTGCTGGCCGATTGAAATAAAAATGCATATAAGTGGCCACTGACTGGCGCTGGCCTAACAATAGCCTGTAACATTATGCAAGGGTATTTACATAGGAATAAGGCTTCAGTAAAGAAGATAGGGGCAATTAATGACTAGGCCCACGCATATAGGGAAAGTTTGTCCAATCTTTTCCTCAATAAAGATCTTTTTGTAAAGTGCTATGGAAACTCATGGAGGCCCCCAAACAGATTAGAAGTGAGCCTTTGGTAGGGCCAGTCTCACTCTCTCTCTCTCTCTCTCTCTCTCTCTCTCTCTCTCTCTCTCTCTCTCTCTCCCTCCCTCCCTCCCTCCCTCCCTCCCTCTCTCCCTCCTTCCTCCCCCCTCCCCCCTGTTAAAAGACCGGATTGTATTTGAGAAAAAAAAAAAAACATTTAAAATTAACAGGGCATCATGTGTCTTGATCGTTTTAAGGTAGTTTCATAAACCCTGGGAAATAAGTGAATCAGGACTTTTAAAGTCTCATGCCCTTTTTCCTTCTTCAATGAGAAACAAAGTGAAAACTGCTCCAGAATGATGTGTGCTTGAAATGAAAGAAGTAGTTTAAAAGTTTGGCCTTCCCTTCTCTCTACATTACCTTCCCCCACCCCCATCCCCCATACCTTCCAAAAGTTGCAGGAACTGGAGAAAATTGTTCTGCCCCAGGCTCTGGAGAGGCAGATAGATACCTGAGCATTGGGAGTTTGGTGAAGGAGTTAGCTTGTACATTCAACTGCAGTAAATAAAAGCTGGGTTGGAGCTAAGGGATAATCCAGGCATGGATTTTGACAAGGCATTAATTCAACTCTAGACCCCTGCAAGTTCCACTCCAAAGAGGCCCAGAATATAGAATTAGTTATCACAAGAGGAAAAACAAAATGCTTAAATTTAAATTTATGTTGTCCCAAGACTATTGCTACTGATATTTTATCTAGAGGTTATAATTTTCTGGCCCTATTCCCTCCCACCTGTAAAATACATGTAAAAATACATTTTTTCACCCAACATGAACTTTTCAGAAGCTCATTGCCTTCTTCTATCCCAGACCAAAAAGCACTACTGTTATTACTGCTATTATCAACAGCCAGCCCTATATAGAGAGTTCCCTTTAATGATCTTCCTCTAGGGATGATGCTCTGCACCTGCTTTGAAATTTATAATCTTAAAGAATTGAACAGACAAGGGATGGCTAGGTGCCACAGTGAATAGAGCTAGAGTCTGGAGGACCTGAGTTCAAATCCAGACTCAGACACTTACCATAAAAACTAGCCATGTGACCTTGGGCAAATCACTTAACCCCAAATGCCTTCCCCCAAAAAAGCAAAAAAAAGAAAATTGAATAGAGGATCTAAGAGGTTAAGGGACCAGGGTCAAAAGTTAGGATAGGCCCAAGGCAGAATTTGAATTCAGAGCTTCCTAAGCCCAAGGCCAGCTCTTGAGCTAATACTCCAGGCTAGGCTGCCTTCTGATTATGCTACTTGGGCTACTCCTCTTCTCTTTCTATGGGTCCTGGGACTGATTACTATCATGGTATTATTCCTTTATATATAATATTTTATGGACTACTACAAAGGTAGATAAAGTAACTGCTTTTTACAGTTGAATGAAAGTGTTTAGCATGGAAGTTTATCCTCTGTGAACTCACTGTGAATTCACTCATCCTTGATATACCTGCATTAACAGGTAGAGCTCCAGGAAAGCTATACATCCTGTTCCCATATGTGTATGACCTTCTCTGTCAGGTCTCTATATATTTTGAAAAATTTTCATCTCATATAGCATGGAGATGATGAGTATGATAACATCCAATAAAAATGTTGTTCCTAAATTTTCATAGATCAATACTATGTGTGCAAGACAGTGGGCTGCTATTCAGTGTGTGATAAGAGATCTATTCCAGTACAGTGAGGATTTCAGTTCACCAGTGTATGTTGATATCTGCTTTTGTAGCCCAGGCATTTATCATTTGTCTCTACATGGATTAGATAGAAAGTTTCTGATGTATACAGTTCATGAATTCCTTATTGTTATTAATAAGCATCCTAATAATTAACATCTTACACTGACCATAAAACTCTTTTAACACTTTACAGAGAGTTGTATCATTTAACATATGTTTTATACCCTGTACTTGAATTAAATACTCAAGTTTTACCCCATGCAAAAGATAATTTCTTTAACAACAAAACTCTGACAGGAAATGTATGTAAGTTTGCCAAGTGGCACTTGTCCTATCACCAAAGGAGATGACATGCTATTTTTTTTTTCATTTAAAGTTGCATAAAATACTCTACACATAGGGAATGGGTAAAATGAAATCTTTATCAATGTTCATAACTCGTGTGTGTGTGTGTGTGTGTGTGTGTGTGTGTGTGTGTGAAAGAAAGTGATTTCAGTCACAGCCCTGAAAAACAGGAGAAATCAACGCCTCATTCAAGGCTATTGATCAGTACTAAATTAATTAGACTCCAAGGCTTATGGCAGTTGATAAGACAACTTGTTAATTTAGTCAATGATAGTGTTTTCCCTAAAGCAGCAAATATCCTCTTCTTTACAAAAGGCATTTCTAATACTTGCTATTAATCTGATTTCTTTTTTTCCCTCCTTTCTTTCTGGGGGTTAAATGAAGATGGTGGGGCAAAGGATTAGGAGATAATTTTCGAAATGTCAGTAAAGCAAAAGTTACATAAGAATAATGTATTAATTCCCTTTTGTGTTCTTTTGCCTAATGTGGTCACCCAATACTGTAAAGAATTTAGCAAGCTTGTAAGCCTACATTATGTTGTTAGGTGGATTTAGATGAGCCAAGGACATGATGTTCATTTGGAAGGGGAGAATACTTCCTAAACATGCATTTGCAATTGGCAAATACGTGTTGCTTTTGCTTTTCATTTAAACTTGCTACCATGATGGTCATAGTCAATAACAAAGACATTTGCCCTGTCGGTTATGCAAACTGTGAATGGAATGAAGGTATCCCAGAATGCCCTGAACATGGGGCAGTACTTCCTGCTGGCTTGGAAGGACAAAAGGACAAAGCATTAGGAGTGTAGGGGTCCCACCAACAGCTCTTGGAGGCAACAGTCTACTATCAGCAGCACTCCAACCCTGTGAGAATGCTAATAAGCCAGTGAAGGGCCCAGCTTTCTTGCCATAATTCTATAGTGCAGTCGAGGACCCCATAGTGCTCACTAAATAAAGACAACTAATTGAGAATTTTTTGCACATTTTGCCCAGGGGACTTGTTGTTCACTCAATTCATTGGGGAGAATGTACCCCTACTGACAAGAGGACCTGATTGTTTTGGCAGCCTCCATGTTACTATTTCCTGGGTCTAGGTCTGACTTTTGAAGTATGACAAAAATGTTTAATTTTGATGTTTTTTAATTAGGTTGCTGTGAATTATTTTAGCCTCTCAGAGAATAGGCCATACAGTGTTCATTTTTTTAAAAAAATGCTGGCAGAATTTCTTGAATTAAAGCCTTGTTGGGTTTTTTCCCTTGTTTTTTTTTTCCTCTTTTTTTTTCTGAACTGCATTTTCTGTGGTGAGGTCTACATTTTTGTTTCTGCAGGTGACACGTTGATTGAAACTAAAATTAATAAATCAACTGAAAAGCTCACACCTACAGTTCACAGCAGGGCCTGGAAAACACGGTTATAAAGGAAGCTTTATGCCCTCGTATAAAGAAGGAATAAATTACAGACGCACTTGTTGCCCTTGGACTTGATTTTGCTTTGCAATCTGGTATCTTATTTTTGGAGGCTTATTGTTAATCAACAGGTTCCTTGTAGCTTTAGCAGGTGACTTTGCTATTAATCTCCCATTTGACCATTATAGCATATTAATGAGGTAGGCTTCTGGATGTGGCTCTATCTTCTGACCAAGGAATTAGTTTAAAAAGTGCACTTTTTACTCAATGGCTTGCAGTTAGCAATGTTGTAGACCAAATGCAAAGTAGCATTTTCTACAGCTTGTGTAGTATTAAAGAGTGTTTTACTAACATTATGTCTCTTACTGTGCTTTTATTCTCTCCTATACTCATTTCTTCACCATGGAGGGCTATTATAAGGCTTACTAGTCCCGGTTCCTTTTTTTTCTTTAACAAAATAAAGAAATTATATATAAATAACAAAATGATATCCCTTCTTATTAATGTGCACCTTCATTTTAATTAAACAATGTCAGTGTTCTTTGGAGGTATATTATTGGAGGGATTTAAATTATGATTTTAGAATGCCAGTGGCTGAACATTTCTCACCAGAATTAGCTTAATAAATGTCGTTACAAGTGTAGGAATTTAACCATCCACAGTTCAGCTTAATGTAGCTGAAAATGTTAAAGTTTGACAAAAGAAGGTAGTAAGAATACCTAAAAGCTGAGAATTTAAGTCTTAAATTTGTGTTTGTTTATAAGCATCTACCAAGGGCATGATTGTATCAATAAGCCTAGACAACCCTGTATACAGGAAGAACAGTCCTCTGAAAATATGCAGATACTCTGAAGACCAGATGATTATCTTGCTTTTAGTATTTTAAGGTAGACCTGTCCACACCTCAAGCAAGTTTTCTTTTTAAAAGCTAATATATCAAACATTTCCTTTCCTATTTTCAACTTTTGCTTTATTGTATTTTATTATTAAGGATTCAGGTCAATTGAGGCATGTGGGTATCAGTGGAAATGGAAGTTTGACACTTTTTCAACCTAAACCCTGAAGTGTCGTCCACGGATTAATGTCAAAAACTGTCATGTTATTTAATAAGGTATTTTCTGGTTGGGTTGTTGGGGGATTTTTTTTTTTAAGAGAAGACAGTTATTTTAAGAGAAGACAGAAGAAGTGTTATTCTTGTCAAAAATGACAAGAATAACACCATCATTATTGACAACTTCTTTGATTTGATATAATTTGTAAAGTGTTTATTTTTTAAAACTCCACATTGACAACCAAACATAAAAGCTTTTCTAGCTTTTTTCTTTTTGATTGACTGCTATAAGATGCTGCTAGAAGGTTGCAAACACTGCTACTTTCTAAAGTTGTGACCAGAATTAGTTCCTTAGTAGAACAGTTTGAAGCATATTTAGATGCAGGTTTTTTGGAAACATAATGCCAAGGAAATTGGGAAACTCATTCTTATGATAGTTATGGGGTGGGTCATTTCATCCTTGTTACCATCACTTATGAGAAGGCATGAACAAGAATCTTGCAAACACGGAGAAGGTATGAAGGGATTGAGATTCACATCAGTGAAGAGAGTACCCATGCCATTAACAGCATGGACACAATCAAATATACCACCATCACCACCATTTTAGTTTAATACTTCAAAAATCTTCAGTTTTGTCTTAATGGAGCTCCTTCCACCTATATATAAAACAATTCCTGTACTATTTAGTTAACAATCTTTTTTAAAAAATTTAAATCACTTTTCTGCCAAACCATTGTTGAACCTTTCTGAACTTAACTGGACTGGTCTTTAGATGGGGTACAAGACCAACATTACACTAGTACTCTCAAGTCTCTTCAGCTTGGTAAGATTTCTTAGAGCTGATGCTTCACAAGTATACCTTTTCAGAACCCAAGGTCATTTCCGCACTACAGTGAAATTCTAGAATAGGACTTTGGCAGAAGGTTTTGGGGGTTATTTTATCATTGTTTGTTTGTTTGTTTGTTTGTTTTACCATTTTTGCAAGAAGAAAGAAAGTCAAGATGTTAAGAATGAGTAACCAAATAGTTCTATGGAAAGAGTACTGAAATGAGAATTAATTCAGTTCCAGTTTTGCTATAACCAACTATGAGACTGATCCAAGTTGGGTAGTTCCTTTGTGTTTGTTTCCAGTATAATTTAACTAGATGTTCTTTGAGACTCCAGCACTGAAATTCTGAATGCGGGCTTAAAAGCCAAATCAATGAGTCTGATACCAAAGCTTTGCTGTTACACAGTATTCCTTAATTCTGTACTGAGAAACATAGGGCAAAAGATCATTTATTGAGTAGTTTTTTTTCCCAAACTAGTTGACTCAATAATCAAATTTTAAAAGCCTGGATTAGAGAAGATCTGTTCTAAACTTTACAGAACTGAACCTTCAACTCACCAGTAATGTTGGTTTTAAGTGACACATACAGAATTCCTAAGGGCACCCCACCCCTGCCAATTTTATATGTTCTCATGGGGGGAGGTGGAGTAGGGGGGTGAGAAAAAGGGGAGGAGAAGAAAGGGTTAGAATGAAAACCCATGTTAAAAGAGTGAGGGGAAAATATCAACTCTAGGATCCGCCAAGAAAGAGTTTTGATAGCCAAGACACAAACTGGAAAACTCGCTTCCAGTTTTTGCTCAAGTGGTGCTAACAGCCTCTGCTGTAATGTGTATTTAAAAGGAAGGGTAGTTAACTGTTGCAAAGCCTTTCCCCTCCCCCAGTTCTCTCTCAACTACTTAAAGCTAGGGAACTTTTCAGCTCTTTTTGTCTTTTCACAACTTCCCAAGATCAGACACATTTCTGCAATGCATATGCAGATTTTACCTCTTGTTACTTTCTCTAATGAGCTTTCACTTAATCAATTTGACAGTAGCCTTTATCCCCTCTTTTGCCTCACATCCACTAGGAAAGAATTCAGGGGGAGAAAAGTGTTAACAGATTCAAGGAGTATTAGCAAAATGAAATGGTGGCTGCCCAATACTGGGTGGACCATAGAGGGCTTTTCTCTCTTGCCATCTCCTCTGTCCTGCACCCAAAAGCAGGACGAATATCTATCAGTCCAGCCAGAAAATATGTATTCTAGGAGCAAATGGGAAATTAGTTGTTTTTTTCCCCTCTATCACAAAGGGATATTTATCACAAAATGCAAACTACCACCACTTATCAAAACATAAAGTACTTGTTTTAAAGGGTCTGTTATTCTATGTTCTCTTTTCCTCTCCCCACTCTTACTCTTCCCTCACTGCCCGGCACTTTCAGAAGGTTTTTAGCAAAGCCAGTTGAGGGAAAGCTATCTCATGGCTTGCACCATCCTAAAGTTCTGTTTGCTACTGGGACTGTACTGTGGATGGTTCCAGTGAACCTACAACAGATAAGCTTACATCTTAATATTTTTATTCCACTACAAAAGACAGTTATTTCATCCATATGTACCATAGTCTGTAAAATATTAAATGCAAAGGAATAATAGCAGGATAGCAACTTGTCTCATGACTATTTCTTTTGGAACACCATCAAAAGAGATGAAAATGAGGTAACACTTTTTGGTTTACAGAGTGCTTTGCATATATTATCTCAGGTGAGCCTAGTGCTCACTTTGTGAGGTGCATATTGTAGGTTACTAACTCATTTTATTTTCCTTTTTACAGATGAGAAATCTGAGGCTCTTTAACACACTAGAAGCTAGACCTTAAAACTGTTTTTGCTTTAGATTTGCAAATAAGAAGTTCAACTCTAGAAAATCCTGTGCCATCACAACATTGCCAATGACATTTCAACATCTAAAGGTACTTCTAGATTCTTGGGAACTTCTGAAAAAGAATACCTAAAAATTCTCTCCTGAACTCTGCCATGCTTCGAATTCCTTTCCTTTCCTGGTAAAAAGGGACCCAAAACTCATGGCACTATAGTAGGCCTCCCTCCACTCTGAAGTGAATTATCTTGAGGTAGGCAAGAGGTTTTACTTCTGCAGTTGTTGGGATTTGGTACAGTGATGAGAAATACTGATGGTTTTGATTTTTCATCATTTCCTGTGAAGGTAAAATCAGAATAAAAAAAAAAATAGCTGAACATTCCAGGTCCTTAGATAAAAATCTGTTCAACCCCCAGAAAGGGTCATGATTTACAAAACTTTTCAGCCTACAAGAAAAGCAGAAGAGAGGTTACCCTAAATTGTGTCATTCTTGGTATGTAATGAAGCATCTCTTCGCACCTCTGAAATGTTGCAAATTCAGATCTCTCGACTTCAGAAACAGAAAACTGGGCTTCTTAGTATGTTGTTTGACTCAGGATCAATTTAAAGCTTAGGTTTTAAGTGCTTGTGTTAGAGGTGTGGGGGTGGGGAAGGAGTGGTAATCCTTAAAAGGCACATATACATCCTAGGAACAAGCACTGCTCTGCATGGTTTGGATTATGTCAGCATAGATGAATTGACTCCAAAGTTAGACCCTCCTTCTTAATAAGTAGACTAGGAACTATAGTTAATCAAGTTCCTTTTATAAAGAATAATCTGATAAGGAGCAGGGCTTCCAATGGGGCTGATAGATCACTCATAGGAATTCAGATTCAATCATCTTCCCCCCCAACACACCCTGGCAGATAAGGGGAGAATGGTTTCTGAAATTCAAATTCCCTAGATTGCTGAAACTGAACAGGGGATTGGTAGCTTTGAAAATCACAAGAAAACCTGACTGGAAGGCAGAAGAACTCTTACTGATTCTCTGTGTTAAAGTATCAGTGTTTGACCTGGACAGCATGAAATGCCTTCATTATGCAGTTAACTAAAGATGGTAGGTTAATGCAATGTGCAAAAAGGCTCATGTCTTCATAATTCTGTGCTCGTGGACTCAGAAAAGTGAAATCTTTCTTTAAATCTAAAATAGAATTTGGCTGTTGGTTTTTTTGGTGAATGTTATTGTACTTAGGATAAGAATATAGCCTTTCTTAAAGATACTAGAAGTAACATAATGTAATTAACAAATGGGTAAAGTTATCTACATTAATTCACTATTTTCCTTTGATCCTTCAGAAACCTAATGTTTCTAACTTCTAACAATTTCTTGAAACTGCTTTAGAAATATGTTAGCCATTTGGGCCGGCACCAAGACAGTTTCTTCTAACTGGATAAGAACTTTGAATTAATGTTAGCCCTTAAGAACAGTTTGAAAAAAGCATTTAAATTTTGATAAAGATATAAAGTGGATAGCAAAATCAGAGAATAAAGTTCAAAAAGGTTGCTATTTAGCAAAAATTTTGATATTCCAAACTGCTGAAGCTTTAAGGTTTGGTTTTGTTGTTGTTGTTGTTGTTTGTTTTGGTTTGGTTTTTTGGAGGAAGGGTGGAAATAAGTAACCTTTAGAGGGAGGGTGCTCAAATAAGTGATCTTCTCTAATCTTTCTCCTCTCAAACCATTTACTTCCTTCTTGCAAAAGTGTGAATTGTTAAAAAAAAAAAAGACTCCTCAAATGATAAAGATTTGTGTGGAATTAGAGAAATAGATGAGTATATTGTAGTTCTTCAATTAAATTGGTATTGAAATATTTGGAGACATTAATGATGGAGTAGGGGCCTCTAATTTTATTTGATAAAATATTCAGTTAATACCTTTATGACAAACTCGAAGCAGATTGAACTCTAAGACTGAACATCAAAGAATCTGATCCATCGAGGCTGCCCATTTCTCAATGGAAGAACCAAGCATTTTTACAACTTCTCCCAAAATGACCAAATGAGGAGAATAGGGTTTTGCATTTTCCACCCTCAGTTTTAGTCTTGTTGCTAGCAAATGCCCTCCTCACAACAGCACTCTCTGGACTGGCAACAGAGCTGTCTTCTAATCTGTTTACAAATATGTATTGTGTCCTTCTTGTTTTAAAACTAGAGTTGCTGTGTGATTGTCTATAACATTTTCTTGTGGATAATTTTGTTTTCATAACTGTCAGCAGTGTTTTGGCTATTTTGAGAATGTAGGACGGGGTTAGGGATTAGTACAAGCATTCTCCTTTCTGTGTATCAGAGCTGCTTAGCAGTAATTAATCAGGACATCGGGGTTTTGTGCTCCTGCTTCAGGTCATTTGCCTATGAGCAGCTCAAGCCTTTTACAAAGGCATACTGCATATGTTTCTGGGTACCTTTTTGAGAGAAGATTTAAATTGCCCAGATGAATAATACTTTGTTACAAGTGTTTTGCCCCAGGCAAAAAGGTTTTCTTCATATTATCATTGCCTGAAGCTGCAATCCTCAAGCTTGATATGACTGGTGTTATATCATCACATGGCAATGATGTAAGAACAGGACCCTCTGTGTCAGACAAATCTGGATTTAGGGGAATTATAGCAGATGTTGCAAAATGGCAACAGTTTAGCAAGTTCCTTTTATCCCACTGTAGGGAGGCAGGACCACTAAGTGTACCAGACAGAAGAGAATGTTTTCTTTGATCCTTTAGACTCTAGGGTAGGGACTTCACCAGTTAGAGAACATCTTTAATGATATAGTTATATGTCACTGATGGCTAAGAATACAAAATCAAGGGACCGATTTCCCAGTACTTTTCAATACCTGTGATTGTATCTGTTGCACACTTCATAGGACCACTAAAATTTTCTTCATATTAATAAAGATTCAGTGCAATGGAAGAAATATGCTGGTTTTTTTTTTTACAAGCAAAAATAGAAAAACTTTTTACAAGCAAGAAAGAGGTTTTTTATCTCTGACAACCCCACTCACCCAGCCTATTATACTTATTAAATAATATCAAGAAAATGTAGCTGACATACTATTTGCCAATAAATATAGTTGACATATTATTTGCCAACAAATACAGTCAAATATATTCAATGATAAGATGCACTGCATCGTCAGTGTTATGGGATACATTGA
Organism: Gymnobelideus leadbeateri; assembly: GCA_011680675.1. Classification (NCBI taxonomy): domain Eukaryota; kingdom Metazoa; phylum Chordata; class Mammalia; order Diprotodontia; family Petauridae; genus Gymnobelideus; species Gymnobelideus leadbeateri. Next base: position 189,454 of record WOXC01008879.1, on the reverse strand, counting down.
TTTAAAAAAAAAACTATTCTAAATCTTTAGTTCTGATCCCAATTTATTTAATTCTGTTCTAATACAATTAATTTATACATATACTTGAAAGAAGTGTGTTCCAATGATGTGCTGCTATTGAGGGGGAGTTGTGATGGGAGGGAAGGGCATTCCTTGATCTTGGAAGTGAAAAAGGCCTCGTTAGGGCAAGCACATTTTTCAATTTAGCAGACAGTAAATCTGTATCTGGTTATTATGTGATTTGCATTTCACTGGGGTTTACCATATTTCCAAAGTTATCTCTGAGTCTATATAACCTTCTGTCGGTGAAACTCCTGTATGTGTCAAATGCAGAATACAGTCTCCATAATTTTGCAGCCACCTGCAATAGGCAATACACATGCATGAAAATAACAGAGAAGTAGTTTTCCCCTGGAGAAAGTTGCCCCATTGTGAAATAAGCACAATGAATTTGTTCTTTTTAATGCAAATGTTTTATTGACGATTTCCATTGGAGCATTAGACAGTGCAAAATAGTGAGAACAATTGACCAACTTTTCTAATATGCTTCTGTTTTTTATAAAGAATATGGAAAAATCAAGAGAAAAGAAATGTAGTGATCTATATGGATTTGTTCACATATGAGAATTGTCTGGAAGCTCTTGAGTATACAATTTAGTTTGGTTTTTGTTTTTTTTGGTTTTGTTTTGGTTTTGTTTTTTTGTTTTTTGTTTTTTTTAGAAAATAAGGAATTAAACCAAGAGCAAAATACTCATGTATATTTAAAGATTTTTCTGAGGAACGTAAATTTTAAAAGAAAATTAATTGCCATCAATGTTGTACTGTTTGTAAAGTAATAATTTTGTTCATCAGAATCACATTTAATTACTCACATTTCATACCTTATTCACTTAGGAGTAGTATTAGCTTCTAGATGTTAAAAAGAGATGGCATTTTGTCATCAGAAAAATGAAACACAGTTGTAAACATATGCATTGATGCCCAATGGACAGCAAGTAAATTAAGGTTTCCTTCAAAAAAAAGCAATGGAAAAATGAAAAAAAAAATTTTTGATTTTGAACTTCGTATAATATAGAGAAATGTGCAAAATTATAGGATTATGTTAGTTTGGACCTCTAGATTGAATGATTATCCATGTTTTGCTGTGTTTTTTTTTTTTTATTAACCCTTTCATCACCAAGAGTCACATCTACAGTTCATTTCACATTTGGTAAGAAAGTACTAATTGTCTAAGTATTTGTAACACATACACTAGACATGAAATGGGGGGGGGGGCGGGAATGAAAACGGAGTTCTAAAACATGCTGTGTTGAGAGATTGTTAAAAATGCCACCCCTTCCCCAGTTATTTTGATGAAAGCTTTATCCTCCTTCTCTCCGAAATGGCGGCCATAGCTCAAACACCAGAATAATTGTATCTTTTCCAACATTCCCAATGCCATACTTACCACACAGCATCAGGCAGCAATTCCCACACATACGTCGCTCTATCTAAGCACAGTTTGGAAACACTTGCCACCACAGTGGCAGCATCTGTTTGTTTTACTATTCAATAATTCACAGTTAGCCAAAAGGAATAGAAGCAAACAGTTCTTTTTCATATTTGCATGCTTGGAATTTGACTTTTTGATTCACGATTGTTCCCATTAGCTTTGAAAATTCATGTTTCTGTCGAGTTGCATGTTTTGCTTCAATGAGCTCAAATTATGCTCTTGACTCAAATATTATTACAAGTGTAAATACTTTGGAGATGTAAGTGTCTGCCACTGGTTTGGGGTGTTTGTTTTATTGATTTTAATCTGGCAAGTTTAAAATATGAGCAAACTTTTCATGTAGGGCTTTTGGCATTTGTTTGAACACTCCTGTAGTAATTGGAAATGCAACAATTGTTTAAAAGTGGCATTGTCCATGAAAAGATTTAGTGAGGGATGAAGAAATTTCTTGAACCTAAAGACATAATCTGGTGATCCAATTCTCCCTACTGTGTCCATTCCCGTGAAACTCCATTTACTTTCCCCTCTCCGTCACCAGCTCCCCACATCCCACCTAGCCAATCCTCTAGGTTTCCCACATTGTTTCCTCTTTTGTCTTTTCAGTCTAAACAGAAGAACAACAGACAGGGTTCTGAAGGGCAGGGAGCATCAGGAGCTGGAAGAGAATGGCTGGGATGAGGGTCAGAGTCCTGCCCTCACTGCCAACAGTTACTAGGGTTTGTGCTGCCCGGCTGAACAGTGTTCAAAGGCTTTGCTGGGCTTTGTTCCACTGTGTAGGGATTAGGCCTGGCGGTCTGAGAATTTGCCTTCTAATTAAAAAGGATGAAAGACAGAAGTAGCATTAGACTAAAACAGAGCAGTGATACTTCGAAGGATAATGTGTGTGTGAGTGTGTGTGTGTGTGTGAGTGTGTGTGTGTGTGTGAGTATGTGTGTATGTGTGTGAGTGTGTGTGAGTGTGTGTTTTTAAGTCACAAGACAATACTAGAAGTTGTCAGCTTGTTTTATTTCTTGTGTTTTTCACTCAAATTAAAAGAAGAAAAGTTTAGAAACTCTTCCCAGATGTAGTACATGGTGAATGAAAGCCTAATGACATGTAAAATATCTGCTGTTTACAGTAAGACTATTTTGTTTGAAGACTTGGAGTCAACAGGGGAAACTTGGGCTGCTTCAATAGTCATCATTTTATTTGTTAAATGCAGGCAAGAAATTAATGCTACAGAATTTGATTTCTGCCTTTTGTATGTCTGCATTTATCCCTTTACTGCTCTCTCCCTCTCTCTACCTTCTTCTTCTTCTTCTTCTTCTTCTTCTTCTTCTTCTTCTTCTTCTTCTTCTTCTTCTTCTTCTTCTTCTTCTTCTTCTTCTTCTTCTTCTTCTCCTTCTTCCTCTGTCTCTGTACATCGATATATCTGTCTATTATCCTCCTTTTAACTAGTTTACTCTTTATCTCTCTGTCACACACACACACACACACACACACACACACACAAATCATTCCTCTAGCTATGTGCTAGTATCTAAACCAGGTAAAACGGACAATTTACAAAATAGTTCTGACCTCACATACTACATGACAACCTGTAGCCATTTGATCAAGAGACCCTTTATTATTTTACATTGCTATGGTTTATGATGTATGAAATTAGTGTTATGAGACATCTTCATGACAAATCCTAAAGAAGGTTAGAGAATTCTGACCTTAACGACTGAACAGTCTCAGAATGCACTCATCAGGTAATGTGATTTGTCTCCAATTTTCCATATATAAACAGTTATATGTGCACAGTACCAGTGTGACTGACACTAATTTAAAGAAATCAGAGGCTTGGTGTGCTCTAACAAGTACTTCAGAGACCCACTTCAACACATAGAATTTCTATTAGAGATGCTGATGAGATTATATAAATTAGTTCTATGTTCGTTTTTTTTTAAGACCAAAAAAAAAAAAAAAGCCAGGAAGACTTCAGGGCTTTCAAGGCTACTGAGCTCAGATTGCATACAAGTATAAAGGAACCCTCTCTTGTTCCCACACAGCTCATGTTACGTCATGAAGTTAGAGGGCTAAATTTCTTATTTTCTCTTTCCCCCCCTATGTTTTGTTGTTAGTTACCCTATATAAATAAATGGAGCAAAAAGTACCCAAGGAAAATAACTTTTATCTTTTGCTTAATAAAAAAAAGTGTTTCCATAATTGGACTAAATAAGAAATTTCACACAGACAAGACAGTGATTCTTTTTTAATGTAGATGGTTTTCAGGTAGCAAATTCCCATGAAAGTAAATTGTCCTTGGAAACAGATAACAATCTATTCTATGTGGCATGTTCAGAAACATGGGGAGGGTTGGGTGGGTAGTGTTAAGAGTTGACCACAGCAAAGAACCATCGTACCAACTAGCATGTAATCCTTTGGAATGTCTGTGGGTATTGTTTTCTTTTATTTTATTGAAATAAAGCAGGATAATATGTAGTTAATGTCTGAGCTTTTTGGTTCATCTATAAAAAAGAAAAACAATAAGAAAGGGCAGGGGGTGTAATGAAGGTGTTGTTATATCTAGTGGAATATACAGAATAGATTCAGCTTATTATGTATCTGTGAGAGATTTTAAAGCTGTAATTGAAAAATATTCCTTATTAATCAAAATCAAATCTTTGTGTAAAGGAAGAAAAATTTCTCATTTCTGAATTCATGAATAGTCATGGAAATTTATGTTGTCTCAGCCCCTTCTTTTATTTTTGTCTTTTCCAGATGACCATTCCCCCTGCTCTTCCAAATGTAGCAAAGCTAGATCTGATAGTTCCACTCTGAAGAAAGCAAAGATAACAATCTGATTTAGACATTAAAGAGCATCCATGAGAATGACACCAGTAGGTAGATACAGTGAGTCAACTTTTTTTTTCCTCTTTGAGTTCTGGACTGTTCTTTAGCATTTAAAATGTCAGCCAGTAAGTACTAAAAGCTAAATCATTACAAGAATGTAATTCACAGTATTTTGGCTTCTATTTTCACCAGCTTCTGAGTAATATATTGTGCAAGAAAGAGGTCTTTGTTGTGTTTATAATATGTGTATAACCTGGTGGGAAACAGAATAAAAAATGTATATTATTTGCATATCTTGAACTAAAGAACCTGGTATGTGATTGGGTCTTGAATGTCTTAAATTTAAGTGAGCGCCTTTAAAGTGCAATATTACTTTATTACTGTCCTGTAATTCATATAATGAAATCATACCGATAAAAAATTAAGGTCTTAACATTCACAAGTAGAGCTTGATTTTTGAACTCCTTTTAATGAAAACAGTAATTTGTAAACTGGCAAATCTATGTCACTTTATTTGCTGACAATAGTAGGCTATTATATTTACATCCTTTCATCTCTCCTTGGTGCAGTGAGTAACATGTACTTAGTATAATGGAAGTTACCCATATACTGTAGACCAATGGGAGAATAGGCCTCCTGGAAAAATGCTCTCATTTCCAGATGCAAGTGGAATCCCTATGAACATCAGTGGGACATGCAGGTAGGGAACAAGTGTGTTGCTTGATGTGTCATGATAAATTCTCCCAAAATTGTTATTTAGTTCAAACTTACTGGTTATTATATATAATTGGAAGGATATTGTTTGCCCATGGTTGAGCTGCACTGATGTAATGAGTGATGATATTAACCTTGATATTCCAGTGAGTTTCTCTTTCTCATAGAGTCCTATAGAGTTTCTTCAAGACTCATTAAACCATCTTATGGAATAAAGGAGGGTGAGAAGAGGTTGCTCATCTACTCTGTCCAAATAATCCAGTGTATCATCAAAGAGTGACAAGGTACAGTTTTTTTGCCCTTTCTCCTCCCTGCTCACCCCCCAGGAGGTAGCTTTGGTTCTTCAGTCACAGTAGCCACACTGGTGAACTTCTCCCTCCTTTAAGAAATGCACTTTTGAAGAAATCTTCTCCATTTATAAGATTTTTGCTTAGATCTTGAATTTAAGAATCCTTGAATTTGGGAACTCTCAAACTCGGTTTCAAGGATCATCTGCAAGGCAATCCCCAAGGAGAGGAATCCCTTCTTTAGACCAAATGGACATCTATTTTTGCCATGTTTCTTTTTTTAGAATTCAGATTTAATATTCTTGTAACACCACGTATTTCCTCCCTTTAAATTCTTTTGTCCAATTAATAAACAATTTATTTTTCCCTCCATCCCATCTTTTCTTTCCCCATTGGAAGAATAAAAGCAAGGATGAAGCATGCTATCTGCTCACCTCCTTACAAGGCAGTCGTGGACTCAGGGTACAGAATGATGCTGACTGTGCATGTTGGCTCTTTTCACCCTTTGTCCTCTGGAATCATGGCTGGTCACCAAGTCAGTCGGAGCTCTGGAGAATTCGAGTTCTGCCATGTATCTCTGCAGGGAATCTCTCAGTGACCTGGCTATTCTCATCTCTGGGGTTGGGAAGGTTCACTCACAAGATTTTTCCCTTTAGGTCATGTGCAAACACATGTAACTCCCACGTGCTTTTTACCCCAAGAGGCATTTTCCAAAAGGATCATCCTACTACATGTTTGTCCTCTGAACAGGAGCAAAAGAAAGCAAGCAAGGAAAGCCAAGTTATGCCATCAGCTTGTTTTTATAAAGCAGAGAAATTTCTCTAGCAAGAATCTACCTTTCTGAGTCCCAAACAGCCTACAGGTAGCCCCAGTCACTGGGAAATAATCAGGAATTCTGCCTTCTTTCAGCAAGGTGCTGCTAATGGTCAAGTCCTGGCTCTTAGAGCCAGGCTTGTGGCTTGTAACTTAATTAAGTTTATAGGGGAACTCCTCTGAAGAATCCCTGCCTTATAATACAGTCTCTGAAGAACTGAAGTTAAAGGTTGCCTAAAGAGCAAAGGGAAGTTCAATGTTGCATGTGAATAAACTGCAACACATTCTACTCAAAGTTATTGTGCAGAAGAAGAACAAAACATAAGTCATTGACAGCTCACGTATTCCATTAATTTCTTTCCAATGACAATAGAACATGAGGAAGGCCTACGGAAGGTTAGGTAAGCCACCTGTGGAGAACTGACAGAAGGGCACAAGTTACATAACATGACGAGGGATGCATGAGCTGCATCAGACATCACTGGCCCACCCTGGAATATTGGAATCTACTACCTATCATGACAATGCCATGATTTGTCACTTTTATGAGTGGTACAGAAGGCTATCTCTAGCCATGCCCCTTCCCTGAAAATGTTCCTTCCAAAATAGTGATATAATTTAATATTATTACATATGTAAAATGAATTTTGGTGTAAAGATCGAGTGAGAATATTGATAAGATGCCCTACAAACCTGAAAAGCTTTCTAGTTGCTGTTCTTATTACAAACTTAAAACTAGTGTCATAATATCATTTAAATGTGCTTCAGTATTAGCCTACAGATATTTTGACTGTCTTCCTATATGCTTCATAGCTATTATATAATAATAATAACTGATGCTAATAATAATAATAATAACTGATACTAATAAACTATTTTAAGGTTTACAGTGTACTTTACATATATTGTCTCCTTTGATCAACATAACCAACACAACAACCTGGCAAAGTAGGTGGTGCAGATATTCTCTTCCCTATTCAGCCTGTGAAGGCACTGAGACTCAAAGGGTTGAGATAACTTGCCCAGTCTCCCCCCAGTGTTAGAGTTCGGTTTTGAATCCATGTGTCTCTTGATTGCAAGAATAGCATTTTTCTGCTAAATCACACTGGCTTCCCAGCTGCATTTGGAATGAAATAAAATGTGGATGTAGCTCACTTCAGAATGTTTCCTAAGGTCTACATCGATGAATGTCATTATGTATCTGACACCTTAACTAATCTGGCACTATTAAGGCCTTTGAATGACAGAGGTAGCAAAAGTGAAAAAAAGGAAAGAAAAAAGGTTCAACTATATTTGCATAAAAGTAAATATATATATATATGTGTATATATATATATATTTAAAGAGGAAAGAAATGCTGCATTTGTGATGAATTCTCGTAGCCTTCACAATGGAAACTCAAAAGGGAAACAAAATTAATTTTTGTTGATCTCTCTATTAATCATTTGTTTTCATTCAAGAACTACTAAAGGGATTCTGGGCAGCTAGGTGTAGTAGATAGAGTGCTGGGCCTACAGTAAGACTCATCTTCCTGAGTTCAAATCTAGCCTCAGACACTTACTAGCTACATGACCCTGGACAAGTCACTTAACCCTGTTTGCTTCAGTTTCCTCAACTGTAAAATGAGCTGGAGAAGGAAATGGAAAACCACTCTAGTATCTTTGCCAAGGAAATCCCAAATAGGGTCACTAAGAGTCAAAGGGATTCTATTTGGGTGGCATCAGTAAGATACTTGTGTAAATTACATGTGAAATGATTTATAAAAGGAGTTTCCAGTGAATTCACAGGTCTAGACCAAAAAGAGTGTTCTTTACAATGAGCTTTAACTCTAGTTGTATATGAATTTGATTTTTCCTGTCCTTATAAAAAGAATTATTTTGATTGAACTGACATCCTGAATGCAGTCAATGCACATTACAATGCACACACGTGCACACACACACGCACACACACACGCACACACACATACATGTTTTTGTTGTTGTTGTTGAGACCTTTGATATCATGTTGCTGGGAATTCCTTAAGTGGAAACTCCCTCCAGCTATGCAGACCAGATACAACTTACAGTCTTAGAGAATACCCCAGGGAATTGAGAGTTCAGTTAACTCTCACAGTTACCCAGAATGGATCTGAAAACAAAACTGGAATCCAGATTCCAAGGTCTTCTAATCCCCTATACCATATTCTTTATAAGATAGACAGACAGACAAACAGATAAATAGATAGATAGGTAGCATGTGTGTATGTACACACAGAGACACATATATATCCATATATATTGCTTTTTAATGTAAAAAATTAAAAATAGTTCAATTAATCAGGATCATTATTTTATAGAATTGGCTAAGAGTTTCTAAGATTATGATACTGTCTCTCAGTAAGAACCCCCAAAGGAAAAAAGAAATACAGATTATGTTTTGGGCATGGGGGGAGGTAATGTGCCCACAGGCACACATATACACACGGCATGGGCGAGAGAGTGTGTGTGTGTGTGTGTGTGTGTGTGTGTGTGTGTGTGTGTGTTGAAGGGAAAGGGAAATTTGGAGGAAAGGTGCTGGCTTGAGAAATAGGCTTGGATGATTTGCAAGCTCTGAAACAAATTTCTTTATCCACAAGCCAGGTTGGAGAGCATCCATAGACTGCTATTCCAAGCCATCCCATTCCAGTTGAGAAGACTGCTATTCCAGGATGGCATATGAGCTGTCTTCTGGTTTTCCTGCTTTTCAAGCCTCAAGTCACTCCTAAGTGAGAAATGCCAGCTATTGCCAGGTTTTCTTGAAGAACATATGGTGCTTTGGTGATATGGACTCCTATCTACCTGTGTGGAGCTAAGATCACAAAACGACTTTCATTGGCATTGCAAGCTGGTCTTGAACTTAGGTCATAAGGTATACAGGCAGCTCTTTATCCTCTTAGCCAAGGCCTTGATAATGGTGCTCTCTGATGTTGAGAAGGGCAGCTGACTCTTTTCTGAACTAAGGTCCAAGACAGTAATGCATAATGAACCTGCTTCCATTTTACATTTACGAGTATAGTGAAAGGTTAGTTTGGATATTATTCAATGACAAGGGAGAATTTTCAACCAATCACATGCCAAAGAATATGGAAACTATTCTCCTACCCCACATGTGCCAACAAACAGACAGGCAAACATAGCCACCCTTGAGAAATTCTTCAACATAGCCATCTCCCCGCCTTTTTAGAAGCCAGCATCGGCCTGGTTTTGACTCCTCTACAGTTATTCACACGGTAATGGTCTTCCGTGTATCATCATCCATGAAGAATTCGCAGTAAGATACATTTTTGAAATTTCGATAGAGCTCCATTGCTCTTTTTGTTTTTAATATCATCTACATTTTTGCTGCATTCTTCTCCCTGCCCCCTCCCAGGAATCTATCCCTTACAACAAATAATATTTTTTTAAAAGAAGGAGAGAAAAAATCAGCAAAACCAATCAGCGCATTAAAAAATAATCTGACATTTTATGAAATTGTCCATACCCGAGAATCCCTATCTTTGCCACACAGGGAGTAGGGACATAGGTAACCCTTGTCATGTGTTCTATTTCTTTTTTGGTGCTAAACTTGATTTTTTATAATTTTGTAGCATTCTTAAAAAAAACAAAACTAAATTTCTGCAAATGTAATGTAAATGGTCACAATGGTTTGTTTGTTTGTTTGTTTTGGTGAAGGGAACTCGTGGTAAAGAAACTACCAATAGAGATCGGCAACTCTTCCACAAGTTACCGGGGGCACAGAGAGATAGAAGCAGATAATGAAGGCAAATCTTGCTGACTCTAAGACTGGCCTTATATCAACTCTCTCAGAGCCTTCCTACACTGCATTGCCTCACATCTATTATATTAATACTAAATGGCTTTCAATAAAGTGCCCGATGATATAAAGACTGTCATTCTCTTATATTTGCCCTTGATCTTCAAATTTTGTGTTTCACTAACTAAGCAATATCATTACCTTGAAGAACAAGGTGCATTTAAATTAAGTGAGCATGGATTTGTCTGTCAGACATTTGTGGGGGGCATTATATATCGTCACAGATAATACCCACCTAGTTTCTACTCTTTTGTCTAGATAGAATGATTGCTTCACGTGGGCATCCTAGTAACCTGAGTCTTTATTGTTTCTCCTGAGAACACCTGGTTTGTTCAAACCTCACCCTGTCTGGCTCTCAGGAGGTATTAAAAAGGGAACTTGTAGGGAACTGAATTGGAAGAAAAGCAACAGACAAAAATAATAATAATAAAGAAGAAAGGAAAATTGCATCCAAATGGCAATCTTGTTTTCTGAACTGGATGCTTTGGGAAGATATTCTAGTTCAATTTAAAAAGTGATTAAGATCTCTGTTATATGTGATATATGTGCTATGGGGAACAGTGGATAGAGTGCCAGGCCTGGAATCAGAAAGACTCATCTTGCTGAGTTCAAATCTGACCTCAGACACTTACCTGTTGACCGTTGGCAAGTCACTTACCCCTGTTGGTCTCAGTTTCTTCATCTATAAAATGAACTGGAAAAGGAAATGGCAAACCATTCCGTTATCTTTGCCAAGAAAACCCAAAATGGGGTCGCAAAGAGCTGGACATGACTAAGAAAATGACTTGAACTAAGTTAAACATGATGCTTTATTGCCATATCCATTACCAGTGCACAATTTCCTCCACCTTTCCCAAAACTTGCTTTACCAGGAAAAGAGTTAAGAAATAGAGATGTGAAGCTCAATCATCCTAGATAATACTTCCTTTCATGAGTGAATACTCTGATAATTAGCTCAGTAGTGCTGAGCTCTCTGTATCTCAATCAATTCTTTGTATTACTATTTTCTTATAGAATTTAGATTCAGAAAGAACCTTAGAGCTCTAATCCAACCCTCTCATTTTATAGTTGAGGAAACTGAAGTCTAGAGGATTTAATGTGACTTGCCCAAAGTTACATATAGTGAATAAGGGAGTTAAGATTTTAATCTTGGTCTTTTGACTCCACATTCAGATATCTTTCCATTGTACCACATCACTTCCTCTAAAGTGACTGTAAACCAGTCTTTATAATGATGAGATGGGCCCTGGGATGAAAAGTGTCGTATGATCTCCACATATCCCAGCTCTGATTCCCCTAATCCTTACCCATGTGATGCAATTGCGTTATTCTATAAGAGTGGTGTCTGTCTTGTTCCATTTAACTCTGAGTCCTCTAGACCCAATGGCTAAACAGGCTTTCCATAACCTCTTCTACAGAAAATGGCAAGGCCCTTATTCTGAAGGAAACACTTTGTCATGAAAAAGGCTCTGAGGAGAAACCACATTGGGGTCTAACAAAGCATTGATGATAACATAGAGATGATAAAATAAATTGCATTTTTTGGAGAGCAATTGGGGTTAAGTGACTTGCCCAAAGTCACATGGCTACTAAGTGTGTCAAGTGTCTGAGGCTGGATTTGAACTCAGGTCCTCCTGACTCGAGGGCCAGTGCTCTACTCACTGCGCCACCCAGCCGTCCCTATAGAGTGCTTTTCTAATAAAAGTGGAAACCTGAAAGGATTTTTTTTATTAAGCAATTGGGGTTAAGTGACTTGCTCAAGCTTACACGGCCAGTCATCTTTATGTGAGGGTGCTAATTAAGCATTTTTAAAAATCCAGAATCAAGAATTGTATGTCATAGGGGCAGCTAGATGGCACAGTGAATGGAGCAGGACCCTAGAGTCAGGTGGTCCTTAGTTCAAATCAAGCCTCAGACACTTAACACTTGGGCTCACTTAACCCCAATTGCCCTCCAAAAAGCAAAAAAAAAAAGAATTGTACGCCACACGAATCCAAAATATCTCCCTGCTAAGACTTCTATTGCCCAGTTTTCTCTCTGCTATTTGATTTGAAAATTTCATACCATTAGTATTAGGTTAGATAATTAAATATGCTCTTGGCATCCTTAAACTGAAAAACCAGTGTGGCAAAGTGGATAGAATACTGAAATTAGAAATAGCAAGGCCTGTGTTCCAAGTCTTCCACTAGCTTGTTGGCCCTGAGTAGGTCACAGTATCTCTCAGCCTTAATTTCCTCACTTGTACAATGGAGATAATAGTAGCACCTACAATAACCTGTTGTCGTGAGGGTTAAGTGAAATAGCATAAAGAGCTCTCTAAATCTTAAAAGCTCTGTATACATTTTAATTTTTATAGAAAATTCAAAATGCCACAACCAATAACCATAAATTAGACCAACAGTTCTCTAAGTGTGATGGGGGTTCCAAAGACTTTTTTATGGGGTCCATGAGGTAAAAACTATTTTAATGATAATACTAAGACATTCTAATTTCTAATATGGTAAATATGAATTAATATAACTCATATAAACAAAGGTCCTCAATAATTTTTAGAGTATAAAGGGATCCTGAGGCCAAAAGTTTGAGAAATGGTGAGCTAGAGCATCCACTAATAGATGGAAATTAGAAATGAGTACAAAAACTACAATTATAGGTGCTTGTGTTGTCTGGATATATCTATGTGTTTCTATTATTTTTTCTTTTTAAAGACACTAAAAAGAATATTGAGAGAAACAGAAAATAACCATTTGTTACAATGTAATTTTATCAAAGGCAACATGAAAAAATGTGACTTAGAGGATGGAAGACTTGCCTCAGTGTTAAGAAGATCTGTCTTCAAGTCTCCCCTCTGACATAATGGGGGGTCAAGTCAAAGTCAACTGCAAGTCATATCATTTCCATGATGCCATGATCCTCTTTGAAAATGAAGGACAAACACAACAACAGCAGCAATGGGGTTATAGAACCCTCAGCAAATCGTTTAATCTCTCATAGTTCCAGGCAACTCTAAAACGATAAGTTGTGATTTAAGTGATAAGTTGCATCTGCTTTATGTGCTAATGAAATCTTAGGTCTGGTTAAAAAATGCGTGTGTATTTTGTGTGTGTGTGTGTGTGTGTGTGTGTGTGTATCTCACATATATTTATTTATGTTTTAAATATTAGTGTGTGCTTATATATTCATACACACAAATATATATATATATATTTACCAGATAAGTTCATTTAAAGACTGCCAGTTGTAGAATATGTGAAATAAGAAATTAATATCAATATTTCCCCTTTAACATAGCATGACTTTTTCTCCCTGTGGTTGAAATAGCACAGAAATTGTGTTTGGGGACAATACATAGGTTCAGTAACAAAGATATAACAGCTAAAATTTAGAACAGTACAGCCTAAGATGGTCTTCATGTAAATTTGCTACATTTTGATCTCAAAACTTTTGTCTGTGTTTAAGTCTTGGGAAATGAACAGAAGTTTGGAAGGTGGGTGGGGATGGCAGGACGGGAAGCAAGACAAAAGTAGGGATCAGAATTCAAATGTGAAATAGCGGAAGTTATTATTTTCTGAGGTCCTACAGTTTTCAGAATACCAAAAGAAAATAATAATTGTGCAAGAGGAACCACAGGGTTAATTTTTCCTTGAAAGCTAACATTTTTCATTTTTTTTATCAAAGAAAGGTCTTTGGGTGAAATGATTTTAAAAAACAATAAGTAGAATTTATGCTTTAAGATTTGCAAAGTGCTTCAAGTACTTGATATAATTTCATCCTCACAACAGGCCTGGGAGATAGGTGCTATTACTAACCCCAATTTACAGATGAAGAAAAGAGTCAGACAGATATTAAAACGACCTTCCCAGGCACATACAGCTAGTAAGTGCATAGATCAGGATTTAAACTCAGATGTCCCTGACTCCAAGTTTAGTGCACTATTGGAAGAAAATAATAATAGCAACAATAACAGCAATAGCACTTTAAATTTTTAAAAGTCTTGTAAATATCTCATTTTATCCTCACAGCAATCCTGGGAGGTAAATGCTATTATTATTAACCCCATTTTACAGATGAGGAAACTGAGGCAAGAAGAGGTTAAGGGACTTTCCCAGGGTCATACCATATCAGATCCAGTAAGGGTCTGAGACTACATTTGAACTCAGGCCTTCCTGTCTCTAGGTCCTCCATTCAGCCTTCAAGGCATTGATGCTGCCAACTAAGTGATATCTTTCATCCAGTGCAGCCAGATACATGACATAGTCCTTTTTTAGTCCTTTCTGTCACAACGTGCAATGCCAAGAATGATCTAAGATGTGTGAGGTAGTGAGAGGGGGATATATTGTGTGTGATGTGGGTTTCCTTTCCTTTGAGTTTCTTTGTTTTGATCACACTGCTACTGTTCATTACCAAATGTCTTTCTACAATTTTCTCAGCACAGCAGTTTGAATGCTTGCATGAAGTGGCAGACATATCACCATGTATGAACCGTGAAATGTATTTGAAAATAAATGTTTTAATTTAAATTGACATTTCTGAGCCTACTGCTGAGGGTAACTGCTTTTGCTTTAAAATTACATTGTCCATCTCCATGGGAGCCCAATATAAGAGGAGTTTCCATCCCATTTTAATACTAATTTATTATCAAAAGAACAGCATTACTCTGTATACACAAATTTTCTTCTTTAAGTTGTTAAATCAGTACAAACCAGAATAGAAACCGGCTTTAGCAGTCTTACAAGATTATGTTTCCCTTGTCTATATCCCAAAAATTTCTATCATGTAAAATATTTGTCAAGGTGGCTGCCCCAAAATGGATGAAAAATGAATTCACCTAATGGAATCTACTCTCAGTGCAGTTGACTGAAGGAAAGGTGAACACTCACTATTACCATTATCATTCCCTTCTAAATGACAACATCATCAATATATTTTATCATAGATTTAAAGTTGGAAGGAACCTTAGAGGCCACCTATTACAAACTCCTTATTTTACAAATGGGGAAACTGAGTTTCAGGAAGATGAAGTGTCTTTCCTGCCACATAGGAGTAGAACCAAGATTTCATACATCTTCTAGTAGGTCAACAAAAGGGCTCAAAATAGGCAGATAGATAAACCTACATAAAAATGTAAATATTGACTAAGAAAGTAGGAGAAATGACTGATTCAACAGAGCAGAAGTGCCAAATGTATTATCCTTGGTCAATATGGCTCAACACTCCAGAGCAAACCAGAACCAGATTAAAATGTAATTGGGAAATAATGAAATAAGTAAAAATATAATAGAATATAAATAATGTTGCTAGGTGGTCTTATAAGTTAATATGTGGCTCTAGAAATCCTCATGTACAATTTTGTGGCCCCTATTCTATTGGAGTTTGACACTACTGAAGAATTGATAGTGGTGGTGATGGTGGTGTTGAAGCCCTCTTGCCAAGCCTTTTTAAGGATGTTCATCTATCTTGGGTGTCCACCTGTCACCTAACTCTCACCTGTGGTTCCAAGAAGCTATAGAATGCACAACAACCACACCCCACTGAAGAGTATTCACAGAATAATGGATGCTTTGGAACTACACAGGTTTTGTTTATCAGGGAAATCTCAACATCATCTAGTTCCTAAGGGTAGTAAAAGCTTTCAGAGGTTGTTCTCCCAATCACTACTGCTTAAGGTCATCCCACAGAGAACACAACACGACCCATGAATGTATTAAATACAGAACCATGCTTCAGATGCTTATGATCAGCTCATTTATTTCCAAGGATTTACAAGTGCTAAGGTATCCTAAGTCATAGGTGAAGTGATCATTCATGTATTCTAATCTGAGGGACACTCTACACCAAATTATAATGCTCCATAAAACTTCTGTGGTTCATCATTTCTTCTACTTGATGTAAAAATCTTATACTATTGATGGTCTCCTAGGCAACACAACTAAGACCATTATAGTCTCAAGAAGAGCATTGTTAATCCTCAGTGAAGAGGAGGTCCCTTGATCTTGATTGGTGGAGAGGAGAAAGGAGCCTTCTCCAGAGCTCTTTCATCACCATGTTACTGCGGATCCTTTACCAGACTACATAACTGTCACCTTGGCATGGAATGACATAGAAGTCCATCTCTACATTTTACATAAAAGGAAACTGAGGCCTACAAGATGAAAAAAATGGGTTCAAGTTGTCTCACATAGCAGCAGCTAACTTTGCATGTTAAGACCTGGCTGACAACCTGGGTCAACTATAATAAACGTGAAGACTACACACCATTTTATACTCATTACCTGAAGCCTGGCCCTAAATCCATTTGTAGCTTAAGGTTATTGTGTCTTCTTGAAGCCTCAGCATCATAGACCGTTATCATAAACCAAGTATCACATGCAAAGAGACCGAAGAGGCCCTGAAGAAATACCTAGAGGAGTTCAGAAAGCAATTCATCTAACCTGCCTTCCTTTAGCCTCTGGATCATTGACAAAGATGGCATCTGTGACTTAGGCGTCCTTCTCCTGTCTAAGAAAAGTCCCCAACATACCCGCTATTCACCTGACAATTCACTTTTTTTGTTGTTCTTTCATTACTGTTTTCTCAGCTTTTCACCTTTCATCATCCATGGAGAATTAGATAATATAAATAAAGCCGAGTGTTGATTCTTCCAAGTCTCTCCTCCCCCAACAAAACTTGCCCAAGTTCATACAAGTAGAAAGTATCCAAATCTGAGCCCTTTGACTTCAAATCCAGGACTTTTTCTGATATACACTACTGGCTCTCTAGTAGGTCTACGTGACCACTTATGAGCTCTGTTACTGACGGCATACACGTTCACATGCAGGTTGGACTCGATGACTTCTGAGGGCCCTTCTAGCTCTGAGATTCTAAAATACTTTGATGATAAAGGTCATCTAAAAAATAGGCCCTAATTGCTGGAAACCCAAGGCAGGTATGATGGGACAGGTCAAGGGGTATAACGTCAGAAAAGATAATAGAAACTCTAAAGACAAACTTCACCCACTTCTGAATTTTGCCTAAGACAGCAAGAAAGGGTCCCCATTGCCTGCTTTTGAAAGTTACATACCAATATGGACAAAGGTGGCCAGTTTGACCCCTGTCCCTAAAACGAAAAGACAAGGCACCACCCTAGCATTTAACTTTTTCTCCTGTTACATGTGGATTTGAGCTTAGGAATTAAAATACATTTCTGAAATTTAATGGGAGAGATACCAGGTTGTGAATATTCACAAAATAACCAGTCTATGACAGTCAGCTCCATCATTTTAAACTAAATAGCCTATCACAAGTTTAATTTAGTCAGGTCCACTCAACACAAAAATGCTTGAATGAATCTCTGATCTCATCAGTGTGGGTTCTCCCTCAATGTAGATTGCAACCCATCCATCCATGCCTATCCATCCTGGGCAGCTCTTGCTCATGCCTTCCCCTATACTCTACACAAGAGGCCTTCCTCAAATTCTCTTGACATATCAGTAATGCATATAGGGTTATTGACTGGTTAGTCCTCATCCTCACCACATAAACTACTCTTCTTATTTTTCAACTACCTATTTCTTTGAAGATCTACTTAATATCCCTTCTCTTTCATAGTTTACTGTTGGTAATGTGCTGCAATCTGCGTTCCTCTTTGAATTGTTCCTCTTTGAATTGCACTGTGAAAGACCCACCATTTCAGTTCTTTGGAGAATATAGTGTGCCATGAATTGCAGCTATAAAAATAGATAAATAAACACCCCCCCCTCCCGCTGTGGCATTATGCTGTGGATTTTCTTATGGTAGTGTCATAAAGGATGGATGCATTTTTTTCTGTAGTGTTTTATATTTTCAAATCTTAATGAAACATGTTGAAGGGGTGAGGAGGTTGGGTGGAGCTGGGAGTTTAATGAAGTATGGATTCTTTTACTCCTGAGTCATTGTTTTGCCTCCAAACAGAGGATGTCAACAGTTGCCCAGTGACCTCTATAAAATGTTTGTGATCTCCTGTCAGTTCCTAACAACCAGTTGTCCACATAATAGAAGTACTTAATGTATTGTACATACTTCTTTGATGCTGTCAAGTTTTTTGTGTGTTCCCACCCTTTTATCTATTTTTCCTTGCTTAATATTCTCCAATTCTTTTTTATTGTACTCTCAGATGGAAAGAACTGTGTTCATTTAATTAACTTTGCACAGCAACCGGCATACTTGCATGAGCACATGGATGCTTAATAATTTTGGTGAAGGTGATGGTATTGCCCAAAGCTTGCTGACATTGTGCATTCATAGGCTGCATGAACTAAAACATCTTAAACCAAAATCTGATCTATCTACTCATGTTGTGATATCATGAAGACTCTGACTTTCATTACTTTCCCCTGTCTGCTTCCCAAAATGTATGGCATGACAATGGCTAAGAATTAAAGAATGGGAAGAGCTTTGTTTTCTTTATTTAAGACTGCCTACAGACACCTTTTGATGAAAAAATTCTTTACAAATCAAATTTACAACTCTCCTGCCACCTGTCTCAAGACAGGACTGAAACTTGGGGAGCAATGTTAGGCCTGCATAAGGAAGCACACACTTGACTCCCTCTCCCCTAAGGCCTCTAAATACCCTGCTGTTATTCCATGAGTAAACAGAAAACTTGGTTCTCCTTTTTGTTGAGTAGTTCCAGTTGTGTCTGACTCTTTGTGACCTCATTTGGGGTTTTCTTGGCAAAGATACTGGTGTGGGTTGCCATTTCCTTCTCCAGCTCTTTTTACAAATGAGGAAACTGAGGCAAACAGGGTTAACTGGCCCAGGGTCACCCAGTTAATAAGTGTCTTAGGCCAGTTTGAATGCAGGTCTTTCTCACTCTACTCCTGGCACTCTACCCACTGTGCCATCCAGCTGTTAATGTGGTCGTTGGAATCTTTTGTGAATACTAATGCTGATTGATAAAAATGGAACAAATCCAAAAGAACATAAGATTTGAAATAGAAGAAATGTATCTGGGGTGAAAACTTGAAATTGAAAACACCTCTTCCATCCCCACCTTCAAATCATTCAGATCCAAAGGGAGCTCAGTAGAATTTGTAAAGTAAAATTTAAACAAACCAAAACATTAGGACAGAAGAAACTGCAAAACTCGCCTTGTTTAAATCAGCCTACAACACATGGGAAGGCGACCAGATGCCAGGACTGATTGCAGTGATGGGATATGTGGAGGATTGGGAATGTCATCTATTATAGAAAGTATAATAAGTCAACATGGGGACATCCCTCTAATTATAGATCATCATAACTGCAGACTTGGACCATGTTTATACTTTATTTGTTGCTTGATGCCACTGATTGGAATGCCCCAAAATTGGCTCCCTTATGCCTTTCTGGATTGTCTCACATTCCAAGTCTAGACAGACTCATGCCCCTTCCTGGAATGAATTGAGTTAGGAAAATTGAGTCGTGAACTTTTGAACTGAATTTGAAACAGTTATTTAATCTTTTTTTTTTTTGCATTTTTTCAATGAACCTTTGGAAAGTAGGAATATTCAGATTATTAGTAACTGGTTTCTTATGTATAATAAAGATTTGAAGATAGGGAAAGGGACAGTGATATTTCCATCTAGTACTTGATTATAGCATTACTTCCATGCAAATGGTTTGATTAAAAAGAAAATTTTAAAATATGAGAAAAGAATAACATGTAAGATGCATACTTATTTGGCCTACAAACTATCACAGCATGCTGTAGAATCTTGCAAACTTGATCATGTAAAAAGCATGATATAAAAGTCAGTCCTCAGTCAGAAATTATGTTTGTGATGATGCTCAATGAGTTGCAACAAATATGAGGCTGAGCATTTTTCCTATGATTATTATATGACTATATTTGTAATCCTCTGATGATAAGACTCACAGAGCCTTGCAGAGTAGGAAGAGCTTTCTACTGAGAATCACACTTGGCTTCATGGCCCATATTGGCACTAATCAGCTGCCTGAGCTAAGGTAAACCATTTTAACCACATCTGAGCCTCAGCTTCTTCAAACTGTAAAATCAGACAATTGGACTGATGGTTTCTAAGGTCTTTTCCAACTCTAATATTCTATATATTTGGAAATTCTTGCAGGACAACTAGTTTAATTTAGAGCTTAGTGCGAAGTTAGTCAAATGAGCTAATAGCTTTACTACTTTAGAAAGAATTTCTCTATAAGATGAACTGGTCTGGCGCCTTTAGACTAACTCTAATGTTATGTGATGTGACGTGATATGGTATGATATAGGATATGATAGAATAGAATAGAATGTTCATAATATAAGCCTTCAAGAAGCAAACAAATTATTGTTGTTAGTCATAAAGACCTTGAAATCTTTCTCTGCCTAACTATGGGACAAAATAAAAACTAATCAATCATGAATATCATTTTGTCTAGAATTTGATACAAATGCCAACTGGTACAAAGGAAAGATTCAGATTTTGCATCTTATAGGTGGTAGGGAGGGTTTGCTCAGTTCTATGTTTTTGAATAGCTCATTACAGGGTCTTTCGTCTGAGGCCATTCAACTTAATTTATCATTTCTTCAGCACCTACTATGCTCTAGGGGACATATTCGGTGTTCAGGGAGGAGCAGCACCTCTGATCAGAGGGCTTGCTGAGCCCTTTTCTGAGCCCTTTTCAGGGCTGCTCACCCTCCTTTGGTGTCCACCTGTCATCCAATTCTCGTCTGTGGCTCCAAGGAACTGTAGTGTGTCCAGTGACCACTGGGTAAAGCTGTACCACCGCCTGGTAAAACTGCCTCAACAGATGGGTTAAACTAGGTTGAGGGTAATGTCCAAACCTGTCGGTGAGTTAGTGCCCCCAACAGCATGAGAGGATGACCAATTTCTTCCAATGACCACAAAGGAGGCTAAAGGAGGCTAAAGCAGGCACCATGGAGTGCTTAGAACTTGGTCAGACTATTGAAGATGCCCAGGTCATCAACTATATTTAGTCATCCTGACTCGTGTCTTGCCACTGGACTTTGTAAGAGAGAGTGAAGCGCATGACTTTATGCAACTCTGCCTCCCTTAAATCCAATTCACACTCAAGTCAAGGCATCACCCCATAATGTCATCGGTCCTTTTTAGAAATGAAGAATGGACAACAACTATGTGCCAAGCACTGGATGCAAGAAGAATTGGAAGAAAATTGAAATATTCAATTGATCATCTGGACTTCATGATTTCTAACCCTGGATATGTGAAAACAACTGCATGAGTAACTGAAGTTGTTGCATTCACATGAAGCCAGCCTCAGGTTCATGAAGAAATACGGTGGCCAAAACCAGTCAGATTGTGGCAAGACTGAGCTGTTGATTAAAAAGTAAGCTGTATTTGCTATAAGCCTTTTGTTTTTCTTTCTTTTTCAGTAAAAGGGGAGGGGAGGAGTATGAGGGAAGAGAAAATAGATTTTTTTTGTTAATTGAGAAAATAAATTAAAATGCTCTAGCTCTGCTTAAACAGCAAGCCTTTCCCCTCCCCAACAACTGGGAGCTAGCTGCTTCGAGGCACTCTGCCCTCAGACTACTTTGGCCAAGTCATCTTCGTTGTGACATTTTAAAATTATTTTGGGCTAAAACACCCAAACACCTTAACATAAGGTATTGAATAAATTAATAGCTGTTGTTTTATAACATTCACAATTTGCAAAATGCTTTACAAACATTGTCTTGTTTGATCTCAGGAGTTAGATATTATCATTATCCTCATCTTACAGAAGAGGAAATTGATGCAGAGTTTAAGTGACTTGTCCAGGTTCACATGGCTAGTAACCTCAGGTCTTCCTAACTCATGTTGTCACTCACCTGCTTAAAATTAATTCTATTAATCTCCTATAATTTGAAACTCTATGACATCAGCTCTCCAAGACTACATGGAGCAAGTGTATAAAAAACCCAAACAGATTCCTCCTGGGGAGTCCAATGTCCCACACCTGTCTCCTTAGAAAACATACTTACCTGACCTTATTAACCATTAGAAAAATAGAACTGGAATCAGAAGGAATCCTATTATTATTATTATTAGTTATTAAACTCTTACTTATCATTTCAATTTTCATATTTGTAAAATTGTAGTCTTCATACCTTGTTGTTATTGGGTCATTTCAGTCATGTCAAGCTCTCTGTGACCCCATTCGCAGTTTTCTTGGCAAAGATACTGGAGTGGTTTGTCATTTCCTTCTCCAGATCATTTTACAGATGAGGAAACTGAGGCAAAGAGGGGTAAATGACTTGCCCAAGGTCACACAGATAAGATGAGTCTTCCTGATTCCAAGCTGAGTGCTCTGTCTGCTGTGCCACATAGCTGCCCAATCATAGTGACTACTCTGTCCCAATGATAAGAGTAGTTATACAGATAACATACTGTACGTGAAAAGATTCTGAAATACAAAGTTTCTATATCCAAGTAAGTTATTATTACATTAAAGAAGAAGAGCTGATATTTCTATGGTACACTATAATTTACTGTTTACCTTCTGCACAATAATCCTATGGAGACAGGGATAATCATTTTGTAGATGAACTGAAATGGTAGATAAATAGAGAAAGGGAAGGGATAGATAGAGAAGAGATGGGACTCTATCCCAAATCATGCAATCGTAGAACCATAGATTTTGGTAGGAGGGGACCTAAGAAGTCATCTAATTCAACCTCCTCATTTTTCAGATGAAGAAACTAAAGGTTGGAGACATTAAGTATTTGAGTAGGAATTTGAAGTTGGGTCCTCTGACTCAAAAATCCAGGGCTGCTTCCATTCTCTTTCTCATCTGATCCTCAAAGAAAAATAAAAGCCTTATATTTGTATAGTAATTTACAATTCACAGCAGCTTTTACATACATTTCATTCGATCCTCACAATAACTGTGTAAAGCATAGTTTGTTTTTACATATGGGGAAACTATGGCTTGGAGAAGCCATTAGTAAATTAGTAGTTAGAGGAGTTAGTTAAGTAGGAGAAGTCTCAAAGATAAGGCATGTATATAGCCATCATGCGGCAGCTAGGTGGCCCAGTGGATAGAGTGCCAGACTTGGAGTGAGGGAGACTCATCTTCCTGAGTTAAAAACTGTCACTTAATCCTGTTTGCCTCAATTTCCTCATCTGTAAAATGAGCTGGAGAAGGAAATGGCAAACCAGTCTTTGCCAGGAAAACCCCAAATGAGGGTCATGAAGAGTAGGAATGACTGAAACAACTGAACAACAACAAACCATAAGATAGTTCTACAGTTTGGCAATAAATAGTTTTACATAATGTTACCTTTTAGCACAGTGTGATAAATGATAGTTCTTATGATGATAAATCATAAGGAAAATGTTTAATGACATTTAATGCAAAGAGTCCAAAACAACTGAAACTAGTGAACAACAACAGGGTGGGGGTTGGGAGTAACTGGAAATTAAATCTGCTTCAAGGTGTGTTTAGAGTTTGGAGAAGAGCTTAAATCTCACGGCTCCTTTATAGTGAATTCTGCCTTTTGCTTTTCTTTACATCACCAATCACCAAACATAGTGCTTAGCAGTAGGCATTTAATCAATGCTTCTCTACTGACCTCTGCCTTCCAAGTCACCTCTGTAGGAATGATCTAAGGCCAGGCCAGACTTCTGGGGACCACTTCAGACTAGGAGAGAACCCCCTGAACCTTTTAAGTCTAGACCTACACCCCAGGGGCTGGGCCAGATCCAAATGAGTCTCTGAGTCTGTCAGGATGGAGAACAGTTAACCTGTTTCTAGAAATTCTTCTACTCCATGTCAATAACCCTCTGTCTCTAAGATGCCTCACACAAAAATCAAAGCAATTCTCTGCTAAATTCAATAGTTCGGGAATTGTAATATGTGTTCTATTCCTCTGTAGGCTACTGGAACCATAGGATCACATGTCCATATTAGCATAGAAACATCAGCCATCTATTCCACACCTCTGCCTGCTCCCTCCCTTCTACCTCCCTTTTCAAACAAACAAAAACAAACACAAAACCCCAGCCCTTCGGGCAGAGAAAGGGAGAGAGAGAGAAAGGCTGATGTTGGAAGTAGCTACTCGAACTAATTTTGAATCTATGCTTAGCTCTTGTTCACATTATCTGTTAAAAACAGTAAAGCACAAATTTATAGGAGGGAAGTTGTGCTTTTGTGAAGTGGATTCCCTCCCTCCCCACTCACCCCCCTTTAGTTTTCTTGTTCGTTTCCAGCTCTTTAAGACACCCAAGACCTTTAAATTCCATGCCATTGAATTGGCATGTTTGCAAATTGCATGCAGCGAGATGCTTCCATACCAACAGCCCTGTCTCAGATTCCCCACCATCTCTGCCAAACTAGTATGGCCTGCACATTTTCTTCATCTTTTCATTGAGTTCAGTGTGGCAGCCAACACATTCTTTAGCAGAGGCTTCAGTAGGCATGGTAACTAGTTCCTGACTGCACTCTCCCTGACTGTGGAAGTCCTATTTCTTTCTGGAAGTGCCTTTTTTTTTTTAAGTGGTGGAAGAGAGGGAGTAGGTGGGGGTTGGGAATTGATTGGGTTGGGCTGGGATGGGGGATGAGGCCAGTGAGTTAAAGGCGTTTTGAGTTATCTGGTCCATCTGTGGTGGTGGTGCTAAATTGCTTAGACATAATAAAAAGTCCTAATTGAGGTGGTGATGCATTGAATTAAGCAAAGCTTGTTCTTCAAGCCTTGAATCGTGCTGCTGAGGGCTGCAGGTACCTCAAGGCTGTTCTGAATGATTGCTGTGTTGACTTTGTCTAATTGTAGGGGAGGAGCTCTAGGAGCAGTGATGGGCAGAGTTACAAACAGTGGGGTGGCTGATATATACTGGCAAAACCATGCCGGGCTAAACAAACTGACTGACAAAGCTCTTGGCATATTAAAAAATCTGGCAAAATGTTCATCTCTTGTCAAAAATGTAGAAAGCCTAGTAATGCATAACTTCATCCCATGTTGAATTTTAAAGTGGCTAGTGCCAAGTTGTCTGTCAAAATTAATAAGCCATTGCTTCTTCTTATAGAACAAAAAAAATATTTCTCCTTCATTTTATTCATTTATTCATTGTTAAAAAATCATGTCTCTGCTAAAAATTGCATTTAGGAAAAGGTTCAGTGGTGACCTCTTTGATTTTCAAAGAGCTGCAAATTAAAAGCTACTTTTGCCCATGTTTGTTGTGATCAAACCAAACCCTCAATTAAAATACAAAACATTTCTTCCACTGGGGGTAAATTAAAACTCTATATACACACTTCTGTTTAGAGAGGTATAAAACTTCAATTATCAATTATATCTTTATCTGAGTTGATGTATTTTTTTCTCTTTTAATCTCTTTTATATCAAGAAAAACATTAAATAGTTAATTGGTCATTGGGTAGATAATCTAGATCCTCATAAGAATTAATCAATACATTGACTTCTTTGGATCTATCCTGCTTGCTATTGAGTCTGTTGGTTTCACTATTCCTTCATTTTACATGAACTCCCATGGTGACTTTGTAGAATTTTCTTTCATGTAGTCCAGTTTTCATATCAAGTTCACTTTTGACACATATAGGAAAAATAATGACTCCATAAACCTTGACAGAGAAAAGTTTCTGTTCGTAAATCTAAATCCTACTTAAGCTATAAACGTCGAAAGCCGGAGTGGGAACTCTAAATGTGGTAATTTAGAAAATAAGGAAAGTAGCTGCAACTTATACACAATCTTACAAACACCAAAGCTTGGTAATAAAATAAAGATGGAGAGGAATATTGTTTTTAAGGCTGCTCTCATCAGTTCACATTCTAGTCTGGTTGGCAGTACCATGAACCCTTTTAGTATTCATGTTTTATCGACCTTTAGTCTATAATTTAAGTACTGATTTTGAGGGTTAAAAAACAAACTCCTACCTTTTACCAGAATGGAATCTGGCCATGCATGCCCCTCATCTCCCATTCGGTCTAGTGCTCTTTCAAGTCAGCTTTTCCCACCCACTCTCTGAACATTAAGGAACTCACAGATCAGGGAAACTTTGCTGTTACCACAAATGGGTGCTTTGGTTTAGTACTTTCTTAGCATTTTGCTTGGAGTAGCTCATAGCCTCTGCCACCTTCCTTCTGAATATGAAGGCCTTACAGTGCCTACCCAGGTGGATGGCTAAACTTTGACTCCCAACTACAAGCAAATTGTATTCATGTTTTCTGACTGATGATAGAACAAACATGTAAATAAGAGATAGGCTGATTTCCTCCCTCACTATTTACTCACTGTGAACATTTGGTTCACTTGGCTTGGGTTATTATTTCAGCTGGGAAAGTCACTATATGAATTAATAGCAAATTTCCCAGGCAAAAATAAATGTTTACCAGTTTAAGAGGTTTTTGATTTTTGGTTTTGGGTTGTTTTGGGGGTTTTTTTGGCAGAGACCCGGCTTCTGCTCTGACTGACTCCTCCTTGGCCTGCATATCCCTGAGGTGTGTAATTAAAGTAAGAGAATTTGTACAAAGTGCTTTAGGGGTTTCATGAATAGGAAACACAGGATACTTCAGCAGTTTGGTGCATAATATCAGAGCGTATATTTCCTTTGTGAAAGATAATAGAGCCCTTCAATAATGCAGGTGCACGCCATCCCATGCAAAGAAAAGGGATTTGTTTCTAAATTCCAACAAAAACAGAGGAGAAAAAGAGAGCGCAATTTAAATTTCAGGGACAGGAGAGTTTCAAACCTGAACCTGCTTCAGAATGAGCGCAAACTTGGTGACTATTAACGGTCACTTCAGACTCTAATTTAGATGAAGAGCCAAGAGAAAACTCAGAGATCACCTAGACTAGTCCTCTTAGCTCACAAATAAATAAAACGAAGGCTTGGATTTTAGCTGTTAATACACACACACACACACACACACACACACACACACACACACATACAAATATACATATACACATATATACGTGTATATATACAATGTGTGTGTATGTACACAAATACCAAATCATTTAAATCAAAAGGCTTAAAATTCTGATTGTCAGAAGACATGAAAAGCTCACTTTCTAGAGAAGTAGTATTAGACCTGAAAAACATAAAAAAAGAAAGATGAAGGAAAACGTGTTTCTTCCTTTGATGCTGTTGTTATGTAATAGTCATTGAGGACCGAGGGGGAGAAAACACCCATTTTCTCCCACATATGTGATCTGAAGGGAGATTCACACTCATACTTCACAGATGTTACAGTGCAACTTAAAAAAGATAGAGAGGGGTCAATGTAGTAGTCACACAGAGGAAAGTCAGTCATGTGTATATATGCTATATATGTGTATATAGTGCCAGGACTAAGAGACTGAAGGACATCCTGAAAGCATAGAGAGATCCAAGATGTTATTTCATAACATTCCAAACCCCCACCTCAAAATGGAGACTGACTGGATTCTGACTGGGTGTCAGAGAACTCTACAGTTTTTAAATAATTTAAGTTGCAAGTCACCCAAAGGGCAATGGAGAGGTGAAAACAGGCAAAGGTTACAGCAGCCTTATAAATGAAGACTTGCACAGGAGAAGCATGTCATCAAGAAGTCCCATTATTAGCAAGAATGACTGGTCACATGGCAAAAACAAGCCTTAAGAGAGGGGCATCGCATGTCTATTAGTACCCTCCTGGTGTCAAAAGAAAATGACAGATGTACCCTGTCTTTAAGTAAATTCATTGTGGTGAACCTATGGGAGGAGATAGACCAGAGTCTCACATAATGAGCAGGTATGAATAGATAAGAATCTGCATTGTGGGAGGGAATTCCCACATAACTGGGATCTCAGATCCCTTGAAGCTCTTAAATAAAATGAGATTTAAGAGAATACCAAATGTATTGCATTGTTGGGAAGCTGGTGGAGTCACTGTTTTCTATAAGCCTCTCCAATCAAAAACCTCAAAACTGAAAAAAAAAAAAAGGAATTATGTGCCAGATATAGAATAACCAAAGCTGAGTCCTTGAAAGAAAAAACAGAAATGTAATAAAAGGTTAAACAAAATTTAAAAATCCATGTGAAATAATATCAAACAACTGTGATGCTTAGAAACATTATCATCATGACTATTTGCTACTGGTTAAAAAGTGAAAAGTAGATCAGTGGGACAGACAAGATAAGCAAGAATCAGAAATGATCAAGCTATGCAAATGTTCTAAAAACCAATGTGGAATAATATTATGGTGGCAGTGCATATCCCATGGAGTATGCATGAAGCTGAGCTTCTCTGTTCACTTAGGGATAGATGTGCTCAGTGCTGCAGAAACTTGGGATGGCACAGAAATCTTTGGGCTCCTATGGAAGCAAGGAAGAGCCACTACATCACAGAGCTGTTCACTAAGCTAAGAAAAGTCACTCATTGAATAAACTTTGAGGGAAGAGAAAACTTGCTTTCTCACCCTCTTCTTACCTATTGGGTATGTGGAAATGCTGCAAGCTTTGTTTCCACAGAAAAGAAGTGGTTCTTCTCCCTACTCCCCAAAGCTATGGTAGCTGCCCATATGTGGAAGTGAACATATATATTATCTAGGTAAGCCTTCACCTTTACCTCGTGCCCTTACCTGTCTCTTTGACCTTGTGTTTTTCTCCCTGAACATAGGTGAGCATACAATAAACATGAGATGAACATTGCCAGCCCTGGAGGCAACTTTATGAGTTTAAGAGGTCAGGAGCCCTTGGGTCCTTCAGTCTGAGCTGATTCTCAGCTGGAAATGACCACCAACAGGATGAGCCTAGGCCATGACCTAGCTTTCCAGAATGCATGGACCTTGAGAGAGCTGCTTAGAAAGTGATGAGTCAAGATTAAGGTTAAACAATTATTTAGCCACCCTATAAAAGGTTTTATGTTTTGATGTTTTAAATATCAACCTCCCAGAACAAGCTTTTTTGTTTTGTTTAAAGTTACTGCTTCATGTTTTAAATCTGTCTGTGTGCACTTAGGAGTCTTGTGTTCCTATGAATATTTTGGAAGTTTTCTTTCTGTCTTTAACGTTTAAGGTATGTGTTAAATAGTGGTCTGGATAAAAATGGCAGGCTCCTGTCTCTATGGCTCTTTAGGTTCGTGTGGAAGAAATAAATAGCCAAGCTATACCTGATCTACAATGTACACAGAACACTTTTTAAAACTTCCTTTAAGAGATTTTAAGCAAACTTTAACAATTTTTCTCCAGGTTCTAGGGAGAAACATAAAGAGTCATAGAGACAGGAGGCTGACCAGCCTCTTTAAATACTAGGATCCCTCAGGATTAAACCTAGTATCTGCATGAGTAAGAGCCTCTTCCCTTAATGGCAGAGTTCCAGCATCCCTGAGCCCAAGGGCAATTTGTTGTTATGAAGCAATGCCACCAAACTATACGTTTTTATCCAGACCACTATTCAACACATACCTTAAAGGTTAAAGAAAAAAGAAAAGTTCCAAAATATTCATAGGAACACTTTTTGTGGTAACAACAACCAAAAAAAAATGAAAACAAAGTAGATATCTATTGAATGAGAAGATGAGTGAATACACTGTGACATAGTGGAGAGAGAGAGATGCCTTTGGAGTCAGGAAAATATCAGTTCAAATTCTACTTCTGACACATGCAAGATGTGTGACTCCCATGCAGGTCATTTAATGTTTCAGTGTGCCAGGCAACTCTTCAGAACTATAAATTGTACAACATTACCAATATACAATGAAAAAATTTTCTCAGTAGACATTCCCTACACTAAGGAAATCACAGGAGAGGTATGACCTCATTAGACACTATTCATATGAGGAATTCAGAAAAACCATGAAAAGACTTTTATGAACTGATGCAGAAGAAAGAAAGCAGAATCAGAAGAAGGATATGTGGGGCGGCTAGGTGGTGCAGTGAATAGAGCGCCAGCCTCGGAGTTGGGATGACCCGAGATCAGATCCGGCCTCAGAAAATGAGCACCCACGCATAAATAATGACTAGCTGTGTAACCTTGAGCAAGTTACTTAACCCCAATTGCTTAAAAAAAAAAGAAGAAGGATATGCTCACGTACATTATAATGTAAATGGAAAAGATTGTCTAAGGCAGCTGAACCCAAGTTAAATGCAGTAACTAATGTTAAGCCCAGAGGATAAATGATGGACTATTTTGGAAAACAATTTGAAATAATGTGAGATGAGAGAGATGTGAATGAAACAAATTTTGCATATGTAGTTATTTTAGTTTTCATTAACTGTGCTCCTTTGTTACTAGTGAAGGTTTTGTTGGGGTGGAGGGGAGGATGTTAGTATATCATGAAATGAGTGTTGTGTAAAAACCAAAAATGAAGAATCTCTTTTTAAGGAAAAATAAGCAATAATAAGGATGGCCCTAAGGGGGAGAAAAATCACAAAATACACTCCTGAAGTTTATGAGGAATAGAGGAATAGGAAGGGAAAGTCAGGTAGGGGGTTTGCATCAGACTGTGTGTGTTGTGGTGGAGAAGAACTATTACAGGGTGATGATATGCAAATGAACTCCAAGACTTTCCTATCAGGAGGAAAACCACTTTTTTTTAATTCCTAATTTTTTTGTTTGTTTGTTTTTTGGAGGACACTTGGGGTTAAGTGGCTTGCCCAAGGTGACAGGCCTAGTTTTTGTGTTAAGTGTCTGAGGCTAGATTTGAATTCAGGTTCTCCTGACTCCAGGGCTGGTGCTCTATTCACTGCTCCACCTAGCTGCCCCTAGGAGAACCACTTCTTCATCCACTTCTCAGAATGACTGCTAAATTGCTTTCCAGAAATTGGGTGGGAAAGTGATAATATAGCAGTTGATAATGTGGTCAATGGCAGTTCTGCAGGTTTGGTCCTTTGTGAGCTTTACCGCCTTGCCTCTTGCCCAGGAAACATCAAAGTGTAGGATGAGAGAGCCCCAGACCTTTTACAAAGCTGCTCTGATCTTGTAGGCAGGGGTAACTGTTCAAGGACCCAGCAATGACTTAGGTGATCTTGGAGATATTTTCCAGTTCTAGAATTATTCAAGAGAGTTATAGAATTATAGATTTAGAATTAAAAGGGATTTTTACAACCCTCTAGTCCCCCCCCCCACTTCATTTAATAGCTAATGTATCTACTGAGGCCCAGGGAAGTTCATTGACTTGCCCAAGGTCATAAGGTAGTATTAGTGGCAGAATTTGAACCTAAGTTCTCTTATTCCAGAACCAATGCTCTTAAATTTTCTGTGTTGGGCAGGCAGTAATTCTACTACTCTCAACCCATCATCCTATAGCACAAGCTAGTATAGAGCCATATAAATTGCTCCCATTTCTCTGTAGTGGTAAGCAGATGGGAATAAGAATAGTATTACCAGTATTTTATTTTGGGACAATAAATCCAGATGAAGATTTCTGGGTTGTAGACCACTTTCTGGACTCTGAAATATAGACTCCAGTAAGTTTGGTCTTACTCATTAATTGCAGGTTTGGAAAAGAAGTCAAAACTCCTGAGATGGTCAAAAACCATAAGACAGAAGATAGTAGAACTCTGAACCAAAGCCAACACTCAGTTTCCTGCCAGATTTCTTGAGGGCAGAGGTTGTGCCTTATTTGTTTTTCTGTCCCTCTCAGTGCCTACCACACAGTAGCTATTCAATGAACGTTTATTGAATTGAATTGGAAAGAAGTTAAGGGTAACATGGGAAAAGCACTAACTCTAGATACCTGGGCTCCACTTATCTCATTTCTGCCAATAGACAAGGAGCTTAACTTCTCTGAACCTCATTCAGTTTCGTAGAATTTAGACTTGGAAGGAACTTTATGGATCGTCATTCTAGTTCAGCTCCCTCATTACACTGGAGAGAAAACAAATACAGAAAAGTGAAGAGAGTTCCCCAAAATAAGTTAGGTAGTAATGATGCTGGAATTCAAATATAAAACCTCTAACTTCAAATCCAGTGCTATTTGTACAATATTGTATTGCTTCTCCTCTATCAAATGACGGAATAGTAAGTACTGATAATGATAATCCTAATAATGAGCATTTAAATAATGCTTTATGTTTGCAAAGTGTTTTACATATTTCCTCTCATTTCATTTTCATAACAATTCTGTGAAGTAGAGGTATTATCATCTCCATTTTACAAATTAAATCTACAATCCCTTCTAGCACCAAAATGATGTTCTAAATTACTGTGTTTGATGACCTACAGAAGAAGAGGAAAAGAAATGAGAGAAAAGCTAAATCATAGGCATGAAAATACCAATCTTTGGGGAACTGCATTGGTCATCTATGCATAAAGACACCTATGGAAATAGCCATTACTTCTTAACTTCACCAAAGTTTGGGGGGATTTCCACTGGGTTGCTATGTCAGAGTAATTCAGTTGTTGCTCTGCTTTAGAAACTTAATTCTATAATGTTGAAGACTACTGTCATTTCCTTAAGGACCATTCCTACTTCATTTATTGCCAATTTTCTTATAACAAGTTTTCTATATCAGTGGTTTCCAAGAGGAAAGAGGTGGAATGGCATATGTACCATAGATGGTACACAAGATGATCTATTGGAATATAGAAAAATATTAAAATTTATATTTTATCTTAATAAAAATTATGATATATAAGTATAATGAAACGTCATTGCACCATAGGAAATGAAAAGTTGGTTTCAGAAAAATCTGGGAAGACTTGTATAGATGGATATAGAGCCAAGTGAACAAAACCAGGAGAAAAATTTCAATATTGTAAAAATAAACAATTTTGAAAGACTGAAGAACTCTGATTAGCACAATAATCAATCATGATTCCAGAGGTCCAGTAATGAATAATGCTACCCATTTCCTGACAGAGAGATGATGAACTAATATGCAGAATTAGACAGATATTTTTGAACATGACCAACATGGAGATTTGTTTTGCTTGATGGCAATTGTTTGTTACAAGGGTTTGTTTTTTCTTTCTTCTTTCTTTCAGTGAGGAGGAGAAAGGGAGGAAAAATAAATGCTTGAGAAATGAAAAAATCAAATTTAATTTACTAAATATTGCTTTCCTCACAGGGTGACTGTAAGGCTCAAATGAGATCATGTATGTAACATGCTTTGCTACCTTAAAGCACTAGATAAATATCAGCTATCATTATGAAAAAAAAGGAATTAAGCCCTACTGATATTTAATCTGTGAATTGACACTGATATTCTCCTTCAGTCTGTGTGTCAGAAAATTATGGGTCACATATGGTATTTGCGATACCCTGAGGAAAGACTGGGAATTTGACAACATGGAGAGGTTTGCAGAAGTGTCCTCACTTGTTCATTTGCTTTCAATATATTATAACATTTTGAAGTTTATGAGTACCCAGGTAAATAGATCTATGGATTTTGTTATTTGGTTTAAACTAAACTTACTCTCACAAAATGGACAAGTATCTTTAAAAGATTACTACAAAGAAACCATGAATTGGAGATAATAGGAAACTAGAAAGACAAGTGAACAAGAAAAAGGCAGAGATGATATCCTACAACTGGAATGAGCTCTTTTTAGCCCCATTATAAAACAAAAACAATGATCTGTCAAGAAATGGGTCTGATAACCAGTAATTATCAAGAATATTATTTGAAATGTAGATTAACAGCCATAATTGTAATGCAGAGCTCCCCCATTATTATCTCCATAATAATGATGAACATCTCTTTGGGTGTATATTGTGGCTTAAGAAATTAGCTAATGATAGTATCACTTGTAATCAACCAGCAAAATATTTACAAGCTAGTCTTGTGTTGCCTCAAAACACTTTAAGTTTTGGGCAACAAACTATAAAAATTCTCATTCCCATACATTTTTAAAACTTGGGAAGAAAATTTCCTAATCTGTCTACCACATGTTTAATATGTGTTTATTCGATTTACTAATTGAATACCATATGTGACCCATGATTTTCTGACACACAGACTGAAGGAGAATATTGGTATCAACTTATATATTAAATATCAGTAGGGCTTAATTTCTTTTTTTTTCATAATAGTACCTAACATTCATCTAATGCTTTAAGGTTGCATATTCTTCTAAATTAAAAGTTTCAGTGGTTTTTAAACTCATTTGTTAAACATATAAACATGAAAACTCTCTCAATTAGCTTGCAAGAACAACTGAATTGACATCAAGGAAAATGGACATTTTTTATCTCAATTTCAAGGAAAACTTTACTATGATTGTGAATGGGATTGAAAAATGTCTATCATGATTTAAACAATGCACTTCTTCCACTTGGATCTGCCTATCCCTGCGAGATATCTTTTTTTTCAGTTATGACAGTCACTAAAGTGAAGTATCAAAATAAACAAAATATACAACCAGACTTGCCAGAAAGTGTTAAAACAAGATTTTCCAAAAGTCACATTGGGCTCATAAAACTATTATTAATAATTTAAAAACCAAAATATTTTCTACTATTCATTAATATAGTTTAAATTGCATTAACATGTTAATTTTCAATTAATTCTTTTTAACTTCAATTTTTAAATATGTTTTATGACATGCAATTTATAGCAGTACACATATGTGATTTATAAATGCATATGTATGTTGTTGGAGGTACGTGATCAAAAAAGTTTAGAGAGCAATATTCTCTGTCGACATAAATCTATTGCCTGTGGTAAATATTACTTTACAAAGGCTCTCTCTTCTGCCCTCTTTCTATCATGAAATCCAGGTGACATTTCCTCTTATCTTGTCCTTTTGGTGGCTTCTTACCCTTCTCCATTGACTTTTGAAGAGTCATTAAAAAGAGAAAGTCAGCACCTGTCCTAATCCCTCTATGTATCTATTCAGGCTGTATTTCTTCACTTCTTTCTTTTTTTCTTCTCCACTGTCAGAGCACACATTCTTTTGGAGGATTTTTCTCCTTTTTCCTTTTGCTTCTCCTTATTCCAAGCCTTTGCTTTCCTAGTTACTTTGCCCAGGCAAATACAGAAGGGGATAAATGTAGAAAACCATGAGAGATAGTATTCTTCCTTCTCCTTATTGAACTCCTCTCAGTAAGCCCAGAACCATTTATTAGGCATCTATTATATGTCCAACATTAATGAACTCAGGGAATGCATAGTCAAAAATAAATAAATAGCTTCTTTGCCCAAGGATCTTAACATTTATATCAAGGATGACAACATGTACATATACAAGTATACACAAAATGTATACAAAAACATATGGTAATTTGGGATGGGGGACAAGGCATTAGCAGCTGAAAAGATCAGGAATAGTCTGATGTGGAAGGTAAGCTGATCTTTAAATGAAACAAGGGATCCAAACCAATTGACATGAGAAGACATTTTGGGAATGAGAGATAACATGTGTAGAAGCATGGGCTGGACCAGTTGTAATGTGTAATGAACAGCAAGAAAGCCAGTTTGACTGGATCGTAGAGTGAGTGAAAGGGAATCATAGACAGGGTTACTTTTGGAACATTTTGTATAAGTTTAGAAAGGTAAATGACCCACAGTGTTTTACTTTGGAGGTCATAGGGAGCCACTGCAGTTTATTGAGTAATAGAATGATGTAGTCAGAGCTGCGCTTTAGGAAAATCCCTGATAACTCTGTGAAAGATCCATTGGAGAGGGGAGAGACTTAAGGGAGAGAGACCAAGTTTCCTTCTCATCTTCTAGGCTAGAAATGCACACAGGGGGCAGCTTTTACCCCTTTTTGTAGAAGACACCTAATCTCACCCAGAATCTACAACAAGTCTCAGAAGGAGGTAAAGGAATTAATGTCATTACTAATTTAGCTGCTTCTTAAGGACAAGTGGACCTTCCCATCAGTTGTGCATTCTAGACTCCCAGGCATTGCCATCTGCCCTACCACTTACCCTCCAGAATACTGAGCCTTACTATCTGCCCTGTTACTGCACCCTTAAGGACTACTACCCCTTTTCATTGGCCCTGAAGCTAAATTCTCTTTTATGTGCTTTTCTTTTCAGAATGTGAATTCCTTGAAAGTAGACACTATTTCACTTTTCAGTTTGTATACCCCAAACTTAGCACAGTTCTTGACACTTAACAAGCATTCCACTGATTGATTTACTAATTATTCATCCTTTTTTGGA
Source organism: Gymnobelideus leadbeateri (assembly GCA_011680675.1). Classification (NCBI taxonomy): domain Eukaryota; kingdom Metazoa; phylum Chordata; class Mammalia; order Diprotodontia; family Petauridae; genus Gymnobelideus; species Gymnobelideus leadbeateri. The sequence continues at coordinate 153,489 of WOXC01008879.1, read as the reverse complement.
AGATAAGGAAATTATTCAATCAATTAACATTTATTAAATACCTACTATGTGCCAGGTACTGTGATAAGCACTGTGGATACAAAAAGAGGCAAAAGATAGTCCCTCCCATCAAGAAGCTTATAATCTAAAGACTTAAAATTAAAACACTGAAAAGTTTACCTCAAATTCTACTGTTGGAGGAGGGAGCAGGAGTATTTCTAGCATTTGCCCCATAGAAATTTTTTATGAAAGAGAACTATGTAAGATGCTGGGTGATCAAGGGGAAAGACTGGAAGGAAAGAAAACAATTAGAAGGATATTACCACGAAGCAAGGGAGAGTCTGAAGGGGAATAAAGGTGGAGTGTCTATGTGAATAGAGAAAAGGGAACCAAGCTAAGAAATATTGGGGGGTGTCTAGGTGGTGCCCTGAAGTCAGGAGGAACTGAGTTCAAATTTGACCTCATACACTTAACACTTACTAGCCGTGTGACCTTGGGCAAGTTGCTTAATCCCAATTGCCCTCCAAAAAGCAAAAAAAAAAGGGGGGGAAGAAATATTGGGAAGTAGACTCAGTAAGATTTGGGATTTAATTGAATGAGAGGAAAGAGAGGGAAAAGGAAGAGTTAAGAATGTTCTGGGTAGCTAGGTGGCATGGTAAATAGAGTGAAGTCAGGAAGATTCCTCTTCATAAGTTCAATTCTGGTCTCAGACACTTAGTAACAGTGTGACCCTAGGCAAGTCACGTAACTATGTATGCCTCAGTTCCTCAACTGTAAAATGAGCTAGAGAAAGACAAGACAAACCGCTCCAGTACCTTAACCAAATAAAAAAAAAAAAAAGCCCAAAGACACAGACACTACTGAACAACAAAAACAAGAACAATGTTCTCAGCTCAGGTGGCCAGATAACAATTGGGTCCTTGTGGAAGAAGAGAGAGGTTTAGAGAAAATAGCATTTTTTCCCCTAAACCTGGACCAGTGATTTCATCAAAATAGGGAGCTTCCAATGAGAAACTTCATTGACTAATGCAGATCACTCAATTAATACACATTTATTAAGCACTTACTAAGGGCTAGGCACCATACCAAGTGCTGAGGATATGAAGGAAAAGCAGCCAAAAAAAAATTCCTTCACTCAAAAAGTTTTCAGACTAAAGGAGGAGACCACATGCAAACTACTATTGGAGATGATCAGCAGAAAAGCAATAGAATTTACAAGGTTCAGGAAAGGCTTCCTGAAGAAGGTAAGATTTTAATTTAGGTGGGAGTTGAAGGAAGAGATGAGAAGATAGGGATGAGGAAGGACAGCACTAGTAGCATGGGAGAGAGCCAGTGGAAATGCCTAGAGGTGCAAGAAGGTTTTATCTGAGGAAAAGCAAGGAGGCCTTTGCTATAGCATATATATTATTTATTATATATTATAATATATTTATATATTTATAAACATTTATATATTTTTCTGTTATATTTATCTTATACATATTATTTACTGCAGCATATATATGTGTATATATGTGTGTGTGTGTGTGTGTGTGTGTATATATATATATATACACACACATATACAGACAGGGAGATTTAGTTCAGGCATTGAGAGGTTAAGGAACTTCCCCAAGGGGCTAGTATTTTTCAGAGAATGGACTTGAACCTGAGGTTCTATTTTTTTTTACAAATTAATTAATTGATTGATTTTTAGTTTTCAATATTCATTTCCACAAGATTTTGAGATCCAAATTTTCTCCCTATCTCTCCCCTCCCCCTACCCCAAGATGGCATGTATTCTGATTACCCCTTCCCCTATCTGCCCTCCCTTCTATCACACCCCCTCTTATCCCCTCTCCTTTACTTTCTTGTAGGGCAAGATAGATTTCTATACTTCATTGTCTGTATATCTTGTTTCCCAGTTGCATGTAAAAACAATTTTTATCATTTGTTTTTAAAACTTTGAGTTCCAAATTCTCTCCCTTCTTCCCTCCCCACCCTCATTGAGAAGGTAAGTAATTTAATATAGGTTATACATGTGTAGTTATGCAAAACACTTCCATAATAGTCATGCTGTGAAAGACTAACAATATTTCCCTCCATCCTATCCTGCCCCCCACTCATTCTATTTTCTCCTTTGACCCTATACCCTTTCAAAAGTGTTTGCTTCTGACTACCCCCTCCCCCAATCTACCCTTCCTTCTATCATCCCTCCCCCTTATCCCCTTCTTCTTTCCTTTCCTGTAGGATAAGATACCCAAATGAGTCTATATGTTATTCCCTCCTTAAACCAAATCTGAAAAGAGTAAGGTTCACTCATCCCATCTCACTTCCCCCCTCTTCCCCTCCATTGTGAAACCTTTTTCTTGCCTCTTTCATAAAAAATAATTTACCCCACTCTATCTCTCCCTTTCTCCTCCCAATATATTCCTCTCTCACCCCTTAATTTTATTTTTTTAGATATCATGCCTTCATATTCAACTCACCCTATGCCCTCTCTCTCTGTCTCTGTCTCTCTGTCTCTCTGTCTGTCTGTGTCTCTGTCCCTCTGTCTCTCTCTCTGTCTCTGTCTCACTCTGTCTCTGTCTCTCTTTCTCTGTCTCTGTCCCTCTGTCCCTCTCTGTCTCTCTGTCTCTGTCTCTCACTCTCTGTCTTTCTCTGTCTCTGTCCCTCTGTCTCTCTCTGTCTCTGTGTCTGTGTCTGTCTCTCTCTCCAATGAGGTTCTATCTTTATCCACTGTACCATGTCCCCAGTAGAAAAATTTCCATTTTGGTCTCATTACTGTTCCTTGCACACAAAATTCTATCTCCCTACTCCTAATGTTTTTCATTGACTCGTCCATCCCTGGAATTCTCTCCCTCCTCTCCTCTGTCTCCTAGCTTCTCTAGCTTTCTACAAGTGTCAGCTAAAAGTCCACTTTCTGCAAGAAGCCTATTCTGATCTTCCTTAATCTTAGTGCCTTCCCTTTGAGACTACTCCCAGTTTATCCTGCGTATTTGTGCATAGTTGTTTGCAAATTGTCTCCCCTATTAGACTATGAGGTCCTTGAGAACAAAGATCTTTTTGTTCTTTTTCTTTATATCCTCAGCACTAAACACTGTGCCTGGCGTTGACTACTGACTGACTGGCTGCCTGCCATATTGTAGCACCAAGGTGATGGGCCTCGAGGTCTGCTTACCTGCTGTCTTCTCTCTCCACCTCTACCTGCTCTGACTCCCAGCTTCCTGCTCCTCCCACCACAGGCTCCATGTGACTACATTTGGCCTATTAGGGGGCAGGGAAGATGTTCAAATGACCATTACCATTACATATAATGAACTTGAGATGTTAATGGGAAATCTTAGGTACAAAAGATGACTAGACAATTGATGATGTGGTAATGGCACTAGCAGGTACAGATATCTATGCATACATATATCATATATGTATATATGTATATGAAAATGGATGGGATTACCTATGAAGAGAATATAGATATGCTATGGAAGAAATATACCAGAATGAAGTCTAAAGAGACTCACACACTAAAAAGTTGGGAAGTATATAGTATTCTTAAACACATAATATACTTAAATATATTATAAAATTAAATATACTCAATATACCTAAATATTAAACACTTTAAAGGCAACTGTGAATGAGAACAATCAGAACAAGTGTGAATCTCTTTTACCTCTGATTTCCTATATGACTTTGAAAAAATGTTTAACCTTTAAATCTGTCAGTTTCTCTATTTCATGGGGACAATATTTTCACTGGGATACTAGTTATTAACTCCTAAGTATTTGATATTTGTAAATACATGGAATTATACCTTAGCCATTCAAATATAGACAGCCCTTCAAAATACAAGCCACACCCTTGAAATAAGATATCTTCAGAAAGAAAAATGTTTATGTAAACATTGAAAATTAATTACAAAACCGTTACACTTTAAAGTTTACCCAGAAAGTTCTTGTTATATGCATTTCAATTAAGATAAAGCTGTTTTATTCATTTTTCTTATCACTATTCTCTTTATTTTCATCATTTTCATTGTTCTCTTCAGAGTGTGATTGCAGAATTGCACTTGCTTTTGTATAAGCCAGATTTAGGGAGAAAAGTGCAATTTAGGTTTAGGCCAACAACTCTTATCAATCTGCCCCAAAGAATATACATTAAACTCTCAAATTAGTGCCGGGCACAAATAATTCCATTTGTGAAGAGTTTACACCTAGTTCTTAGAAAAGCTTATGCACAGAGTTTTTAAAACTCATTCCTAGAGCTAGAAAATAAAACAAAACAAAACAAAACAAAAAAAACAAACATTTGGTCTGAAACATGATTGCTATAAAGCAAACATAATCCCCTTGAGATCTGGACAGTGTTGTCAACTGCTTCATCCAGGGTTTCTCATTTCTTCTGAGTTTTTAAGATCAGTGATCTCTTTCAGAGTGCTCAACTGAAGCAAGAGACTTAACAGAAGGTAGAAGGGAAAGCTCTAGTTCATATTTTTTTTTCATATTCAAAAGTTTGGGGTAGATTAGATCAGCAGCTCACCTTTGTGGAAGCCTATCCAAACTCAGATTCCAGTATATGAAAGATTACCTGTCACTCATTAATCTCATTACATTACTGTTTTGTGGGAGGGAGTCTATTTCACTTAAGACAGAAAATCCCTCTATAGAAAATATGGCAAGGGGCAACTAGGTGGCACAGTGAGTAGTGCACCGGCCCTGGAGTCAGAAGGACATGGGTTTGGATGTGGCCTCAGACACTTCACACACACACACACACACACACACACACACTAGCCGTATGACCTTGGGCAAGTCATTTAACCCCAACTGCCCTACCCTTCCCTCTCCAAAACGAAAAAAAAAAGAAAAGAAAAGAAAAGAAAAGAAAAGAAAAGAAAAGAAGAGAAGAGAAGAGAAGAGAAGAGAAGAGAAGAGAAGAGAAGAGAAGAGAAGAGAAGAGAAGAGAAAAGAAAAGAAAAGAAAAGAAAAGAAAAGAAAAGAAAAGAAAAGAAAAGAAAAGAAAAGAAAAGAAAAGAAAAGAAAAGAAAAGAAAAGAAAAGAAAATGTGGTGAGTTAATATACTCGATTTTCCTTCGTGGGTGGCTGGTTTCAAATCTGACTTGATTCTGTTCACTCCAAGAGTGAAATTTTAATATGTTTACCCTGTCCCCAGTGGATACTTTAGGGTCCAAACCCTAAAGGCCTTGTTTATCAGCAAAACTGTCAAAACCCCATACAGAAGAGTCTGGGGAATAGAATCCATACTCAGTGCTAAGACAAAATCAAGACTAAATAACTTTTAATGATAAGCACCTTTAAAAAAATCATAAAATGTAATGTTTGTCTATATCAGTAGCACTATTGTGAATTAGCTCAAACTTTATGGAAAACAAGTCACAGAACTGTTTCTATGCTGCCAGGACTATAATTAGGATGCTTTTTTTGTTTTGTTTTTTGGGGGTGGATAATGGGATGGGTGCGTCTTGGCCTGTCATTTCAGTGGTTTAACTCAGGATAAAGTAACTCCTTCTACCGATGCAAATCAGTAACTGTTGTACAATTTTTAGTCTGAAATAGTTACCTGGAACACTGAGAGGTCAAAGTACTTAACCAATATCACACAGTCAATATGTCAGAAGTGGAACTTAAACCTAGGACTTTCTAACACTTAGGTCAATTCTGTGTCCTCTCTGCCATACTACCTTCCCAAAAATCATATTAAAAGGGAAAAAAAAGATAGAGCATCAGCCCTGGAGTCAGAAGGACCTGAGTTCAAATCTAGCCTCAGACACTTAACACTTACTAGCTGTGTGACCTTGGGCAAGTCACTTAACCCCAATTGACTTACTTTCCCCCCTCCAAAAAATAAAAAAGGGAAAAAAATTACCAAAATTACCATAGCTACTTTGCGTGTAATAACAACAACCCAAAAACAACTTCTATGTCTGATAATTAAAGAATAACTAATAACAACATAAAGAAAGAATTTTATATCATGAAAAACTACAAATATGAATAATGCAAAAAGATATGGAAAAACTTATGTGAAGTTGTAAGGGTGAAGAAATTAGAATCAAATAACAACATATACACCATGACTGTGTACAAATATAATAAGAGCAATATTTTTTAAAAATGCATACAAGGGTTTTTTCCCCCCTTTGGTTTGTTTCTTCTTTCACAACATGACTAACATGGAAATATGTTTTACATGATTATATATATATATATATATATATATATATATATATATATATATATTATAGCAAATTGCTTACTGTTTTAGAGGGGGAGGAGAAGGAGGAAGAGAAAAATTTGGAACTCAAATTCTTTTTAAATGAACTTTAAAAATTGCTTTTACATTTAATTGGAAAAAAACTAAAATATTATTTCAAAAACACACATAAGAAAAAGAAACCAGAAGAGGATGTGGGGGCAAATAGGACATTTTAATTATTATTTTGTCAAAGTGAATATAGTTTTTAACAAACTATAAATAATTTGGAGCTTATAGTTTTATGCATGATCTCATTTTAACAATTCTGTTTGCTCATTTGAACATATGTTTTTTTTGTTTATGGTTACTAAGTTTAGAATTTTAAAATTACCCCCCTCCAAACCACTGAGAAATATGATACAGAGTTGAACACACAATCATATTAGACTATATAAACCACAACACTACTTTACTGAAACATAGTAAATAATGTGGCAGCAGGAAGTTGGGCAAGAGAAACAAACTCTCTTTAAATGCAGCTATTTGAACACCAAGGTTTTTCCCCACTTTTGTAATGTTCTTTTGCTAGTGGTTTTTACTATGATGGCTCCTTTATAGGGGGAATATATATGGTCATCTGTGACAGGGACTGAAGATATACCCCTAGAGAGGGTTGCAACAATCATGAATTCAGAAATACTTGGCTCTAACCTACCTGTCCTACCATATTAATATTGACAACAGAGAGAGGGATATATTAGACTGTGACTTCTACTCCAACCACCCCAGTCTTGAATAGAGAAGAGCCTTATCCTAGTGGATGATTTAAGATGTAATAGTGTACTCTTTAAATATTTTTTGATTTCAGGGAAAAGACACATATATACAAACATATTTAGAGAAGTTCTGTCTGTGGTGACAAAGAACTGGACATTGACAGGGTGCTCATTGATTGGAGAATGGCTTAAGCAGTCATAATATATGGATGTGACAGCATATTAGTGTGTTCTAAGAAATTATGAAGGGGATGGTTGTCAGAAAAACCTGGTAAGATGTGGGTAAACTGATGCAAAGCAAAGTGAGCGGAGCTAGAAGAACAATTTATACAATAACAACAATATTATAAAGACTTGGGAACTCAGACCAACCACAGCTCCAGAGAATTCATGATAAAATGTGTTCCTGATAGAGAGGTAATAAACTATTGAGCCTTATGGTTTTTGGTTGATTAGTTGGTTGGTTTACATAGCTAATGATGGAATTTGTTTTCCTTGACATATTTATAAGAGAGGTTTTGTTTTTCTCCCTTTTTTAATGGAACGGGGGAAGAGGGAGGGAATTCAGAACTAAAAAGAAAAGAAAAGAAAATTTTAAAAACACTTTTCTTTCTTTTCCCAATTGAATTCTTTATAAGGAAGCATCATAAGCATAACAAAAAGAAAGCTGATCTTATAATTAGGATTTCCTGGGTTCATGTCCTATATCTGACATATACAATTTGTGAAACCCTGAGCAAATCACTCACAGAGCCCTTTGGTAGTTCTCTTAGACTACAAACTGTAAAGCAATTGCTAATCTGTGTTAGTAGAGAAAGTTTCCTCATTGGGAACATCCTATTCTAGGGAAATCAGAGGTCTATTAAAAAGAATCTGAGTAGCTATTCTTTCCCAGCTATGTTCATTCTAATCCCAACTAGCAGAAAAACAAGTGGGGCATGTAGATGAATGAGATAGTGCAATGCAAGCCACCTCAATTAATTTGCCATCCAACTGCTGCCTATTTTGCCACTGCCAATACTATTCTTTGATAACAAACACACAGACACACAGACACAGACACACACAGACACACACACAGACACACACATTTTTACTTTACAGCTGGAAAAGAAAACCCTGTCAACACACATTACCTATAAATGTTAAAGCTTTCAGCATCCTTTTTCTTTTTCTTTTCATTTACTTGGAGTCTGAGAACCACTTAGAGAAGTCCTACTGTTCTAGACCCTAAGGATACGTAAAGGATGCCTCAGACAGCTGGGAAACCACGATTGTATTTGTGTGGGGCAAGTCATTCCTAGACCTTCGAGTACAATAAGAAGTGTGTCATAATCACAAGCACTCTGAAGCCACGCCAGGACTGCCCAGTGTTCCCAGAGTTGCTTTTCTTTCTTCTGTAACAGGGGTGACCAGGAAACCCCCTGATCAGCTGCACAGAGGTACCCCCCGTGGAGCTGGGAAAGTTCCCTTTGGCTCTACAGGGACAGAGACAGCTGTCCAGCAGTTCTGGGGTGCGGTGGGAAGGTGGGGGGTTCCCATGATGACCCAGTTATACTTTTTTTTAATGCTAACATAGCAAATGCAGTAGTGGTTACTTTAGGGTTTTTCACAGTCTTGGGTTGGGAGATTAAGAAGGGGATGTAAATGTGGCGTTGGTACTATACACTCTTCCCTCTCTTCCCACCGTATGCCACTCTATGGTGCAACGTTGCTGCCCTTCCCCACAGAAATGGAACCATCATGCTACAAAGTCTTAGGAATTCCAGTATTTTGCTCTGATGTGCTTTCTTTAGCCAAAGAGGTATATTAGAGTTTGGTTGGAGGTAGTTTCTCTCTAGCATTCTACTTGACAATGTAAATGATTTGTGAAACAACCAAGGAGGAAGTGCTAAAGTGAGAAAGGTTCGAGATCCACTCTTAAGATGTAAGCTTTTTGAGTCCTTTGAGATCCAGAGCGTTATCATAACTGTCATGTAGTAGTGTAACCTCTTCATGAATTCTCACGTGGCAGGGCAACCCCCACCAAATAAATGTAGAAATAACTTTTTAACGTGCCATTAACCCTCTGCAACATTTTGAGCGAAAGGTGAAAAGAATTTTCCTCCTGCTTAGGTTATAGGAATGTTTACAAACTTGAGTCTAGCTCAGCCCTAGTAAGACTTGCCAAATATCACACGGAAGGAATAACCTAATTTCTCAGAGCCTTTTTTGTTGGACGTGCATACATAGGTAACAATATAAGTGGTCCACTCCTTAGAGCTAGTTCTAGATGCTCAATGTTCCATTTGATTAGGGTAATTGAAATTAGTAATGATATTGCACAAAAGTTTGTTTCACTATGTTTATATCAAAGAAGGTTGTCTGACAGACACTTAATCCCTTTAATTTCTATCTTAGGGGTTCACCCACACTAATGACCCAAGTCTGAATGACCAAATCAGGTATGTTGTTAGAGGGGATACTTGTTCAGATATGGATTGAATAATATGGCCTCTGACATCTCATCCAACTCTAAGAATTTATGATTCTATGAACCCTAGAAGTAGCTTGAACCAGCATTAGCATTATCTTTATTTTGCATACAAGGAAAATGACACTCAAAGACTTGCCTAAGCTTTTGGAGACCAGTGCTATTACTACTTTGTGACACTGGCTTCCCTGGTCACACTGGGTAATATAATTCCTCCTTCCATACGTTCCCTTCTACAAATAAGAGGTGCATGACTCAGGGCTTTCAAAACTTGGATGAATATGAATGAGTTATTCAAAATGAAAGATCTTATATCAAAGCCAACAACAGGACCAAAATGCTGTAACTATAACCTTCCAAACTAGTGTGTCAAGAGCCTCCAACATCAATACCAATTGTTCCTATTAGATATCACTAGCCAGACATTACCATGTTCTGTGATTTCTTGTTCCTAGTTTTTTTTACCTTCCTCTTTGCTTCTTAACATTAGAATTATCCATAACTCTCAGTATCTTTCCAGTTGTCTGACTTCTTAACTTCATACAAATAACTCAATGACCTCGTATCTAAATTCAATAAATAGCTTTCTCACTTACAGATCTTCAGCTGGCCCTTCCATCCTTAGGTCCCAGGGTCCTCTGTTAACTCCTTGGGTCCTGGTCTTCTTTTGTGCTATGACTCAAAAGTCATATATCTGTTGTGGGTGTCATATATATTATAATCTGACCCTTTAAGTGGTTCAGATGGGCAGTCTTGAAGGATGAAGATAATGTGCAAGTTATACAACATTATCTTGGCAGTATTCTTGAAATGACCAGATGGAAACCACAGTACAAGAAAGAAAAAGGTAATTGTATAATATGTCAGGGGCAGCTAGGTGGTAGTTTGGATATAGATAGAGCATCAGCCCTGGAGTCAGAAGGACCTGAGTTCAAATCCAGCTTCAGACACTTAACACTTACTAGCCATGTGACCTTGGGCAAGTCACTTAACCCCAATTGCCCTGTCCTCCCCCATCCAAAAAAAGCAGAAAAAATAATAATATAATGTCTACCAAGTTATCATGAGTGCTCTAAAAGTACTAAAAACCCAAACCATCAGAAGTGTTTAAATAAAAACCCAGGAGATATCATTGAATTCCTTATATAAAAACAAATGATGCACTATAAACAGCTTGAAAGTCCTCATGTTGTAGGTGTTGATAGAAATGGAAATTGTAATGTGGAATATTAAAAAATACATGTAGGGAGCCAAGATGGCGGAGTAGAAACCGCTCATCCAAGCCACTCTGCCCCTAGATTCCCCCCAAACTATGTAAAAGGGGACTCTGAACAACTTCTGGAGCCCCAGCACCCACAGAACGACAAAGAGAAGCTAACCTCCCGCTGAGGACAGCCCAGCAGCCCTGCAGGAAGGACCAGCGCAGTGGTCTGGGAGCCGGCAGCGTGCAACTCGAAGAGCGCAGGAAGCGGAGCCGAGCTGAGCCCAGGTCCTCGTGAGCAGAGGTTTTAGCCCCAGGGCGGCAGGGCCAGCAGCCGGCTGGAGGAACCCAGAACACCAGCAGCCTTGGCAACTCCAGAATTATCAACATAGACATGCCTAGGACAAAGTAAGAGGTTAGTGTCCTATGGACTTTGGGACCTGTTTTTGGGGGAATGCGTCAGCTCCCTCCCCTGGGGGCTAGAAGCCTCTGAGGAGACACACAATTTTGTAGTTTTCAGAGGCAGCTCCAGCTCTTGGCCTGCAATTAATTGTAGGGAGATCCAGCGATCAGTCTTGGGGGGTAATCGCTTTTGCTTTAACCTCTCTGGATCTGGATTGTGATCTAGGGTGGAAGTCGTGGGTGGGTTTACAGCTTGCCAGAAACGGAAGTTGCCCCCCACACGTTCGGGACGAAAATTCCTCTAGCTGGCCTTAAATCCATAGTGTGGCAACAAGCCCAAAAGTCAGGTAATTAAGTGGCAACATGCCAAGGCAAAGGAAACAGAAAAATGTAACCCTAGACTCCTATTTTGGGGGCATAGAGTGGGAAAAGGACTGTGAGGTCAGAAGTCCTGCTCCAAAAGCCCCAGGGGAAAACATGAGCGGGGTGCAGGCCATAGAGGACCTTAAGAAGGACTTTAAAATCAAATAAGAGAAGTGGAGGAAAAATTGGAAAGAGAAATGAGAAGGATGCAGGAAAAGTATGAAATGAGGGTCAACAGCCTGACTGAGGAAAACAACACCTTAAAAAATAGACTAACTCAAATGGCAAAGGAGGCCCAAAAGGGCAATGAGGAGAAGAATGCCTTAAAAAGTCGAATTTGCCAGATGGAAAAAGAATCTCAAAAGTTCACTGAGGAGATTCATTCCTTCAGAGTTAGACTGGAGCAAATGGAAGCTAATGACTTTATGAGAAATCAAGATGCTGTTAAGCAGATCCAAACAAATGAAAGATTAGAAGGCAATGTGAAATATCTCATGGGAAAAACCACTGACCTGGAAAATAGATCCAGGAGAGACAATTTAAAAATTATTGGACTACCTGAAAGCCATGATCAAAGAAAGAACCTGGAAATCACCCTTCAAGAAATTCTCAAGGAAAATTGCCCTGATGTTTTAGATCCAGAGGGCAAAATAGAGGTTGAAAGAATCCACAGATCACCTCCGGAAAAAGATCCCAAAAAGAAAACTCCCAGGAATATTATAGCCAGGTTCCAGAATCCCCAGATCAATGAGAAAATACTACAAGCAGCCAGGAAGAAACAATTTCAATATTGTGGAAACACAATCAGAATAACCCAGGACCTGGCAGCTTCTACACTGAGGGATCGAAGGGCATGGAATATGATATTCCAGAGGGCAAAAGAACTGGGAATGAACCCAAGGGTCACCTACCCAGCAAAACTGAGTATTTTGTTTCAGGGGAAAATATGGTCATTCAGTGGAATAGAGGACTTTCAAGCATTCTTGAGGAAAAAACCAGAATTGAATAGAAAATTTGACATCCAGACACAAGAAGGAAGAGATGCCTGAGAAGGTAATCAGGGAAAAGAAATCAAAAGGAACTTATCAAAGTTGAACTATTTACATTCCTATATGGAAAAGCAATAACTGTGACTGATGATATCTTTCTCACTATGAAAATAATGGAAGAAGGGTGTGTGGTCATATGAATACATATGTGAATGTGTGTGTATATGGTTACAGTTATATATGGATAGAGGGCATAGGTTGAATTTGTTGGGAAGGGAGAATACTCAAGGGATGAAATTATGAGGTGAGAGAGGAAAGTGGCAAGAGGAGATGGGGAAAGACAGGGTAGGGTAAACTATCTCATGTAGAAGAAGCAAGGGGAAGTGGTTGCAAGGGAGGGGGAGAATAGGAAGGGGAAAAAAAAGGCAAATCCACATTCTCATTGAATTTGGTTCAGGGAGAGAATGACATACATACTAAATGGGATATCTCAACCTGCAGCAGAATAGGGGGAAGGGGGATGAGAGGAGGGATGATTGATGGGAGGGCATCCTTGGGGGGAGGGGAGGTTGGAAGTACCCACTATGGAAGAGGGACAGGATCATGTAGGGAATGGACCAGGTGGGGGTGGGATGAGTGGGAGGGAATTATAAGCAGCCTTGTACAATATATCTACTATGATAATGTTTTGCATAGCTAGACATGTACAACATATACTGAATTACTTATCTCCCAAGAGGGAATGGGTGACAAGGGAGGAAGGAAATGGATCTGAAATTCGAGGTCTTAACATTAAATGTTTCAAATATATATAAATACTATTATTAATACTCCTTTGCTTATAATTGGGAGATAAGATGTGCAGGCATTGGGACACAAAGATTCACCTTCCTCTAATGGAAAAGTCGTAGGGGGTATGGGAGAAGGTATGGGAGAGAGCAGATTGGAGGAAGCAATTATCTTGTGGGACTACTATTCTGGGAGGGTGGGTAGGGGAATAACGGGGGGAAAATGATTGTAACACAAAATCTGGTGGAAATGAATGATGTAAAACAGAAGTTAATAAAGCATTTGTTTAAAAAAAAATACATGTAACTAATGGTGAGATCCAAGACAGGAGGGATCCCAGGTCTTTACCATTATATGAAAGACTTTTGTAGTATGGGAAAGTGTATGTTCTCAAACATGATCAATGCATTGTTTTGTTTTGTTTTTGCTAGACTCTATAGATGTGTGTATAAACACAAAAAGACATATATGTATATGTATGTAACACACAGAGATATGTATAAGGATATATACATGTAAGTGTGTATGTATGTATGTATAAATGTCCTGTATCCAAACCACACTTAAGAATAAAGATGGCTCTATGGGTCAGGGAAAATATAATTACCTATATTATTATATTATTTATATCTATTATTATTATTATTATTATTATTATATCTTGAATGAACTCTAAAAAGAGTTGCTTATGGACATATTTCTCTGTCTACTTAGCCATTCAAAATGGTCTTCCCTTCTTGTCACTTTGCTTCTTTATGTTTTGGAATTAATCTCTTCATTTTGTTTGTATTCTATATGACCCTCCACTAAAGTACTTTACTGAAGCCTCACCATGGCATCGAGACAATCCTGGCTATGCAAGTAGAATAAAAGTTTTGGCAGGACCTACTGACCAAGAAAGGCTTCAAGAATGAAGAGGGTGATGGGCTGTATATGTGTCATCCTAGGACCAGCCTAGCTAAAGTCTAAGAGTCTAAGCATGAGTTGGCAGGAGGATAATGAATATTTTGGCTACAGCAACTCTAGGAGACTTTATGAAGTTTAGAAGGATTGTGATTTCTGTCTGTGGAAGGGGTGCCCTCAACAATGAAATCACAGACCCTGAAAGAATTGAAATGTCCATGGTTGTTGAATTATGGAGCAGTTGTGTCCTTATGTTTATCTTCTTTCCTCGTAGACTAAGGTCCACAGATGGTCCCCTTAGGGAGTCTGTGGATTGATTTCAGGGGGTCTGTGAACTTGGATGGGAAAAAATAACATCTTTAGTTTCACTAACCTCTAACTGAAATTTAGCATTTCCTTCAATTATGAATGTAGGCAACAAAAATTATTCAAACGAGGAGCCTGTAGGCTTCTCTAAAACGCCTACTCTCTCTCTCTCTCTCTCTCTCTCTCTCTCTCTCTCTCTCTCTCTCTCTCTCTCTCTCTGTCTCTCTTTGTCTCTCTCTCTCTCTGTCTCTCTCTCTCTCTGTCTCTCTCTCTCTCTCTGTCTCTCTGTCTCTCTGTCTGTCTCTCTGTATGTCTCTCTGTATGTCTCTCTGTCTCTCTGTCTCTCTCTCTCTGTCTCTCTCTCTCTCTCTCTCTCTCTCTCTCTCTCTCTCTCTCTCTCACACACACACACACACACACACACACACACACACACACACACACACACAGTTACGTCCTAGACCATGAAGGCTACTCCTGACATTCATTTTAGCTAAGGTATTTTATTCCTGTAGCAATTCTCAAGTGACTACACTCTGCTTTTTCCAAATGTTGCACAATTTCCACTCATACTGAGTATCTATATTGATCCTTTCTGCATGTTCTACAATATTTTTAATTATTTGATGCCATCTCTAAAGAAGACAATCAAAAGATTAACTCTTTTTGAGCCAAGAATATCAGGAATCCTGACAGGAAACAAGAGAGTCACAAACAAAAACAGGTCTTACCCAACCTCAAACCTCAGACCCAAGAGCAGCCTTCGTATAAACAGATTATAGAAAAAGCTACCAATTGTACATTGGTCCTTTCAATCTTCCCCACCCTGAGAAAGAGTATAATGCATCTGTTATGTCAGTTTTGAACAAGGTAGATAACAAAACTTTTTAATGAATGCAATTTTCAACTGTCAGCTTCAGAACCAGTCTGGCAGGAATCAGTTGACATTGCTGTATATCTTTGGAAGTAACTTTGCTCCCAATTTTTTCAGTCACAAAGAGTAATGAAAATGCTTCTGATAAATAATACAGAGGAAAGAACACCAACTCTAGAGTTAGCTGCCCTAGGTTCAAATTCTGCCTGTGATATTTACTATTTATGTTGTTCACCTTTGTGAGACGCAGTTTTCTCGTCTGTAAAATGAAGTTTCTTCCAATTCTACATCTATGATCATCTATGTCTCTTATCTTTTGTGATTAGTGAAAGATTAAGATGAACCAAAATTTAACCAAGCCTCATAATTATAATTGTTTCCCTCTTCAGAGCCCTAGTTAAGCATTTTGAAAGCAATTGAAACACCTTGACTTTGACTGTGTAGCTAACTTAGTTCTGAGAAGGAACAAGAAAGAAAAGAACAACTACAATTTTCTGTTGAATACTTCTCTAGATAATTTTTCATACTTAGATCTGTATTCTCAAAAATCTGTCAAGTCCTTTCACTTCCAATAATATTGATTAATGTGTAAGTAAAGGGGGAATGGAACAGTAAAACACTTTTCTTAGTTCAATTCATTAATGCCCTGTAATGATGGGAGAGTACACACTATCCCTACTTAATTCATATTTCAAGGGTCTATAATTTACTTAGTGTGAGTACTTACTTTTTCATATATACAAAAGCTTTATGAGACAATCTATACACACATTGAGGGCATCCTTAATGAAAATATGGTAAGAGGGAAAGAGGCTTTCACAAACAAAATTCTATAGTAGATCATATCTTTACTGTCACACTGGACTGAAAGTTGACAAGAATGCAATATTCTAGGGCATGTATAGTTTTGTTGACTACCAAAAAAAAATACAAAAATACAAGATTCCATGGAGCAACATATCACTCTAAGGCTAGGTATGGTGATACATACTTGTAACGTCTGCTGATGGGGAGGCTAAAGCTGGTGAATTATTTGAATTTGTGAATTCTGAGCTTTAGCATGCCTAACAACAAATGATAGAGTGCTTGAGTTAGTGATTTTTGAGCTGCAGCAGGGTTAATGTCATTAAAGTAGTTACATTAAAATCTGATTCCTGTATGGTGAGTTTCTGGGAATGGAAGGCTCACCAGGCTGCCCAAAGAAGAGTGAACAAGCCCATTGAACATGAAGCATACTAGAGTTTCTCTGTCATTTAGCTTTGAGATAAGGTTTATGAGTGGATACTACACTTCTAGCCTGGGCAAGGAAGAAACCTAGTCTAAAAAAGATGTGGCATCATATGATCTCCTCCAACAAAGAGAATATTGAATATATTGACTCAACAACAAAGATAATTTTGTTCAACTATCCCCTGGCCATTAATACAACTAGTCATAAAATGCACTCATGAAACATCATGGGGAACGTCCAGCACAGAATGCAAAAGGAATAGGAATTCAGTGTGTATAGTGAGGCACTCCAGGTGCTCATGGCTGCAGAAAACAAGGTACTAATTTCATCACATCCCACAAGTCTTATCCATGAGACCCATAATCCATGAGAAGAGTTTAGACAAACAATGTACATAGGAAAAAAATTAAATGATGAATGCCAATTATCTAATCTATGTGATAAGTAGTTGGATTAACAGCCCATAGACCACCATTAGGCATATTTTGAACATACGTGTCAGTTGAACAGTAATCTGAGTGCAAAAATGACTAGATAAAATAAAATTATTTAGATTGCATTTGGGACATTGTGAAGCAGTTATGACCCTGAGCTTCTCTCTGAAAGAAAACTCTGTCTTTTTAATACAAATATTCTTCTAGTGATACTAGGTGGGTATAAATCTGGAGTACCACAATATTGAAAGAATCGTTATTGAGGGTCAACCAAAGAGCAACAGGAAAATGTATAGGCATAAATAGGCTAAATTATATTACTGACAAATTAAACATGTACATAAAAGCACATAAAAGAGATGATCAAGGATACATGACCAGACAAGAAGGTGATCTAATCACATAGTAAGAGTGAAGAATAATATGTGAATATCATATAGGCTATGTGGGTACCCATAGAAATTTAAAACATCTAAAGGTGGGCCCCCCAGTACTTTGGAGAGACTCCTTCCCTATAAAGGATTTATGGGAGGGTATAAATATGAGTAATATAAGATAGAACTCCAGTTCTAGATTCAGATACATTAGGTTTAGTACTGGAGGAATCTGTTCTCCAAATGAAGGAATCAAAGTTTTTTGAATACTACAGTTTATTATCCCCTTACCCAAGAACCCCAGAGAAAAAAAATCTTTTAAAATTTAGGTTTTCCACGTCTAGAGTCTCCCTGAAAGGGATTATCAGTTTCCTTCTAGAAAGATGCTAGTAAGTACAAGATAGATTAAATATAGGATGGCTATTTATTTCCTCCACCGTTAAAAACACTTGAAAAATAAAAGACTCGTGAAGTGTATTAACAAGTATTGAAAATATGATACAGTAACTCATCACTCCAATATTATGCTTCTGAGTCATTGAAAGCTAAAACATTTAAACATGGGATACTTTGTGGAACTTCTGGCAAGCATATAATCTTCAACTTGGCTCTGTACTGTTTGATCAACACACTGAAGTTACATACCTTCTGGCGAGCCAGATCATGATTCAGCCTTATCCTCCTGGTATTGGCCATCTTCTCTTCTAAGAAGTTGTCTCAAAAGTCAGTTTATCCTGAAGAGCTAGCATCTAGACCCAGGAGCTCCTGACCACTCAAACTCATGAGGTAGCCATTGAGATTGGAAATATCCATCTCAGTATTCTTATTAATTCACTTGTACTCAAGAAAATAAAATCCCAAAGCAGGAAAGGGACTGAAGAGCTAACTTCAGATTCACCTAGAAAAGTGTATGCTCTCCCTTCCATAGGAGAGCAGCTGCCATAACTATTGCAGGTTGAGGTAGAAGAGGTGGGAAGAAGAGAAAAGTCCCCTTATTCCTCCTAATGGAAGTCCAAGGGGGAATTGTTACAGTCCTAAGACACATATTCAGAAAGAGGAAAAAGAGAGCAAGGGTAGAAGGAAGATCCCTATACATATGCACCATGGGATGACTGTTGTTAATGATTATTCACTTTACCAATGTAGATCACAACTATTCTAGGCCTTAGACTTTATGATTCGCTGTGTTTTGTATTGTTTTTTAAAGTCAACAAAAATGGACCATTTTCTGATGAGCTAGTTTGATCCTTGGATGACAGATACTAGACCTATTCCCAAAGCATCATCACTATCATAACAATAATAATAAAGGAAAGGAATAAGCATCTAATGGACAACTAGGTGGTGCAGTGTCAGGCCTGAAGTCAGAAAGACTCATCTTCAAGTCCAGCCTCAAGACACTTACTAACTGTGTGACCTCAAGCAAGCCACCTTGATCTTGTCCTTCAAATTCCTCATCTGTAAAATAAGCTGGAGAAGGAAATGGCAAACCAGTCCATTATCTTTGCCAAGAAAACCACAAATGGGGTCACAAAGAATCGGATGTGACTGAATAACAGTTCCACAGTATCTGATACATCCAGGCATGGTGTTAAGTGCTTTACACATATCATCTCATTTGATCATCGCAACGACCCTGGGGAGATGGGTGCTATTGTTACCTTTATTTTACAGTTGAAGAGACTGAGGCAAACAGAGGTTAAGTGACTTCCCAGAGTCACCCAGCTAGTGAGTTCCTGGAGTTGTATTTGAACTCAGACCTTCCCGATTCTAGGTCCAATGCTCTATCCCCTGTACCAACTAGCCCCTGCCCCCGATGCTGCTGCCACTGCCATCACCGTCACCAGCACCACCAACATCTGGTGTTCATATAGTACTTTAAAGTTTACAATGCATATTGCAAAGGTATTTGCAAATACCAATATTATCTTATTTAATGCTACCATAACCCGGGGAGGTAGGTGCTATTATTGTCCCCATTTTAGAGATGAGGAAACTAAGGCAGGCAGAGGTTGTAACTCACCCTGGGACACATCATTATCAAATTTCTGGGGCCAAACTGAAACACAAGCTTTCCTGCTTCCAAACCCAGTATTCTCTCTGAGGCTTTCTCAGTTTGGCAGGTCCTGCCAGAGTCAGTGAGGAGAAAATTTGAGAACCCAGATCAATTCCAGGCCATGCTGAGACAACAGAATGGAATTTAATTTGGGATATTTCCCTCTACATTTAAATGTAGCAGATATAAGATCTTTTGTGTCAGGAGCACAGGCCATACTTCTCTTGACTTTGCAGAGGGTAGATTGCTGGACCTGGACACAGGAAGACTTGGGTTCAAATCCAGACCCAAAGACTTACTATCTGTGTGACTCTGGGCATGTCATTTAACCTCTGTCTACCCTAGTTTCCTCAGATGTAAACCGGGGCTAATAATAGCATCTACCCCAAGACTGTTGTGAGGATCAAATGAGATCATATTTGTAAAGCACTTGGCACAGTGCCTAGCTTAAGTAGGGACTTAAATACTTGCTCCGTTCCCCATTTCTTTTCCTTCCTTTCTCTTGTCGCTGTCTCTTTGGACTGTTTTCTAGGCCTTTGGATATGAATTTTTTTTTTTAAAGCAATTGGGGTTAAGTAACTTGCTCAAGGTTACACGGCTAGTCATTATTTATGCGTGGGTGCTCATTTTCTGAGGCCGGATTTGATATCGGGTCATCCCAACTCCGAGGCCTGCGCTCTTACTCACTGCGCCACCTAGCCGCCCCTTTAGGGCAATTGGGGTTAAGTAACTTGCCCAAGGTCACACGGCTAGGTTTTTGTTTGTGCGGATTAAGTGTCTGAGGCCGGCTCCGAACTCAGGTCCTTCTGATTCCAGGGCCGGCGCTCTATTCACTGCGCCACCTAGCCGCCCCGATATGAAATTTTTGAGTTTTGACACTTGGTGTTTTAAAACTGTATTTTTTCAGTAATCAAGAAGCACATTTAACAATATCACCTAATGAATAATTGTTACCATGATGCTGAGTCTTTTGTTCTTGACTAATTTAAATATCCCCAAAATCCCAGGGCTTGATCAAGTAGTAAACTAATGCCTGAAAAGATAACCTTTATTTTACTGTAATAAATACAAATTCAGACAGGGTAACATATAAATCTGATATATTCTAAACTTTATTAAATCTTTCTAATTTTCAGTGGTTTAAAAATATGTAATAACCTGCTCAAGAAACTTGGAAAAATGTAATTCAGTTCAAATATTAACTTTCCAGCTGAAAAATCATGTGAAATGTTTCAGCCTCAAAAAAAAATCCTGTAAAAGCTTCCAGAAAAAAAAGTCTTAGCAAAATTTCTCACTACTACAAAACTGTCAAATATACAAAATAATTTTGATTTATATTCATAAAGTTCCCACACTCAAGTTATATCAAAGAAGGCTAAATGTGCCAGTTATTTAAAATGGAAAGTTTTCTCAATTTTCCTTAATTGGCAGGAAAACTACAACATTAACAGTGGGAAGCTGAATGTTGACAGATATTTGCACATCAGTGTAGTATTGTCTGGGATAGGTTATTAGGAGATTAATATTGGCAAAAAAAATTTTTAAAGGATTTTACAAAGTGGAACAAATATTTAGAAGTCATGTGTATCATATGCCATAGTTCTTTCCTTAACACACATGTAAATTATTATTTTTCATTCTTAACTCATTATAGTTTTCTTTGCTTCTTTTGTATTTTTATGTCCCAGTCATACACTATTTGGTCAAAATTTCTATTAAAAATAGTCTCATGTTCAAACCAAAGGGCTTCATCCCACTTCATCCCATAAGGTGCTATAAGATTCTCGAAAAAATCCCTTGTCACCATCTTTGAGTCAGTAGGGCTACAATAATATCTTGAATCATTTTTCATTTTTTTTTCAAAATATAAATGGGAAGATGTGTTGAGTATCTTGAGTTACACACAACTGAATGATATGTGTGGGGCTTCTGTGGATATTCAGAGACCCTGATAACATTTGAAAATGTTGGATCTCCTGTTCCAATTTTTAAACAACTCCTATGTTCAGAGGGAGCTATCTTTAAATTGAACATTAAATTGAGCAATCATTAACCATGCCTTTCAGAGGCCTTTGTTCTACCATTTTAAAAAGAAGTATATTCACCAAAATTCAACAAAAATGTTGTTTTCTTAACCAGTCACTAAACATATATTATAAAATTCCATATTTTATATTACATTGGAAATATTTTAAGATTATATAATATAGCATATGTTATGCAACTCTCTTAAACTCAGATACATTTACCTCTAATGAACTATTAAAACTAAAGTATCTAGAAATAAAGCAAAAGAAAATGTAATCTTAGTCACCACCATTAATAAGCCAACGTAAGTTCAGCAAAAACGTTCTGCTTCTTAAGTAAATGTGTAGAATAGGTCACGGACCCCAATATTCTATTTACTAAGAATGATTTTCACTCAAATTCCCATTTAAAAAGAATAGCCCATTCCATAGAGATAGATGATTTTTCCCACTGCTCTATTTCTTGAAACATTTGCACATCTGGGACAGTAGAGAACTGAAATAAAGGAAAGCTAAAGTCGGCTTTGCAAAATGATTTCCCAAAATCTGGGGAACTGCTCCATTCCATTCTTCTCCTCTAACTCATCTCAAAGCACTGAAAATACTGTCTCCGGGGGCGGAGCCAAGATGGCAGAGTAGAAACAGCTCATCCAAGCCACTCTGCCCCCACATTCCCCCCAAACGATGGAAAAGGGGACTCTGAACAACTTCTGGAGCCCCAGCACCCACAGAATGACACAAAGAAGCTAAACTCCCGCTGAGGACAGCCCAGCAGCCCTGCAGGAAGGACCAACGCAGTGGTCTGGGACCTGGCAGCGTGCAGCATGCAGAGCGCAGGAGCCCAGCCGAGCCGAGCCCAGGTCCGCATGAGCCGAAGTTTTAGCCCCAGGGTGGCAGGGCCAGCAGCCAGCTGGAGGAACCCCAGAACACCAGGAGCTGTGGTGACTCCAGAATTATCAACATAGACTTGCCTGGGACAAAGTAAGAGGTTAGTGTCCTATGGACTTTGGGACTGGTATTAGGGAATGCGTCGGCTCCCTCCCCTGGGGGCTAGAAGCCACTGAGGAGACACTCCATTTTGTAGTTTTCAGAGGCAGCTCCAGCTCCCGGCCTGCAAATTGTAGGAAGATCCAGCGATCAGTCTTGGGGGGTAATCGCTCTTGCTTTAACCTCCCTGGATCTGGATTGTGATCTAGGGTGGAAGTCGTGGGTGGGTTTACAGCTTGCCAGAAACGGAAGTTGCCCCCCACACGTTCGGGACGAAAATTCCTCTATCTGGCCTTAAAGCCATAGTGTGGCAACAAGCCCAAAAGTCAAGTAATTAAGTGGCAACATGCCAAGGCAAAGGAAACAGAAAAATGCAACCCTAGACTCCTATTTTGGGGGCATAGAGCGGGAAAAGGACTGTGAGGTCAGAAGTCCTGCTCCAAAAGCCCCAGGGGAAAACATGAGTGGGTTGCAGGCCATAGAGGACCTTAAGAAGGACTTTAAAAATCAAATAAGAGAAGTGGAGGAAAAATTGGAAAGAGAAATGAGAAGGATGCAGGAAAAGTATGAAATGAGGGTCAACAGCCTGACTGAGGAAAACAACACCTTAAAAAATAGACTAACTCAAATGGCAAAGGAGGCCCAAAAAGGCAATGAGGAGAAGAATGCCTTAAAAAGTCGAATTTGCCAGATGGAAAAAGAATCTCAAAAGTTCACTAAGGAGATTCATTCCTTCAGAGTTAGACTGGAGCAAATGGAAGCTAATGACTTTATGAGAAATCAAGATGCCGTTAAGCAGATCCAAACAAATGAAAGATTAGAAGGCAATGTGAAATATCTCATGGGAAAAACCACTGACCTGGAAAATAGATCCAGGAGAGACAATTTAAAAATTATTGGACTACCTGAAAGCCATGATCAAGGAAAGAACCTAGAAATCACCCTTCAAGAAATTCTCAAGGAAAACTGCCCTGATGTTTTAGATCCAGAGGGCAAAATAGAGGTTGAAAGAATCCACAGATCACCTCTTGAAAAAGACCCCAAAAAGAAAACTCCCAGGAAAATTATAGCCAGGTTCCAGAATCCCCAGACCAAGGAGAAAATACTTCAAGCAGCCAGGAAGAAACAATTTCAATATTGTGGAAACACAGTACGAATAGCCCAGGATCTGGCAGCTTCTACACTGAGGGATTGAAGGGCATGGAATATGATATTCCAGAGGGCAAAAGAACTGGGAATGAACCCAAGGGTCACCTACCCAGCAAAACTGAGTATTTTGTTTCAGGGGGAAATATGGTCATTCAGTGGAATAGAGGCCTTTCAAGCATTCTTGAGGAAAAAACCAGAATTGAATAGAAAATTTGACACCCAGACACAAGAAGCAAGAGATGCCTGAGAAGGTAATCAGGGAAAAGAAATCAAAAGGAACTTATCAAAGTTGAACTATTTGCATTCCTATATGGAAAAGCAATAACTGTGACTGATGATATCTTTCTCACTATGAAAATAATGGAAGAAGGGGGTGTGGTCATATGAATACATATGTGAATGTGTGTGTATATGGTTACAGTTATATATGGATAGAGGGCATAGGTTGAATTTGTTGGGAAGGGAGAATACTCAAGGGATGAAATTATGAGGTGAGAGAGGAAAGTGGCAAGAGGAGATGGGGAGAGACAGGGTAGTGTAAACTATCCCATGCAGAAGAAGCAAGGGGAAGTGGTTGCAAAAGAGGGGGAGAATAAGGAAGGCTAAAAAGGCAAAACCACATTCAAATTGAATTTTGTTCAGGGAGAAAATGACATACATAGTAAATGGGATATCTCAACCTGCAGCAGGATAGGGGGAAGGGGGATGGGAGGAGGGATGATGGATGGGAGGGCATCCTTGGGGTGAGGGGAGGTTGGAAGTACCCACTATAGAAGAGGGACAGGATCATGTAGGGAATGGACCAGGTGGGGGGTGGGATGAGTGGGAGGGAATTATAAGCAGCCTTGTACAATATATCTACTATGATAATGTTTTGCATAGCTAGACATGTACAACATATGCTGAATTACTTATCTCCCAAGAGGGAATGGGTGACAAGGGAGGAAGGAAATGGATCTGAAATTTGAGGTCGTAACATTAAATGTTTCAAATATATATAAATACTATTATTAATATTCTTTTGCTTGTAATAGGGAGATAAGATGTGCAGGCATTGGGATGCAAAGACTCACCTTCCTCTAAGGGAAAAGTCGATGGGGGTATGGGAGAAGGTAAGGGAGAGAGCAGATTGGAGGAAGCGATATCTTGTGGGATTACTGTTCTGGGAGGTTGGGTAGGGGAATAATGGGGAGAAAATGATTGTAACTCAAAATCTGGTGGAAATGAATGATGTAAAACAGAAGTTAATAAAGCATTTGTTTAAAAAAAACAAAGAAAATACTGTCTCCTCTTTGGCTAGTATTGTTCATTGCCATGAGTGATACTCTTTAGTAGAGGTAGTATTGCCTAATGGCTACACTGATGCACTTGAAGTCAAAAGGGCTTGGGTTCAAGTCATTCAACTTTGGTTTGTCTCAAGCAACACCTTAGGACTTCTTTCCTACTAAGTGATACATTTGTTCCACTTGCAAAGACAGTTCCTGCACTCAGAGTTCCCCACCTTAACAAAAATCAAAGGTTTAAATGTAAAAATTCATCATCTACAAAGATTGATAAATCAAAAGTAAGAAATCAATTCTTAAATTTTAGGAAATACATTAAAACATTGCAATATAATTATATGAATTTCTAATTTTGGACTTATGAATCTTTGTAGGTAGATTTCTTTATGGTTGGAAAGGCTATTTTTTAAAGATTATCTCCTAATTTTATATAGATGATGACTACTTAAGACGTATAGAAACTCTTATAGATTAATTATATCTAATTATTTTTTTCTTAATAAATAAAATGGCTCTAAAGGACTATTTCACATTCTAAACCATCCTAGGCAGCATAGGTTAGCATCAGAAATTAGGGAAGTAGCTGAACAATTTTGTAGAATTTATTGAGTAAAGGCTTTGGATTGAATAATTCAATTAGAAGAGGCTAGCATAGCTTTATGAAAGAGATATCTTACGTACCTTACTAGTTGGAGTACTTTACAGAGCATTATTGCTATAGAAAGAAAAAATGAACACAATGGATGACGCATAGTTGTTAAAAATCCATTGGATATTGTTAACAATGAAGATTATTGGCTAAAACCACATCTATTGTGTAAGGTAAAATAGCTTGTTGGATTAAAAAAAAATTCAAACCCTGCAAAAGTGAATGAATGTTAATGGTAATTTTTTTTAACTGAAAGGGGGTTATCAGTATGGTGAAATAATAACCTTGAAAGGAAATAACTAAAATTGGAAGAACATACAATCCAACCTCATTACATTTGACTATTGTGGTATCTTCCCTAGAATAAAGGTACTAAGATTTCAGGTATTTTTTAACTTTTTTCTATTTATTCTCTCATACTAACCACTATTTCCCATTGCCTATAGCTGAGACTCAGAAGAAAGGAGAACATATTTAATGAAATAGAAGCCTAAGGCTTGGGTTGTAATTATGCAAACACATGTCTTTGAGGCTCTCATCTTAGACCTAAGCTATATCCAAAAGCCCAAAACAAAACATATTTCCCCCATATGCGTAGAAAATGCCAACAAAAAACAATCTGGTATTTAAATATAGTATTAATTCCCCATTCATGCCCTGCTAGGATTTGTCATGCACACTGTATATAAAACATATGCATTTACCTATGTCATGTATATATATATATATATATGTGTGTGTGTGTGTGTGTGTGTGTGTGTGTGTGTGTGTGTGTGCGTGTGTATTGCATTTCATTCAAAATGAATATATCTAAAAGCTCTGATTTTTTGTGTCCTGCCGACAGAGTACTATGAACATCAAGTATTCAGGAATACCAGTTCCAATAAAGGGATCATCTTAAAAAAAAACTTCAATAAATCAGAATAAACAGATCATTTTATACCATCCCAATTCAACCATAAAGACGTGAATATGCCTGCATTCTCAAATCTAGCCACTGTTTGGGAGTAAAAGGGATTCCCTCCCCATTGATCTTAGCTTTAACATGCTATATTGCATTTTTTTTTATCAATGGCAGTGTGTGGGGGTGGGGTGGAGAAGGAGATTTTTGTGTGAATAGTCATACCTTAGAGAGCAGTAGAATTCCTATTCTTCAGTCATCATAACATTTTTCTAACACTAACTTGGGTAGGTGCAACATAAGATAAATGAGTGAAATATCAGCTGTCAGATTTTTCTTTTTATTTAAATTCATTAATATAATTTAAGGAAGAGAAACAGGGTGAGATCATGGATAAAGAGCTGTATGCCTCAGCCCTGGAGTCAGTTAGACCTGACTTCTTTCACATACTGGTTTTGTGACCCTAAGCAAGTCATTTTTTTTTAAAAGCAATTGGGGTTAAGTAATTTGCTCAAGGTTATATGGCCAGTCCTTATTTATGTGTGGGTGCTCATTTTCTGAGGCCAGATCTGATCCAGGTCGTCTCAACTCCGGAGCAGACCTCTTACTCACTGCCCCACCTAGCTGCCCCAAGTCACTTACTTTCTAAATTTCCCAGTAAACACTCTAAGATAAAGTCATAGAATAGTTGCCAATCTACATGGATAAAGGAAATTTCTTTCTCCAGCATTATCTGCACCAATGAAAAATGAATTCTAGATGTCTCTTCCTTCCTCCACTTCCCCCAGAAAAAAAAGCTTTAAGAAACTGAAAGGTAATGAGTTTTCCAATTGATAGAGAATTGATTAATGCATATGTTCACATGCATATTCTTTATATAAAAAGTTATTAGTAATATAAATAAAGAAGTATATAAGATTAATTCAGATACAATAATCCACTGGTAGCTCCCTGAAAAATGTTAAGAATTATTTGAGTAAAGAATTTTAGGACTTTTCAATGCTTAGAGGCAGGTACCTTCAGTGTGTATGTACTGTGTTCTCTGCTACTATATGTATTTAGTATGACTTATTACACTATGCTATTAATTCATTTGTGGAATTTTTAAAAATCTAGCAAAAAGAGATTTTTGAAATGATATAAACTGTTTAGCAAAAAACAAAATAGAGATTATAAACTTATTTTTTCATGGTTCTACACAGAATTAGTACAATTCCTTTCAGAAAATAAGTATAAGGAAACAAAAACTAATGGCATATAGAACATAACAAAGTAGTAACATTTGAAAAATAAGCCTGTAGTACAAGGAATAAACTGGCATTTAGGGTTTTGTTTTGTGTTTTTTTTTTTTAAAGACTAGATCTTCCTATCTCACCTAGGCTGGATGTACATAGGCTATTCACAGGTTTTGTCCCATTCTGATCAACATGGGGAGCTTTTATTTGCTCCATTTCCAACTGAGACCAGTTGAGAGGATTGTTTGCCTCCTCCCTTGCTCCTTGAGGCTGACTATATTAATACTAAACATAGTGAGGATGCTCAATCTGCATGCCCACTGCAGTTCAGAACTCTCGAATTTGAGAGATCCACTAGTCTCAGTCTCCCCATTAAGTAGGATACAAGTATATATCAGTCCCAAGAGGGACTGCTACATTTCAATGAAGGAAACATTTAGAACTAAAACTCTGGACTTTTATTGATTCCTATAGCTTTTGGCTTTTGGTAACCCTTTCCATAATTCCTAGTTAATATGAAAGATAGTAAATTTTAGAGTTTATCATACATTTAAATATAAGAAAAAATTAACAGATCAATTTTTCTCAAGAAAACTTTATTCAATACATAATATTTTTGTATAATAAAGTTGTTAAATGTTTATCAGAATGCAATTAAGAAGACCCTTGATTCTATTTCTTTTCAACCAATAGTTTTATTGTTGGTATAGTTTTTAAAGAGTTAGCAACACATCCCATTCAGTCTTCAGTTTGTTTCTTGCTTTGGATTTGATGAGAATAGGACTGCAAACCATGATTCACAGAGATAAATTGTTATAAACAGAATTAAGGCTCTGTGAGTATGTTTGGTAAGAAGATATTCTTCTACAACAGTAAACCAAAAATTATGTATCCTCACTAACAGGGAAATGGTTTCTGGTTATTGCAAGGATCATTTGGCTTATCTTTGACTAGGTTCTTGCCATGCATTTTTTCTAGCTAGACTTTAATATACAAACCTCATTCATTTTAACTTGTTCAGTAGAATTTATTCTTTCTACTGTCTCTTTTAATGTTTTCTGATGCACTGTAACACTCCCTTCCCTTTTAATCCTATTCCCCCATTGTCCTTTCTTCAATCCAAAAATGTTTTCACTAACAGTGCATTTTAAATATCTCAGTAGGATAATATAATAATTGATCAAATAATACCCATACTTCTTTGCCATGCCAATCAGTCAATAAACATTTACTAAGTACCCACTATGTGCCAGACATTATGCAAAGTCCTGCGAATATAAATATAAGGAGTCAAATATAAATAGGAGTCAAAAATAAAAGGAGTCAAAAGGCAGAGACAACAAACAAATATTTACAAATATGCTATAGCAATATGCTATATAGGAAAAATAGGAAATAATTAAAAGAATTGGAAAATGCTTACTGTAGAAGATAGAATTTTAGTTGGGACTTGAAAGAAGTCAGTGAATCAATAGGCAAAAATAAGGAGAAGATTCTGGGTATGGGATTTGTTGTTGCTTGTCCTTCATTTTTTAAGAGGACCACAGCATCAGGGAAATGATGACATAACTTGAGTTGACTTTGATTTGAGTGAGGGAGAGCTGTGCAAGGTCAACAGCCTCACTTTCTCCTCCAGAGCCATCTGGGTCCAGTGACCAGATATTCATCAGAATGACTGGTGTGGCTCAGGATGCAATCGGAGACATACTCCTTAGAGTGAGGTATGGGGGACAACCAGAGAAAATGCCTAGAGCCAAGAGATGGAGTGTCTTGCTTGAAGAATAGCAAGGGAGCCAGTGTCTTTGGATTAAAAATTACATGGGAGAGAATAACATGCAAGAAAATTAGGAAAGTGGGAGGAAGATTGTTAGGTCATGGAGGGCTCTAAATGCTAAAGAGGGGAGAGACTTGAAGCAAGCTGACCAACCAGCAGACTATTGTAATAGTCCAGGCACAAGGTGATTAGGGACGGTACCAGAGTGGTGGCAGTATCAGAAGAGAGAAAGAGTTGTGTTTGAAAGATGTCACAAAGGTGAAATTGACAGGCCTTGGTAACAAGTTGGATATGGAAGGTAAGAAATAGTGAGGAACTGAGGATAACACTCAGGTTGTGAGTGGAAGGGACTGAGAGGATGGTGTTAAAGTGATAAAATAAGAAGGAGTTAAAAAGTGAGAGCTGCTAAGTCTATATCCCAAAGATATCAAAAAGGGGGGGGAAAGGACCTATTTGTACAAAATATTTATAGTAGTTCTTTTTGTGGTGGCTAAGTATTGGAAATCAAAGGGATGCCCATAACTTAGGGCATTGCTAAACAAACTATGGTATATGATTGTGATGGAATGTTATTGTGCTGTATAAGAAATGACAATCAGGATGATTTTAGAAAATCCTGGAAAGACTTAAATGAACTGATGCAAAGTGAAATGAGCAGAACCAGGAGAATGTTCTACACAGGAAAAGCAATGGCATATGATGAAGTACTGTGAATGACTTAGCTGTTCTCAGCAAAACAATGATCCAAGACAATCCCAAGAACTAATGATGAATCATACTATCTGCCTCTAGAGAAAGAATTGATGTTGTCTGACTACAGAGTGAAGTGTGCTTTTTTCACCTTTCTTTCATTTTTTAATTCATGTCTTCTTGTACAAAATGACTAATAGGGAAATATTTTACATGTAAAAAAATAAAAAAGCAAGTGAGATTAAAGTGTAGGTACCTATCATAGTTGGCCTTTTCAAGGAATTTAGTCACTGAGTAGAAGACATATAGGATAATAGATATGTCTTCTATAAGAAGGGACAGGTTTGTAGGTAGTAAACAGGGAAAGATGGAAGATAAATGATAGAGTGAGAATGAGAGAGGAGGCAATGTGTTAGCAGAGATGGGATGGAATGGGATCTATTGTGCAAGTGGGGGAGAGGAACTTGGTTAAAGAGTAAGGTCATCTTTGTTTGAGGCAGAGGTGAAGGAGGAGACAGTGGCAGAATGCATTTGAGTGATATGAGATATGGAAGAAGGGAGAAGAGGGAGCTCATACAGATGGCCTTATTTTTCCCCCTAAAATATGAAGCAAGGTTCTCAGTTGAGAGAGTGGGGGTAGGAAGGGCCATGGAAAGTTTGAGGAGGAATGGGAAGGTTCAGAAGAGATACTGTGGAAAGTGAGATGATGAGTTGATAAGGGAGGTGTAGAAAGCAATGAGAGCCCAGCTGAGATTGTATAACATAAATTTGTAGTGGACCCAGTAAGAAGAGTTGTGTGATTTTCTTTACCTATATTCATCAGTATATATGTAGGAATGAAGATGGTGAATAGTAGGAGTCATTCAGTGTTGAAGTCTAGCAAGGAGTAAATGGTGCTTGACAAGGGAGCCAAGGACTCATGCCTTTCATATTCCCTGGGAGAGTTGGGGGTGGAGGTATTTCAGAAACCTCTTGCATCACTAATATTTAGAAAAGTTGTTTTTCCTGGGAAATTTCCATAAAACATCAGCAAAAGAAAAAAAGAAAAGAAAAAACAACTTTAAAATTACACTTCTCATATAGGATAGAAGTAAAAAGAGCTTCATATAATGGCTTGATTTCCTTCAGACAGGTTAATATCTAAACCATGTTGAATGGAAAGTCCTCTCTTCTCATCTCTAAAAATGAAGACACCCTACCTTCCCCCCATAATATGTGCCACTATTTTGCCTCACTGCTGAAAGAAATGTTCTTTCTGTCCAACTAAAATCTTTAGTACTTTATCTTAAATTACTTTTTGTTCAGTCCTCTGCAAACACAGAAAACCCTTGATCAACATCCATTTTTCAGAAAACTTCTACATATTGGGAAGAGTAACCAAGTAGATTAATCAAACACAACTCTTCTACCTAACCCCTATGGATCTATTTTTCTACATATTTTGTCATCATTAAAGTTCTTCTCTGAAATCATTCCAATTTTTTTCCAACATTTTTAGTGTCTTGACCAAAACTAGAAATAAGACCTTAATAAAGCTCTGGCTTTTTTAAAAATTGCATAATAATGTAGTTGATTGTATTATAATAAAAGTGATACATTAGATCACATAATATAGCATAGTGCAATGTAATACAATGCAACATAATATATTATGTAGTATTATATAATATAAAAGAATTAATAATTAGCCCTGGCTAATGCCAAATTCAGAGAATAACTCTTTAACTTTTTAAAAATATATCCCTATGTCCTATAGCAAGGGAAAAATCTTTCAGAAGGATTGAGTTGATAAATGTATGTGAGGAAGTGGTTTTTCTATTAGAAATTACTTATCAACACTTTTTATTCTGACATTGAGAAGAGGTATCTAAAGCAAAACTTCATTATTGAGTCAATGGGGTCACACTTAGGAATTATAATGGCTCAAAATTCAGGTCTGCAAGTAAAATCTAGCAAAGTTTTATCCCCAAAGGCGATTCTTGTATTGCCTTATTCTTCTCTAATCTGACAATTTCTTATCTACAACCGACAGGAAAGTCAAATGGTTTTAAGTAGACTATATTGTTAACTGTAACTATCAAAGCATATTTTCTAATCATAAAGTTTTCAACACAATTATGCTTTTTAAAGTTACATTGTTCAGATGTTCCTATCAAGAGATGACATAATACTACTGAAGGCATCTTAGAACACTACAAAGTCAGACAGGATTCTGGGAAGATGGAGGAGTAGGTCAGAAAATTCCCAACTCTCGAGATTTTCCCCCACAAAAGAGTTAAAATAGCACCTTTGGGTGAACAAAGTGTGGGTATAGATAAATAAGAACAGGGGCATAACCAGGGTCCTCCTGGGACAATTTAAGAAGATGGGAAGAAAAATCCCCGGAGAAAGTTTGGTCCCTGTGAAGAGTCCTTTTCCCTCCAGACTAGGTTTCATTTTAACAGAAAGCAACTAGCCTCTTAAACAACAAGCAGCAAGCCCTGGAGTTAGTTGGTTGGAGAAGCTGCTTCGATCCTAGCCACTGGAACTTTTACACTTGGGATAGTGAGGGGAGTTGGATGTTTGAGCCTGGGAAGATTGAGGGAACCTCCGCTTACCAGGAATACCAGACCCAACTGGGCTTCAAAGAGCGGCGAAGGTGAGAAGGAACTAGCACACACCCAGTGAGAGCAGAAGCAGTGGGCAAAAAGCCCCCTGACTGCAGGCACTTACAGGAGGTTGGAGGTTTGGCTTTAGCTTGAGGCTACAAGGAAGAACTGAAGATCTGGGGCAAGAGGCACCACTTCTCATACCCCAGGGTAACAGATGACTACAAATAATTAAGCTATCACCACAAAAAAAGAAAAGCACAAGTAAAGAAGAAATATTCCAAAACACAGAAACCTATTATGGGAATAGAGATGATTGGGGTTCATCTTCAGAGGAAGATAGCGAAGTAAAGAAACACCCAAAGAGTAACATCATCTAATGACAGATATGGAGGAAAAACTAAAAAAGAAAATAAGAATAATCCAAGAAAAATGAGAAGGGTATGAAAGGAAAGTCAATCAACTAGAAAAAGAGATCCAGAATCTTAAGGAAGAAAATCACAGCTTGAAAATTAGAATGGAACAAAGTGAAGCCAATGAAATTACAAGAGATCAAGAAATGACTTTAAAAAATATGAATTATGAAAAAATAGAAGAGAAAGTGAAACATCTTATAAGAAAAACAACAGGGGCAGCTAGGTGGCACAGTGAATAGAGTACTGGCCCTGGAGTCAGGAGAACCTGAGTTCAAATCTGGCCTCAGACACTTAACACAAAAACTAGCTGTTGTGCCCTTGTGCAAGTTACTTAACCCCAATTGCCCTCCAAAAAGCAAAAACAAAATAAAACCCATAGATTTGGAGAATAGATTAAGAACAGAAAATATAAAATAATTAAACTAATTGAAGGTTATTATAAAAAAAGAATCTTGACATAATAATACAAGAAATAATTAAAGAAAACTATCCTGAAGGATTAGAACAAGGAGGGGGGAGTAGAAAAAATCCATCAATCCCCACTTAAAATAGATCCTATGAGGAAAACTCATAGGAATATCATAGTCAAATTCTGAAATCCCCAGCTCAAGGAAAAAATATTAAATGCATCAGGATTAAAACAATTTAAATACACAAGACCTAGCATGAGAGACATTAAAGGATTGCAGGTCTTGGAATACAACCTATCAAAGAGCAAAAGGACTGGGGCTCTGGACAAAACTATCATACAAAGTTAACTATTATCTTGAACAAAAAAATAGACATTTGATAAACTCTCAGATTTTCAGGACTTTGTTTAAAAAAATATTCCACTTAATAGATGATTTGACATACAAGAACCAATATAAATATAAGGTACATAAACAATGATTATAAGGGATCCATAAAAACAGACTGTTTACTTTTTATATACGTGAAATGAAAAATTTATATCCAAGATTCTTTTTTTTTTTTTGCTTTTTGGAGGGCAATTGGGGTTAAGTGACTTGCCCAAGGTCACACGGCTAGTTTTTGTGTTAAGTGTCTGAGGCTGGATTTGAACTCAAGTCCTCCTAACTCCAGGACTGGTGCTCTATTCACTGTGCCACCTAGCTGCCCCTATGCCCAAGATTCTTATTAATAATTGTGTAGTTCGGGGGCAGCTAGGTGGAAAAGTGAGTAGAGCTCGGGCCCTGGAGTCAGAAGGACCTGAGTTCGGATCCGGCCTCGGACACTTAAAGCACACACAAACAAAAACCTAGCCGTGTAACCTTGGTCAAGTTACTTAACCCCAATTGCCCTCTAAAGAGAAAAAAAAATAATTGTGTAGTTCATAAGAAAGATTGGGGAAAACCTGAGTATGATATGAATTTAAAAAGTAAAACCATTTAGGGACAGATAAAAGAGTAATTACTTTATGCAAATGAGGTAAAAGAGGAAGAACTAATACACAGAAATTAGATGGGGGAAGAGGGCTGGTAGTTCTGGTAACCTACTTTCATCAAGGTAAGAGGGAACAATACATATATATTTAAAAGAGTATAGAACTCTTCTAAATTCAGAAGAAATAAAACATTAAGGGGCATAGGGAGGGGGGAGAGGACAAGGGAGGGATCTTTAGAGGAAAGGGTGAGGGAATAGATTAATAGGAGTATAGAAGTGTGTTTAGATTTATGGCAATGGGAGGATAGGGGAAGGATCCTTAAAGAGGGGTAGGCAAGTCATAGGAGGGCAAGGTAGTGGGTAGAAGTAAAGTAGAGGAGGCAGGAGGGGTAGGAGACAAGAGATATGCACAAACCTAAAGATCAGGAGTAGAAGAGGTTTGGGAAAGTATATGTATATCCATGTATGTTGTGTATATATTTATAGCTATGGAGAAACATATCTAAACTTTATTGTAGTCTTCTGGGGGTGGGGAAGGACATGTATATATTTCTATAGAAAATCATATCTAAACTTTATTGTGGTTTCGGGGGGAGTGGTGGGGGAGAAGGGCAAAAAAAAGAACAAAGTAAAGTGCATAGCAGAGACAAAAGAAAACTCACAAGGAAGCAAAAAAAAGATGGACAATTCTCAGC
Source organism: Gymnobelideus leadbeateri (assembly GCA_011680675.1). Taxonomy (NCBI): domain Eukaryota; kingdom Metazoa; phylum Chordata; class Mammalia; order Diprotodontia; family Petauridae; genus Gymnobelideus; species Gymnobelideus leadbeateri. Next base: position 118,364 of record WOXC01008879.1, on the reverse strand, counting down.
ATGAGTATTATTTATCATATGGGCTTTCTTGAAATGAAAATTTATTGTTACATATTTTGGATATTCTTATATTCTGCCTACTCTTTCTATTATCCCTTCTCGAACTCCTGCTCTCTAATTAGCACACTTCCCTTCATCTTAGATTTCCTGTCACACTCCTTCCATCCTCCATATTCCCATCTTCAGAACTGACTCTCCATAGATGACAAAGCATCTTTGACCTTCCCTTTTCAGTACTAGTTGTGCCTTCTCTCACACCAACTGTAATGGGGGTCTAGCCTCAGCATGCTCAGTTTATAAAACTTCCCCAGATAAAGAGTCTATTTCTGGCAAGGTCTGGTGAGTTTGAATAGAAATGTCTTGAAGACAGTAGCATCACGAAAATCTAGAAAACTGAGAGTATCCAGGAGGAAAAGGTAGCTAACAGTAGCAAATGTTGCAGAGAAGTTAAGTAATATGTGGCTTAAGAAGAGACCCTTGGATAGGGCAATCAAGAGAAAAATCATTGGTAATATTGGAGAGAATATTTCAGCTGACTGATGAAAATATTCCATGGAATATGAGTGGACATTCTGTACCTGTCTGTGGTCTGCTAATCAGACAATCAGGATAAACCTTTTTTTCAATTGATTGTATAGCCCGAACTGGGAGTGTCTTCAAAAAGTTTCCAGTCTTAACAATATTCCCTTTCACCATTTCCCCTCTGGTGGTTTTATTATGATGCTCATGACAGTTAGTGAGAAGAAATGCTCTAAAAGGAGAGACTTTGGGGTCTTCTACCCATGGAGTCATTAAACCACAAGAAATAGGTATTAATACTAATAATACATGTAATATAATAAAATTGTACATATAATTATATGTGCACATATAATTATATATAAGTATACATAATAATAATAATAACAATGTAAGAACCGAGCTAAGTTTGAGACTACCTGTCCATAAGCCCAAGTAGTAAAGATAATGTCCTTGAGATGTTGGGGACTAACCCAACCCACCATGGCAGCATGCAATCCCATATAGGTTCTACAAATACCTTCACATTAAACATTAGTCAAATTGTAAAGAAGGATTATACCCAAAAGAATGAATAACAAGAAAGAAGAAACAAAACAAAATAAAAAAGAGCAAGTAATTTGCTTCAGTCTGCATTCAGACTCTGTAGTTCTTTCTCTGGACAGATACGATGTGTCTATATTGTGTACAATATTCTCCTGCCTACCTCAACTTCTTAATGAACACGTTCAGCACTACACCATCCTCTACCCTTGAATTCCATGTTCCCTTGTCCTATCACCTTTAACATGTGTCAAACTCCCTGAATTACTCTCACCATCCACTTTCTTTCCTCCTATCCAGATGCTCCTGATTGGAAGAAGTCACACAATCAAGCTGACTGGGTCCAATTCAAATTTATATCTTCTAATGTCAATAAGCAAAGCCCTCCTTTAATTCCTTTTTAATTGATTCTCTACCCCACTCTTTTAATAGCTGTTCCAAATATTCTTTCCTCAAGATTCCTAAAGAACCCCCTCCTCCCACCATCTAAGCTGAGCCCTTCACCTCATACTTTACATACATAGACATACGCATGTGTGTGTATATGTATACCATTAATTGCAAGCTCCTCCATCTTCCCTTCTCTTTATCTCATGACTTCACCTCCTAAATTCACAACTTCTTTACATCATCCCTCACTGTTGTCTTCCTTTATTCCTGTCTCTAATGAAGTAAGTGGTCATTCTTGACAAGGCCAACACTACTACATGCACCCTTAAGCCTCCTTTCCCAAGCAGACTGACACCACTATCATCTTCCCCCCCTCTAAATTTCAATCTTTGTCCACTGGATTCTTTCCTACTGCCTATAAATATTCTTAAATCTTGTCAATACTTAAAAACCCCTCACTAGATGGGTGTTAGCTATTCCTACTAGCCATTACCCAACATATTTCCTCCCTTTTACAGACAAACATTTTGGGGAAAAAAAGGTTCACTCAGTGTCTCTACTTCCTCTCTTCTTAGTCTCTTTCAAACTCTCTAAAATCTAGCTTTTTATCACCCAACTGAAACTGTTTTTGCTAATATTACAAGTAATTTCCTCCTGGTTGACTAATTAGAAGAACCCATATATTCCTTGCTCTCTCTTCAGTATTTAATACTGTTAACTACTTTTTCCTCCTAGACACTCTTAACTTTCCGGATTTTTATGACACTATTTTCTCAAGGTTCTCATCCCACCCCTCTGGCCACTCCTCAGTTTCTTTTGCTCATTCATTCTTGCTGCCAGGCCAACTAATTATGAGTGCGTCCTAATGCTCTGTGCTAAACCCTCGGTTCTTTTTTCTTTAAATTCTACACTCTCTCACTTCCAACTGAACCAACTGTCATCAATTCAATTACCAATTCTATGCAAATGACTCAAATCTTTAGATAAAGCCCTAGTCCCTCTATTAAACTCCAAACCTTTATTATGAACATTTTGGGGCAGCTAGGTGAAGCAATGGATAGAACACCAGGCCTGTAGTCAGGAAGACTCATGAATTCAAATTTGACTTAGTACACTGTGTGATCCTAGGTAAGTCACTTAGCCCTGCTTGCTTCAGTTTCCTCATCTCTAAAATGAGATGGAAACGGAGAAGGAAATGGCAAACCACTCCAGTATCTTTGCCAAGAAAACCCCAAAAATGGGTTCATAAAGAGTCAGACATGAATGAACAATAATAATAGCACATTTCCAATTGGAGATCCTATGGGCATATCAGATGTAACAGGAAGTATTATATTCAGCATGCCCAAAGATCAATTCTCTTCCAGATTTCTTTGTTACTGGTGAAAACACCATTATCTGTCTAGTCATGCTGTTTTAGAATTTCAATGTCATACTAGAAATCAGGGTGCTTCACTCTTACTCAGTCCACATGAGTGATCTAATGCCAAATGTTATCCCTTCTCTCTGACTCAAATCTCTCTCTCTCTCTCTCTCTCTCTCTCTCTCTCTCTCTCTCTCTCTCTCTCTCTCTCTCTCTCTCTCTTTCTCACACACACACACATACACACACACACACACTCAATAAATTCCAGTGATTCCTAATTACCTGAGGGATCAATGTAAACTTCTCTGTCTGGCATTTAACCCTTAAGAAAGCAGCATCACTGCAGAACTTTCCTCCAGAAATGTGCAGATCCCTAAAATCAAGTCCAAATGAAAAAGGGATAATTTGCCTTAGAGGAATGGAACAATGGAAAAATACTGAGCCTAAAGACAAATTGTGGGGATTAGAAGTAGAACTGGAAGGTTCAGAAGTCAGTTTCCCCTGGCTCTCCTCTCTTCTTTAATATTCTTTTTTACCATGAAATTATATAATATATGAAATTAATAAACATAAACACAATCATTTTTACATATGTAAAGAACAGAAAAAGGATTATGCGTTGAAGTGTGAATATTCATTACATGTAGCTCTAAAAATGCATATTAATTTTAACACGATAGCACCAGCATTACCCATTGTGTCCTATTATGAATTTCCTTTTGCTCTCTTCTGTGTATTTTAAAATATATTATTTACATTTACATATATATTTAGTGTTATATATGTCTGTATATGTATATGTGTATTATGAATATGTGTAAGTGTATTTGAGGCAGTTAAGGGGGCCCAATGAATAGAGTGCCAGACTTAGAGTCAGGAAGACCTGAGTTCAAATCAAGCTTCAAATAATTCCCACCTATGTAACCCTGGGCAAGTCATTTAACCTTGTTTGCCTCAGTTTCCTTATTTGTAAAATGGGGATAATAATAGCACTTGCTCCCAAGGTTACTGTGATGATCAAATGAGAGAATCATTATAAAGTACAGCACATTGCCTAACATATCGTAAGTGCTGTGTAAACAGTCATATATTTATATACACATATTTCATTGATGCTTTTCCTTTTTTTTGTATCACTATCATGACTTCCTATATTTACCCCCTCCCAAATAAAAATCCTTAACTATAATAAATAAGTTTAGTTGAGGAAAAACACACACTGTTTATATCTGAACATATGCATGTATGAAATTATATATGTATACATATATGTAATCTATCTAAATTCTGTATCTCTAGTACATCATCTTTCTCCTAAGAAGTAGAAAGGATGCATCATAATTAGTCTTCCATAGTTATGATTGCTTCTTTCATCAATCTTGCTCCCCTTCTCCAAAAGGGAAGAGAAGTAAGGCAGTAGTCAAGGATATGATAGTGGGGAATTGGTAGGGGTTGGGCTAAAAGTTTTTTAAAACCAATTTTTTTTCTGTTCTCCTGTCCTTTGGGTTTTGGAAGCAGCTTGATGGAACTTTGGTATGCTTCTTTGGTATGAATGAGACAAGCTCTTCATCAGTGAACATTCTGTATCAAATACTTAACTTTTGTTATATTTTACAACTTGGAAGAAGAGCAGACTCAACGTGAGCACTAAGGTTAAACTGAGGCAGCATCTGAAGATTTGCTGGCAGCTACCAGAAAAGCATTGAAATTAGGAACTTGGTTATAATGTATTGATGAAATTACTGACACTTTATGTAGCATAACTTAAGTAATTGTCCATCCCATTTTGTTATCTAATACAAAACCTACCTAGACAATTTAGTAACTTCTACACATTTTTGCCCAGGTTTAGATTCCCTTATAGCTCCTTCCCCTTGCTTAGGTCTATAAAACTCTTATCTTCAACATCCTATTTAGAGCCTTTTAAGTAATTGGACTTGGGGCCAAATAATTCAATATTATTGGAATATTCTCTCCATGTCTCAGTGAGAGTGGATAAGGCAATGTGTCCTTCATTTAGAGTCAATTAAGTTTTTATAGAGTATTTCTCCTCAGCTGAACTAAACATACACCTATTGGAAATGTTTTAGTGCCTATATTTTAGAGATATACCCTAAAACATACCTGTGTTGTTTATACCAAACCAACTCTTTCAAATGAAGTGCTGGTATGTGTGGGGGGGGGGGGGGGCGGGATGGGGTGGTGGGGGTAGTCAAATCAGATTTGAATAATTTCCTAGTTAATTCATGCGCAGCCCTGATCATATCACTCACTTTACTGCCTCAGATTCTAATGAATGAATGCCTGCAGATGAATAGTTCAATCTCCTCAGTCTTGCATTCTGGGATCTCCACAATCGCCTTATCTAGCCTTTACCCATATAACCTTCATTTCAGCCAGAGCAGACAGCTTGCCATTTTCTAAAAATATGTAATATTTTCTCAACATGCAAATGCCATTTTTAATGTACATGAGAGAACAGTCCTCTCTCACCACCAGTCTCATTGAACCATCTACCTTCCAAGCTCTAATTCAAATGGTTCTTCTTTCACAAAATCTTTCCTTGTCCACCTAGCCCAAAATCCATCTTTCAAGATGTAATTTAAATGTTACTTCTTCCAAAAAATCTTTTCTTGTCCCCCTAGCCCAAAGTGATTTTTGTCTCCTCTGTAGACTCAGTAATGTTGTGGGTTTTTTTTTTTCATTTTATACGGCATTTATAATTCAATGTTGTGTTTTATCTGAATACAGATCTTATCCCTGCCCCCACTTGATAGTAAGCTACATAAGGACAATGACTACATATTACTCATCTCTGTATCATTCTCAGCCCTTATAAAAAATGTCAACACTTAATGGGAACTCATTTACTATTTGTACAAGAAATGAATGACCAAAATCTTACTATAATGATGATATAGTCAAAACAAGATTAAAGGACAGATGTGGCTTCCAAGTTAAGAAATTAATAGCAAAATGCACAAGTCAAGAAATTAATGGCAAAATGCACAAGTCCTATATATGTATTTCAGCAAAATAAAGTCTTTAATTTCTTATAGTTTTCTATCCATTCAAGAGAAGTAGAGTATAGTATATATGAGACACAGGCATAATACTAACTTGGTGTTAAAGCTAATTTAAGCTATATTTAATTATTATACCAAATATGAATTAAAGCAAGAATAAAAGCTATATTTGACAGAAAGTCTATTCAACTAGAATAATAATGTTAACCTTTGTCATTGCTGCTATAATTATTAATATGGGAAGCAATATGGTATAGTGGATAGAAAACTGGCCTCAGAGCCAGAAAGATCTGGGTTTTGGTCCCATCTCTGACATATACTGCCTGTGTACACTGATAAAGATTGAGCATATCATTTAACTTCTCAGTACTTTAGCCAATTCCCTAATACCTTAAGTTGCAGAGAAGATACTCATCTTCACTGGTGGTTTCCAAATTCAAGGATTTCCTCTATCAATGGAAATATAGATTCAATATCTATCCCTAATAGTAATAATAACCCTCCTCAAGAAAGATGGGTAGGGGAAAGTTGTGGACAACGCTTGAATTCAACATCACAAAATGATACTGATCAGTATAAAGCAATTATAAAAATCTCATCCCTGAGCCTAGATAATATGGATTAAGGCATGTAACAAAGGAGGTGCTAATATTTGGAGGAAAAATTGAAGAGTCTAATGTCATTGAAAGTTTTCACTTAACACAAAATTCAGAAATTATGCCAAACAACGAAACAAATGATTAAGTAAAGAACAGGTATCTCAAGTATTTCAAAAGGGAGATGAATATAGAATAGCATAGAATTCCAAAAAGTCTTTTTCAAATTTGACAGCCTAAATCCAGAAACCAATAGTATTTGACAGAAAGCATTTAAACATTTCAGGCTTTTCACAGAACAGTTTATGTGACAGCCCTTGCCACAGTAAGAATTGTAGAAGGAATGGTGGCATTATCCAGGATTACCCTTATGGATGGCATCAAAAACTATCATGGCAACTTGAGAACTATCAAATTATCTGCAAGGAAGCATTAGAAGATTAGCTCAATTCTAGCTCAAATACATAGTGGAAGGACTGAGTGCCATGTTGCTTAATTAAAGGTCACACAAAAAAGAAAGATATAGAAAGAAATCCAGGAAAGAATATCTGAAATTCTAGGTTCCCTTAATCAGTGATTGAAAGCAAAAATCAAACGGTTAATGTGGTACAAAAAGTCACAAGGAACAAAATGAACTATTAACATCAACCAAAATCTTTATTACAGAGGCTTGAGAAGTAAAGAAAACAAGGTCATAAGAACCCCTGAGAAGGAAAATATTTTTAAAATCTGCATCTCTACGTGGTCACAAGAAATCCAACACAATAAAAACTCAAGTTGGATCAAATGACAAACAGATTGTTTCATTATGTTAATTAACAAGAGAACAGTTATATCAAAGGATATAGCCAAAACTCTAGCTTATCTACAGAATTAGAAAACAGCAGAGCTGGAAAAGATCCATAATTATTGATTGATATATTTCACACTGGACCATAAATTACTAGCAAGTGTTTCCTCATCTTCATCTTAGATGCATACTCAATCCCACCTTTCTTAACAAAAGGTATCACATATCATCAAAAGATTAGACCATTAACCCAGGACCTATATGAACACAACTATAAAACACTTTTCACACAAATAAAGATAGATCTAACTAATTGGAAAAACATCACTTGCTCATGGCTGGGTCGAGCTAATATAATAAAAATGACAATTTTACCTAAATTAAATTGCATATTTAGTACCATACCAATAAATCTACCAAAAAATTACTTTATAGTTACACAAAATAGTAACAAAATTCATTTGGAAGAACAAAAGGTCCAGAATATCAAGAGAATTAATGAAAAGAAATACTAGGGAAGGTGGCCTAGCCATACCAGATTTTAATCTGTATTATAAAGCAGCAGTCATCAAAAGTACTTGGTACTGGCTGAAAAATAGAGTAGTGGATCAATGGAATAGATAAGATACATGAGACTCAGCAGTCAATGAATCTACTATTTGATAAACCCAAAGACCCAAGTTTTGGAGATAAGAACTCACTATTTGACAAAAACTGCTGGGAAAACTGGAATATAGTATTGCAGAAACTGGGCATAGACCATTATCTAACACTGTATACTGAAATCAAGTCTAAATGGGTGCACAATCTAGGTATAAAGGCTGATACTATAAGCAATCTGGGAAAGCAAAGAATAGTTTACCTGTCACATATATGGAGAAGGGAAGGAATCATATCAAAATGTCATTTGTATTTAATAAGTAGGTAAAGAAGGAAGAATGACCAAACAAGAGTTAGAGAGCATTATAAAATGCAAAATGGATACTTTTGATTACATTAAAATTGAAAAGTTTCCAAGATTAAAAGGGAAGTGGGAAATTGGGAAAATTTTTACAACCAGTGTCTCTGATAAAGGCCTCAGTTCTAAAATATACAGAGAATTGAGTCAAATCTATAAGAATACAAATCATTCCCCAATTGATAAATGGTCAAATGATATAAACAGGCAGTTTTCAGAGGAAGAAATTAAAGATATCTATAAGCATATGAAAAAATGTTCTAAGTCACTATTAATTAGAGAAATGCAAATCAAAACGACTCTGAGGTACCACATCTTACTGGTCAGATTGGCTAAGATGACAAAACAGGAAAATGACAAATGCTGGAAAGGATGTTGAAAAATTGGAATACTAATGCATTGTTGGTGGAGTTTCACCCTTCTGGAGAACAGTCTAGAACTATGCCCAAAGGGCTATAAATAATTGCATACCCTTTGACCCAGTAATACCACTTCTAGGGTTGTATCCCAAAGAGATCATAGAAGTGGAAGTACAAAAATATTTTATAACAGTTCTTTTTGTGGTGGCAAAGAATTAGAAATTAAGGGGATGCCCATCAATTGGGGAATGGCTAACCAAGTTGTGATATATGAATGTAATGAAATACTATGTGCTATAAGAAATCAGGAGCAGACAGACTTCATATTTACCTGGAGATACTTATACAAACTGATGCAGAGTGAGAAGAACAGAGCCAAGAGAAATTTGTACACAATTACCAACACAATGTATGTGTGATGACCAACTTTGATAGACTGGACTCTTCTCAGCAATGCAAGGTTATAAGACAACTCCAAAAGCCTCATGATGGAAGGAGATGTCTACATTCAGAGAAAGAACTAGAAAGAACAGATTTTGAATGCAGACTAAAGCAAACTACCTTCTCTCTTTCTTTTTCTTGTTTGGTTTTGTTTCCTCTTTCCCATTGTCCATTCCAGCAGTTAAAATCCTTCTTTACATCCTGACTAACATCTAATGTAACAGTATTTGCAGATCCTATATTTGATTGCATGTTGCCATGGGGGAGGGGTGGAGTGAGGGGAAGAAAATTCGAAACTCAAGGGATTGTGTAACTGAATCTTATAAACTAAAAGTAAACAAACAAATTAATAAAGAAAAAAAAAGATTATACCATTGATGACCCCTCCTAATATATATCTATTGTATGTTTATATACTTTATATAAAGTATTCATTGTTTGTTCACTAAAAAAAAATCAATAAACACTTTCCAGGAAACAATATATTAATTGAGGAGAAAAGAGATTGACCAGAAGTCCCAAGGGTGGAAAGAGTAGCAGCTTATCAACTCGGCTATTGAACAAGCAGCCTGAAAGCATCATAACATTTATATTGCCTCTATTGCCTATCACAAAGCCTTTGATTCAGTTATGCACTCATGACTTGTCCATATACTACACATATATAAAATAGACTCAAGAATGGTGAGAATTCTGAAGTATTTGACATCCTAGGGGAAAACTTTTCTCTATTTAAAGACCACTAACATGTCAAGAACAATTGGTATGAAATGTAACATTTGACAGGGAAACAATTTAAGCCCATTACAATTCTGTCTATCCTTAAATCCATTTGCATTTCCTTTAAGCAGAACTAAGACTGCCTTCCAAGTTAAAGAGGGAGAGAAATGAAACATGTTGTTAATCACTTGATTAACACAAATGACATCAAGCTATATGGATCTACCTTAAAAAACACTTTAAACACTTCCTTCATCTTGTAAAATCTTTCTCCAATCATATCAAAATGTCATTTGTATTTAATAAGTATAAAATTTCTTAGTATATACAAAGAAAGACATGCAAAAACTCTGAGTTTGGATCCAGAGGTCCCATTGAACTAGTGGACCAAAATAATGCCTATACATATCTGAGTCTCCTCCAGGCAAGAAACATCAAATTTTAAAACATCAAAAAAAAAAGACTGTGGTAGAATACGTTGAGGCTTACTGGCATCCTGAAATCAAGGGACAATGGAAAATATTTTAAACAATTTAACAACAATATAATATTAGTCTTAATGTATGTAAATGGTCCATAATGGAATTAGAAAATATTTTTACCAAAAAAATGATACACACTATTAGAAAAACACACTGCCTATCACTCTGACTACTATGAAAAGATCAACTTTCTCCCACCAAAAAAAGGAGAAAGAGGATTGATGAACATTCTTAGAATACAAGATCATGATCAAAAACCTAGAGTACAACTTTTGCAACAAGTAGTCATCACTTCACTGAACAGTAATAAAAAACTCATAATAAGTAAATGCCTTTGAATTTATTAAATGTGACCAAAAGTGATTTATCTCCTGATGAAGTATATGAGACAGCTAAGATTCAAGCTTGTAATCAAATGACCTTCCAAAGTGTTCAAGCTGCATGAACCAAGACAACAATATTTCAACAAAGAAGCATCCAGTGACTGAATCAAATGACTTATTGTGGAAATGATGGAATTTATGATGTCCAATCAGGTCTAGGTCATTGACACCAGAAATTATAGACAGGTAATCCTTAAGAATCTTAGATTTTAATGATCAGTGTAGATTATGTAAGGAAATTGTGGAGACTATACATTGTACACCTCCCTATACTCCCAAATACTTAGCAAGATATGACTTGGTGTTGGTAATTACAGAGTAGAATCCTACTATCTGTCATTGACTAGCAGACAATAAATCTTATACTAAAAAATGCAGACCTTTAACCAATAAAATATACTGGAACAAGACCATTATTTCAGACCAAACTTTCTTTCATAATCTTCTAGACATAACATCAGTCCATAACAACTTAAAGATAACATTTTAAATAGATGCCACCACACCAAATACTCATAAAATCCAAACTGCAAGCAAAGCAAACACTTTCAAAATATAGGGAAATAGTAGAAGATATGAAAAACACATAGGAACAGGATGAGGTTTATGTCATCTATGTTGCCTCATCTTCTACTGGATTTAAAAGAAAATGTTTACTTTTACTTTGCAACATTCAGTTCCACAATCTCCTGAGTTCCAAATTTTCTCCCCCTTCCTCTCCTCCCACCCTCCCCCATGGCTGCATGAAACCCAATATAGCTTCTACAAATACCTTCACATTAAACATTAGTAAAGTTGTAAAGAAGAATTATAACTAATGAGAAAGAAGGAACAAAACACAAAAAACAAAGAGCAAGTCCTACTGGAATTTTACTGAGAACACTTTCAGTGAGACTTCAGGGGACAAGTTTATGTCCTAATATTTGTATTCAACTACAAAAAGAAAGCAGTTATTTTATCCCCTTGTGTAACAGTTCATAAAATAAGAAATATACCAAAGAATAATAGCAAGATGGGAAATCATCTCAGGAGTGCTTGTATCTGAGTCTCCTCAACAGTAATGAGAAGTGTGAACAAGCTGTATACAGTAGAAAGTTGAAGTTTTAGGTTTACTCCCTGTTTAAATATTCTACTTTGTATATTAAAATGGTGAAGGAAGAAGAAGGGGATTTATTAAGCATCTACTATGTGTCAGACACTGTACGAGGCACTTTACAAATCTTAACTCATTCAATCTTCACAACACGCTTCATCCTCATTTTACATCTGCAGAAACTGAGAGAGCCAGAAGTGACATGTCCAGAGTCACATAATTAGTAAATGTCTGACGTCATATTTGCACTCAGACAGTCCTGACTTCAGGCACAGTGCTCTATCCACTGTGCTATCTAAGCGCCTACATTTTATTTGGTGTCTGCTAAGTATGAAAAAAAAAAGAAAGAAAAAGGAAGGAGGGAGAGGGATAGGGAAAGAGAGGAAGAATAAAAGAAAGAGAAGAAAGAGAGAGGGAAGGAAAGAAGGAAGGAAAGAGGGAGGGAGGAGAGAGGAAGGAAAAGAAAGAAGTTGAAAATAAAGAGGATAAGAATTAGATAATAATGCAAATTGTGCAAGGAAATGATAAAGGTTGAGCAACACATCACTGAAGACTGCACAAATTGAGCACCTACAAGTTACTTAGCAACGGCCAATATTTTACAACAGAATCTTACTGTTTTTCTATCATTCATAAACTAGCATGTGACAAATCCCTGAATTACAAATACAGACTTCAAAATATCCTTAAGAATTCAATAAATAGGGGAGGGTAGGTGGCACGGTGAGTAAAGTGCCAGCCCCAGAGTCAGGAGGCCTGAGTTCGGAACTGGCCTCAGACACTTCACACACACACACACACACACACACACACACACACACACACACACACACACACGAGTAGTCGTGTAACCTTGGGCAAGTTACTTAAGCCCAATTGCCTTCCAAAAGAAAAAAAGAAGAATTCAACAAATAAATGACTAACAATGGAACCAGACCAATATCACAGATAGAACTGTTACCCACAATTGCATTAACGTAACATTGATCTATAAAAATTTTAGAACCACATTTTAACTAGACATCCCCTTACCAAAATACTCATAATCTTCAAGCTAATTGGATCAAAAAGCTTTCAAAATAAAGGGAGCTAACAGAGAAATTCAAAATCATGTCAAAACAGAATGAATTATGTATCTATCATCTCAATAATCATATCAGTTACCAGAGCTGCCTCAAAGAAACTTTTAGTGAGCACAAAGAAGAAGAGTTTATATTCCAATGATTTTATTCAATTACAAAAAGTAGTATTTTATCCACTTATGCAATTGTACCCAGGACATTTAGTATAACCGAATAATATCAGGGTAGTGATTTTTGTTGGATCATTTCTAACTGAAATCCATAGGGAAGAAAAGAATGTTCCTATTCATACTACTAACAAAATAATAATGTTTTCTATTCAAATGATGCTTTCACGTTTACAAAGAAATTAAATACACAATATTGTGATAAGCTTTCAGATAAAGAGTAAAAAGCACTTTATTTGTCCATATATCTAGCATCCAAGATATTTGGAAACATCAATATCTTTTTTTTACTGAATTTTTAAACTATACATTTGGATAAAGGGCAATACATAGACAATCTTAAATTTTTCCATTCACAAAAGCTAAAATGCTCACATAGTTATAAATATTCTGACTATCTCTATGGTGTAGCATCACCTACCCAATGATTTTGTTAGGTTTTTTTTTTTTTAGGTAACAAGTATTTATTTTCTCACTTTCTCACTGATCCTCAATTTTAAAGAAAAAGAGAAAGAAAACTCTTGTTACAACTATACATAGTCAAGCAAAACAAATTCTTACATTGATCATGTCTAAAAAACATATGTCTCATAAGGCACCTCAAATTTATCATCTCTCTCCCAGAAGATAGATAGTGTGGATCATCATTGGCCCTCTGGAAACATGATTGGTCATTGCATTAATCATAGTTCTTAAGTCTTAACAATGTTGTAATTGTGTAAATTGTTCTCTTGGTTCTGCTCCATTCACTCTGCTTCAGATTATGCAAGTCTTCCCAGATTTCTCCATTTTGTTATTTCTTATGGCACAGTAGTATTCCATTACATTCACAGATCATAATTTGTTCAGCCATCCCTTAATTGGTGGACAACCCTTAGATTCCCATTCTTTGCCACTATGAAAAGAGCTCCTATAAATATTTTTGTACATATGGGTCTCTATCCAATCATTTTACACACCCCATCAATTCCTATCACCATGGCCAAATCAATAATACAATAATCCATAGTGATCACTAAGATTATAGAAATTAGCAAAGCTACTGAGCTTTATTTCATACTGAGAGAGACAGTAATATGAAGGGTCTTTCCCCATCTCCCTACAATTCAATTCAATTAATTTATTGTGTCTCCTATGTGAAAAGAATATAGTAATGAATGTTCATATGGCAATGTAAGGTTTATAAAGGGCTTTGCATATATTATCTCATTTGATGAAATAAGAGACATACCCTGCCCTCAATGAGTAATCTATCAAAAGTACCAATTTTGTTTAAAATTCAAATAAAGTGACACTTATTGTTGCAATGTTCTGAATGACTCAAAGAAATATAATATTTTAAAAATCAATTCATCTATTACCCATCACTTGCATATATTAACAAACATAAATGAACAGGTAGTGTTATATACCACAATATTACTAACCACTAACAATAAAAATGTTTATTGATTTCTCAGATATTCAAAGCCAGAATGAATTGTTTCTTACATCTCATTGTTGGTCATGATACCTCATTTACTTAAGAGATATTTGGTAAAAGCTTTAGTTGTCATTATATAGCTGACTCGATACTATCATTGAATATAATTTTGGATTTTTTACCAACTAAACTGCAGTATTACACTACAGACTTCATAAGATGAATATGAAACAATTCAGAAAATTTGTGGTATATTGCAATGAGATGATCTTCTCTGTTTGTGCTTAATTTCGTAATATTCTATCACTAGTGAAATAATTAAGTATGATCCATAAATCTAAAAATAAATTTGAAGACTACTTAATTTTAATAAACCATCTGATTTCTACTATAGCCACGTTGCCTTCTCATACCCTTTAGGTCAAATTTTTAAATGACACATATCTTTTAAAACATGTTTCACAGAGCAGTTTAAAGAGCAGTTGTTAAAAGATACGAATAAACAGTTCTCAGAAGAAAGGCAAGCGCGCAACAATTATATGGACAATACGCCAAATAATAATGGGGATGAAAATTAAAACAACTTTGAACTTTCATCTCACACCCACCAAGCTGGCAAAGATGACAAAAAAGTAAACTAAACTAAATATTAGAGGGAATACAGGAGGACAGGTATACTAATACACTGTTGGTGGAGTTATCCAGTCATTATGGAAAGCAACTAAACTTTGGTCCTTTGGACCATTGATGTCACTACTAGGATCATATCCCAAAGATATCAAGGAAAGGGGGAAAAAACCTGATATACATAAAAATATTCATAGTAGCAAATAATAAAATATGTGTCACAAACTGAGGAATGACTGAGCAAATTATCATATATGAATATAATGGAACATAATTATACCATAAGAAATGACAAAAGACATGAATTCCAAGAAACCTGGGATATGAATTATATATATATGAATTAATGAATACTAAAATGAAAACAATATATACAGTGAATACAGCATTGTAAAGAAAAACAACTCTGAAAAACTTAAGAACTTTGATCAATGCAATGACTATGATTCCAAATGACCAATGATGAGTCATGCTTCCCACCTTTTGACAGAGATGCATAATAAGACATACATCTTGAGAGATGGCTAATATGCAGATCTGTTTTGTCTGACTGTGCTAATTTGCTTATAAGGAAGGGCTTTTTTTTGGAGGGGGTGAAGTTATAGAAAGAGAGCTGGAGTACTAATGGTGATGCCAAAAAAGAAAAAGAAGAAGAAGAAGAAGAAGAAGAAAGGGGAAAAAAAGAGCATCAATGAGACATTTTAAAATGCAAGAAGAGAGCAGAAGGAAGTTCAGAGAATGACACAGTCAAGCAACTACTATGTTTAATCTGTTATATACTGCTTTCTAAAGTGAGCTGACTATAGTAGAGATTTCGGATTTCATGTGCAATCCTTTTTTCTGTTCTTCTTTATATGCGGAAATGATCACGTTTGTTGATATTTATCAAGTTCATAACAATAAAAAGATTTTTTTAAAAAGATAACATTTTAAAGTAAAATACCATGATGGGATGCTGAGATTGAATTCATCCCAGCATGCCACACCACTGCTCTTTGGATGGCAATCACAGGACCCAGACATCAAGCTGTGGAAGAGATTCTTCCAAGCAACAGCATCTGGCTCTTTGGCAAACTGAACAGGCAGTTACACTGGTGACTTTGGAGTTGCCTCTGGGTCTGTCACATGGTTAGACTGCTGATAGAGTGTCTGAATCCTCTCATCCTTATGTGTTAATGCTCTTTTTCAAAGAGTTTTTTAGAGTCAGGAAAATTCATACCCTTCCACATATGAGTATTTTGTTTTCCTCAAGTCATGGAGACTTTTGTATGAACCCTGTTGAAAGTTCAGTAAGCATCTCTCCATTCCCAAGTCACTCATATCTGCCAAAAAAATGGGCAAACATTCTAGCATCAACAATGCTCCATTTTATATACCATCAATGCACAGTACCAGAAAGGAAATATTCTATTCTCAACCCTCAGTATTTAAGCCTATATTTCATCTTTATTTGCAAGAGATCCTTTGCCATATGAATTTTTTAAAATCTACCTAAAGTAATTTTTTTCACTCTCAAGATTGCACAATTCAGGTTGATGCCATAATTTAAGAAACATCAACATTTAGTATGAAGAATTTATTGCACTTCAAAATTGCAATCCTTGGAACAAAGATCTTGAACATCAAAACTGGCAGCTCCAGAACAAAGAAATCATCTCATTCTCTTAGCAATTAAGAAAATCTCAAAGATTAAGTTTTGTTGATTAAGAACTGAGTTCATGAATTTTTCCTAAGATTTTTTTAAAATCATGAATAATTTGGACCAAGAACATGATACTGATTTCTCAACCTATAGGTCAGAAACTGTTTAGTTTCTTATAAACTTATGTTTATAAGTGCCAAATCCAAAATATTACAAATGATCAATATATCCTTCATCTGAACAGTATAGGTGCAAAACAATATTTATAGCACATTAATATGATCTTACTATCTATCAATAAGCATTAAGTCCCTTCTATTGGAGTAATAACATTGAGAAGGACCACAGTTAACTGAACTAGTTAAAATTTTAGCTACAAACCTACTTAGACCAATTGTAATCTATTTCTTGGTTATTGTACAAAGGATCTCAATTAGTTTATCCTTAGAAGACTGATGATTATTAAAATTACATTATAGAAAGGAAGCAAAAAAAGAAAAGAAGGAATAAACATACTTATTAAATGTGCTTTTGTTAAAAACTGGGCTTTTGGTTTCTTCAGTGCAAGGAACTTCAAGTAAACAACTTGGACCAATTCATTTCCTCTTATTGCCTTAGAAAGTTGTCTGATATCAAGTGTAAATTATTACTTGGGAAGAGGTGGAATTGAAAGAATAATAAAATCTTTTACTTCCATATTTGACATGGAATTGAAGCTGGAATAGTAATGAACAATTATTTCTAGTCCAGGAAAAACTTTCAAAAGTAAATAAAAATGGAATATCCAAAATGATATCTTACTGTTTGACCTATGATAGTTTTTCAGCAATACCATGATGAGATACCATGAGATAATTCCTCTTTCAGAGGAATCCAGATGGTGCAGTGAATAGAATGCTGGATCCAGACCTTGGGCAAGTCACTTAACCTCTAATTGCCTCAGTTTCCTCATCTGTGAAATGGGGGTCATAATAGCACTTACCTCCTAGGGTTATTGTAGGGATCACATGAGATAATGTTTATAAAGTGCTTTGCAAACCTTAAAGTGTTATAGAAGTGTTAACTGCTATTATAATTAATCTGATGATGATTTATTATAATCATTATTGCATTTTAAAAATGTATCATATTGTACACATGTCATAAGAGTACCTAGTCTGTGTGGGGTAACTGCCCTTGGTATGACAATATATGCGTGCATATTATATATCCATACATATTTGTATGTGCGTATGTATATAGGCTGATACAACACAAAAACATACCTTTTTTAGACATTAGATAAAATAAGTTAAAATTGAGAATATTTTTCCTTCACATTGTGAAAATTCTCTTCTGCTTATGAGTATATAATCTATATAAATACATAACAAATTACACACTCAGTTGCATCCTGATCTTATTTTTCAGAAACAAATCAAATTTGTACATTAAGAGCCATCTACTTTTGTCAATCCATGCAAACAACTCCCACTGCTCTCCCTGGGAGTTCTGCTGTGGCTGATCAATCTGAATATGTGGTCCTTTGAGCAATTGACGAGTCTTTTCAGATTTCAATTTTGCTTCACAAGTATTTCTCCATACTCTGAAAAGTAAAGACTTCAAAACTAGCTCTGACTCTGAGTTTCATATAGTAGTTCATTCAGAGGAAAAGTGGATTTTTTGGGGTCAAATATTTATAATAACTTTCCTGCCCGATTCAAAGTGATAGATGCATCTCTGAGAAGTATCAATAAGTGACAATGTGGAGGAGCACACAAAAAGGGGAAATGGGTAGCCCTTTGTTACAAATGATTTGACAAAATCATTTCTCCTCAGATATAA
This sequence comes from Gymnobelideus leadbeateri, assembly GCA_011680675.1. Taxonomy (NCBI): domain Eukaryota; kingdom Metazoa; phylum Chordata; class Mammalia; order Diprotodontia; family Petauridae; genus Gymnobelideus; species Gymnobelideus leadbeateri. Next base: position 99,933 of record WOXC01008879.1, on the reverse strand, counting down.
AGTCCCACATCTTCTGGCTAAAGGTACCTTAATGCAAATATTGGTATTTGGGGAGACTGGGGACAGAATTGTCCACTAGCTCATCATGCCTTTATGGGTATTGATCCAAACACATAATGCAGTCTGAAGGCTACATGTTTCTTTATACTCTAATGCAAAATGTCTTCCTTTTCTCAGAGAACTTTTTTATTCTGAAATACTACATCTTAGGATCTATCAAAGAAGCAGCTATTTGGAAACACCTGAATGTGGAATCTTCCATTTTTCTTTTTCTCTTTTTTTTTCTGTGTGGCAGACACAGGTTCACATTAGCAACACCTTAGTAGAGATCTGGTGTCGACCATATGGTTTAAAAACAAAATGAAAACAGTATTTCTGTCAAAACAAAGCAACCTTTCCTAGTGGTTTTTGTTTAATTAAATATTTTCACCAAGACTAGTAAGTGAGAGTCATATTAGTTTTAGGCTTACCATTCTACCCATACTGTATACCTGGAGATCAATACCATGCTTTTCCTAATAATCCATGCTTGGGGAAGTCAGGAGGAAACTGCTTTGCCAAATATAATCCAGAATATAATTCTTATGTTACATGTTGTCCACTTTCCTTAAGTAGTGAATTTAAATCATTTTAGGATGTAAGCTTTCACTTCTTGCTTATTCATTAGTTAAATAAGCAGCTCCAAAAGTGTCATTTAAGCTGAGAACTACTGTCAGTTATTTTAATAGCAAAAGTGATTAGGAACAATGTTGTAGTGTCCAGCCACAAACAGGTAGATAAAGACATCTACAATGTCCATGAGTGAAACACTAGGAAACAGGGTTTTGGGCCTATGGCTGATGCATACATACAGGAAAACCCTTTGCTGCTCCCAAACACCCCAGAAAACTGTTTAGACAGAACATAAAGGAGGGAACATACTACAATCTCATAATTATTGACACTCCTTCTTCTTGTGAATTTAGTTGACATAGGTGGTATTTCAAACATTATATGTGGTTGACACAAAATGACCAGGCCCAGTATATCAGGACCCTTCTGTCTAGGAAGTGATATGTAGCAAAGCATCTGAAGGCATTGTAGGCTCTAAGCTCACCATGGAAAGAAGAGTGAGGAATGGCTAGCTAATTCCAAGTGGTTGATATCTAATACCTGTTGATGTATCTGGTTTTCACCAAAGAGAAATGATGATGGGATCACTGTTCCCCTAGCCTTACATGGTTACAAGACTCCCAGACAAAACCACCAGTCTGGCACTTTAGAGAAAACTCTAGATATCTATGACTTTTGGACATGGCATTGTAGAAGAGTGAATAGAATGAAAAATGTAAGAAGAATGTGTATAAATGGGCAGATTCGGTACAAGAAACGTTTAGCACCAGAAAAGCAGTACTCAGGCTGAAAAGGGGCCAGCAAGGCCTTTGAAGCTAGACTACAGAGAGTTGGGCATTTTGAGTTAGAGTGAGATGAATAAGCTTTCCACCACAAGCACCCTTGGCGGCACTGATCCAGTCACATCAGAAACCCCTCAGAGTATTCTGGGAGTCTCTGATCCCATCCTAGCTTCTTCTAGTCCCTCAGTGGCCCAGTAACCCCAAATAGTAGAGTTGAGTCTCAGGTGGGCTGGCAGCCTTTTCTCGTCGTTCTCTTGTTCTATTCGTCCAAGGGGGCGCAGCACCTCCCCGTTGCACATAGCCACGAGTCCGGGCAGGAGGCCGAGCAGGACCCAGCGGCTACAATCTGCCAAGGGCCAGCCTTGCTCCCCCCTGACCAATGGGAGCCACCTCCAGACTCCCTGGAATGGAATCCATTCTTCCCACCCCTCTACACCCAATCCCCGGGGAGGGAACTGCAGGACTTGAGTTGTCTACCGCCATCCATCAGATGGATGATGACCAGAAAGGTCTTCTTGGAGGGGTGGGGGTGGGGGCGGAGCCGGGGTTCGGGCGGGAAGGGAAGGAAAAAGAAGGGGTAAAGCACCAAAGAAGTAGGTTGGCTCATCCTCTCTCTGCTGGCTAGACGGCGGTGGCGGATACTAGGAGTGCTGCGGCCAAAACAAAATGTGCCAAAAAAAAAAAAACATAGTCTAGGGCCACCTTCAAACCATTCATCATTGACACTCTCTTTATGTTCACTAAGTAGTATAATACTATGAGGCTCCTTAGCAAGTTATAGATACCTGAAATCTAGACAAAACCCCACCCCCCAAAACCCTTTCAGTTTGTGGAACCCTAAAATCAGACGCTGTCTCCTATTTGGGGCAGCTCAGGCTCCCCTAATGCCTTCCTAAGGGATCCCCTAGACTGAGTGGAACTGCAGCTGTTGTGCACAGTCCAAGTAGGGCCTAAGGAGTCGGGCGGTGGGGGTGGGGGCTCGGTGTGTGTGAAGAATCCAGGGTCGGGGGAGAGAAGGGGAGGTCCTTTGGGAGAGTTCATCCCCTATACTCACAACCCCAATCCGTTACAGGCCTTTCTCCTGACACCTCACCCTACCCCCATTTTATGGAAAGGGAGTCATGAGTCCTACAGAAAAAGGAAAAAAAAAGTTCTTAAGAGACTTTGGAGAAGCTTTTCAGTTTCATTGGCCTAAACAGATCAAATTCAGGAGTCAATCCTCTCCACTTCCCCAGGCTCAGCTTTAATCGCGTGGCTTTCGGATATTGGGAAAAACCAGTAACACACCTCCCATCTACCTAACAGTATTGAACCGGTGGCAGGAGACTTGTTTATTGGGCTACTTTACCTATTGTTTAATCGAAAGGCCATGCTAGCTCATTAATAGGAACCAACTTTTTTCCTCTTTCCTTAAGTGAATAAAGCTACAGATCCATCTCTCCAGGGTAGCTGATTCCCATTTGCAAACTGCTTGGTTAAACATTGCATTTCAACATCTTGTTATTAATTTTTCAGATATTGTAAAGGATACACTTGTCTAAATGGGTGGATGTCAAAGGATGCAGTTATCTAACTTAGTCTAATCAGGTGAAAGACCTGAGGTTTTGTTTACGAAACGTGTGAAAACTCCTCCTTGCTTTGTTCTGACGGATTTACTTGTCGTTGTTTTAAAGGTACGATTCTGTAGGTTTTCTAATTCATTTTATCACTTTACCCAAAATACTAAGGTTTCACCGTCAAATCTCAGCTTGAACAAGGTAGAATCACACGCTATGGGATCCTACATTCTTATGAATGAACAGGGGAAGGGGGAGTAGGGAACTTTTCACTATTTCAGGTAGTGACATTGATGCAACTACATTAGAGTTAATGGCAGCAGCCTGCTCCTCATTATTAATTGTCTTTGTGTTTGGATAAAGTATGTAATCTTCTTCTCAACCACACCATTAAAATAGGTTGCCTTTTCAATTAAGAACTATCTTGAGCACAGCAGTCAATTTTCCTAATGAAGATGCATTATATTTTCACTTTTTTAATAATGGAAAATCCCAGGTTTTCATTAGAAGTGATTACGGAGAAGTACAAGAGGGCTTGTCTAAAATAGATGTGGCCATGTAGTGCATTAAACACTAGGCTTTTAAACAAATTGAAATTTCTTCAGATAAGAGGAAAGCATTGGTTTCAAATATGTTCAAACCCGCTTCATTCAGATTTAGAAATATGGAGAGTCCATTCTTTAAAATGCACTTATCAGATATAAAATAATGATGAAATCAACTATAACTATCTCTATCTACAATTACGCCTGTAACTTTTTAACTCATTCTAGCTTGCAAATGGGTACTGATTAAAAATGTACTTTTAGATAATGTGAAGCTTTTGGAGCAAGCAACAAATCATTCAAGAGCCTAGGTACCTACAATTAGTTTTTTTTTCTTTTCCTCTTAGTCTCTTCTTTTTCTTTTTAGAACTATTATAAAGTCAATGAAATTGATTAATTTGTTCAAAATTTTTATCTATTATCATGAGCAAAGTCATCTCAATGGCTATAAAAACTGAAATCATGTGACTCCTGATTTAGAAATACTAAAATTTGTATAAAGTATACAATTAATTAGAGTAAAGGAATAGACTAAATTTGGACATTAGCAAAATAGCAAAAATGTATAGGTTCCATTGCCTAATCTTGGGCATACTAAAAAAAAATGCATAGGGTTAAAAGGCTTCCTGTGTTCGAGTAGCTTGGGTTTTTGTTAATTTTAAATTTTATTTTTTCTTTACATACAACATAATACTTCAAGGAAAATTTTTCTCTATTTTCACTGCCTTCATTTAAACATTAGAGGTAACCCTAGATGTTAATGTAAAAAAAAAAAATGAAATCAAAATCCAAGTTGAAGAAAAAAATCCAAAATCAGAGTTAGGCTTTTTCTTTATGGAACAACAGTTGGTTTCTTACAAACATAATCTTTTTTTCAGGTTTTAGGTCATTAGTATTGCTGTTGTTGTTGTTGTTACTGCCAAAGCCCTGAACATTTTTTAATCAACTAGCCACTAAAGATGATCTACTAAAGAGTGGGAAAGGAGATTTTCGATTAAAACCTTATCCCATCTTGAAGGATTACTTTATATTGATTCTTAAATATGGCTACAATTGATGGACTCTAATTAAAAATCCAAAGGAAAAGTCTTTCGTGCCTAAATAAAAGAAGCTTTTCATATATGGGAAATAAAGCTTATAAAAGGTTACAAATAAAAGATTAGAGATTTATCCAAACTAGTTTCAAGCTTCACTGTGGCTTTCTTTTCTTCTTTTCCTAACTTACAAAAACCATTCCTGGGTCTTTTTTCCTCAATTGTATATGAAGTTTGAAAACAGTCAAGATATTGGACTGTAATAGTTTTATGTTAGGTCTGTAAACTAGAGACTAGTAGATGCAGTAAAACTGCTCTTCAAGGAAACTTAATGATGCCTATATGAAAATTACATTAACTAGCTACTAACTCCCTCCTATTTATTCTTATCCAGATTCAATTCTTCCTCCCCGAATACTCTCTCCACTCCAATGTACTTTTACTCCCCAACATCTAACATCCATCTAATCGCTCTCTGTTTCTGTCTCTCTGTCTCTGTCTCTGTGTCTCTGTCCCTGTCTCTTGTCTGTCTCTGTCTCTGTCTTTCTCTGTCTCTGTCTCTCTCAGTCTCTCTGTCTCTGTCTCTCTGTCTCTGTCTGTCTCTGTGTCTCTGTCTGTCTCTCTGTCTCTCTCTGTGTCTCTCTGTGTCTCTGTCTCTGTCTCTGTCTCTTTCTCTTTCTCTCTCTTCCTCCTTTCTCCCTCCCACCTCCCCTTCTCACTCTTACGTTCATCACTACACATTTGGTGCTCACATTCTTATTGTCACTCTAGTTTCACAATTATTTGGGGGGGGGGAGACTTCACACACCCACATTTCTCACTTGTCACACTATCTTAATGCATTTCATTCTGGAATTTCACCATCTTCTTTCCTTTTCTCTTATGCCTTTGAAATTTGTTTCATTCTGGACAGTTCACACCTGTCTATCTTCTAATCTAGGTTATAATTTCCCCTTCCTCTTTTATCTGAGAGAATAGCATTATTGGAGATGAACTACTGATGCTGAATTATTAAGTGTTGAAGTCTGTTTTACTTTCAAAAAATATTACCTTACATATCCAGTCTAATCCCTAGTAAATAGGTAAGGAAACTTGATTTCAACAGAGTTTACACTGGACAAATCTAAAGATCTGGAAGAGAAAGTGACTTACTTTTAAAATTGCCACAAAATTGTTTGTCTTTTTTAATTAATAAAGTTCCCTCCCTCTTCACCTAATCATTGAGAAGTTTTGAAATTCATTTTAATATTCCAGAAGTCTGCTTTGGGAGGGAGTATCTAAACTCCTCACCATCCTCAGCCCGCCCTCTCCCCCCCCCCCCCGCCCCATACACAACCCCTGTCTGTTCTTGAGCCGAAAATGTGGTTTGTTCTTGGTTTTTTAATTAGTCTGAAAGAGGCCAGAGATCTCCCCCACCCCCACCCTCGCAGTTGATAAACTTGAGGGAAGGTTTGGAATATTTTAAAGTAGCAAACCCGTGGGAGTGGGAATGAGGGTAGGGGAAGTTAAATGAGCGCCATGCAGAGATTTCAGAATACCCGTCATATTCTGGAAGCTAGATGCAAACGTCACAAATAATTTGATTCAGGTTTATTTATTTTCTTATTTTTAACCTTCTAAATAAACGATTTAATAAGCATATATAAAATAATCATCCAAACACAGCAATTTTAAACCATTGGCACATTTGTGCAAACAACCCACTAAATACCAAAAATTAAAAATTCATGGAAAATATACTCAAAGACACAGAAAATTGAATGAATAGAAATTACATTGGAAACTCAAGGACTTACTGAAAATCAGGAGTTAGATTTTTTCATCCAAGGAAATCTTTTTTTCTCCTACAAAAGGTCTAAGGCTTTCAGTTCAACAGACCGTCCACCCACCAGAGACCAGTCGCTTTGTCCCGAACTAAACTGGGGTTTGCTGGGACTGTACCTGTAACAGAGCTGCTCTGAAATTTCCAAATTGACAAGAAGAGACTGGTAAGTAAAGAGCATGTTCTTACAGGTGAAGAGCAATTTAGCAACTTTTCCATTAGACACCCAGGAGAAAAGCTGGTCTGTTACCAAAGGCTGCAAAGTCTGTGCAGAATTCCTCCAGAAAGAAACAGAAAGTCCCCCCCCCCTTTTTTTGTTCTCTCTCTCTCTCTCTCTCTCTCTCTCTCTCTCTCTCTCTCTCTCTCTCTCTCTCTCTCTCTCTCTCTCTCTCCTGTCTCCTCTCTCCTTTCTCTTCTCTCTCTCCTCTCTCTCAGATCCAATCTTTGCTTCACCCCCAGCATATTGCTAAGCTAAAGAGAAATTCTCTTTGATGAAGAGGTGTTTCCAGCTTCTGGGTTTTTAAAACCTAAATCTATATTCAAATCTGGCTGAAGGTGTGTTGTGGGATTTATGAAAGCCTCTTAAAGGGGTAAATTTACCAAACCGTGACAAAATCATCACAATCTGACTTTAGATAGCTGAAGTGGATGAGAATTTTAAAGAGACCCTTGTTTATTTAAGTAACACTGTCCATTTCTGTCTCTGGTTTTATTGGCCCCCATGCTTATCCCAAAGTTATTGGACTGGAGGGCAAAGCAGGGGCTAGAAGCTGTCTCTTTCAGTCCCCCTATGTGGAAAGGAGCTCATACGCTTCATTGCCCCCCAAGCTCTCCTAGTAGAGTCCAAATTCTAAAATTTTCAGGGTAGCTGTCTTCCCACGATTTTATACAAAGCTCTGAGTTTTTTCTACAGGGCAAGGGAGACACATCTTCCACTGAAGAATTTAACCTATTTCTTAAGAACTACAGGCTTCTCTGGGAAAGTGTCTTTACTCACATTTCTTGATGCCCACCGAATGTAACTTTCTCCAAGGCCTTCACTACGGATTTCTCCTGCCACATCCCTTACATTTCATTTTTTC